>JAOVYV010000048.1:25042857-25069779 GCA_025674545.1 Hassar affinis
TACACCATACTAATAAATTATTGTGGTCTAAAATGACAGGTGTTTCAGTTTCATTGTCTAACCCCTGTACATACATACATACATACACAAAATATAATAACTATAATTTATCAAATCGCTACTGAACTGATAAAAATACAAAGAAGTGTTTTCACTGATAAACCTGATTGTATTTTGCAAATATTAAAACAATAGGCACCTGCAGCACACTCAAAAGAGAATAAAAATAAAACTGAAAAGGTTATACAAGTAAAACTGTTCTGGAAGGTTCCACAATTAGCAGTTTAACTGGTAGCAGTTGAGGTCATCAAGATTGAGTCTTAGTCTTTGGGATATGGTTCAACACTTTGTGCCAAACTTGAGATATTTGTCAGTCAGTTCAAAAACAAAATGTTTCTCAGGGCAAAATTGCAAAGAATGCAGGTCTTTCACCATCTACAGTTCCACAGAATCCGGGGAAATACAGCAAGAATGGACAAAGAATCCTCTTGCAAAACTGCAACAATTAGTATCTTCCATTCCAGAAGGATTAAAGTAAAATTAAAAGAAAACACGATATGACCCAGTGGTAAACATGCAACTGGTTCAAATGAATGAACAAATGACAGATTTCAGTTTTTATTTTATTATTCCCAACGTTTCTGGAAATGGGGTTTGTACATATACAAGGTCTTGTCCAGAACGTAATGAGAATTGTGCCATTGTTGGTAGCAGGATTGAAATCTTCAAATGTGAGGATGTTCAGAGTCTCGGACATGGTTCTGTGGATGTTCTTTATAGTACCAAAGTGGTGGCCTTTCTGGCTCAATGTCGTTCAAGACAGGGAACAGTGACTTGTTTTTTCAGCTTTCTTTGGGCGAGGTGATGTTGTCTTGTCTCTCTATCTATCTATCTTGTCTTTCTTATTACTTTCTGGACAGACCTCCATATAGACCTCTGTGCACACTCATGCACAAACACAATCCTTTTGCACATAATATCTCTCTCTCCCTCATTCTCGCTCTCTCTCTCTCTCTCTCTCTCTCTCCCTATGTATATATATTCAATATCTATAAAGAGGTATAATCATCCTTCCCATAATAGATTACTGGTGGCTGATCATTTTACAGTCCATTATTTGTCACCATGAAATGAGTAAATGTCAAAATTAATAGACAATTATTGTATAATTAGGAGTAAGATAACTATTGAACATCTGGCGCTGGTAAATCTGGCATCGAGGTCATCTCTGCACGTTGGTGTAGTCTCTTCTCCAATAATTTAAAAACAGGAGGAAAGAAAGACCAAATGAAACAGCACACCACACAAAACCAGACAGTATGGAGACAAGCCAATTAACTCCACACCCTTGAGTTAACAGGTCAAGCCAACTAAAAATTTGCTCTATCTATCTATCTATCTATCTATCTATCTATCTATCTATCTATCTATCTATCTATCTATCTATCAGTTTGTCTGTCTCTCTGTCTGTCTTGCTTTGTACCTACCTACCAATCTCATGCTGACACAGACCCACAGTCTTTACTAAGCAAGGAATTACCCTCTTTTACCTTCCCTTTCCCTAAAATGCAGGGAGAGAGAGAGAGAGAGAGAGAGAGACCTCATCTTAAATGAATACTTTTTGTTTTTTAAAATAAGCATTTATGTTAAATGAATAATTTCTGGCTTAAATTATACATTTTTTCCCCTGTGGTTCAAGACCAAAATTACACAGAATCCCGGCTATTTTCTCCCTGTTTGAATTGTATACTGCATAGCTCTCTTCCAGTGGTGTATTTTAGCTCCTCTCCCAGCACCACGGCCTTTCTTTAATTAGCCTGGCCAGCAATTAACTGGGAGATATTGTTTATTTCAATTATAAGGGTTGGAGTATTTTTATAGAAGCATATAGACAGACCTGTAGTTTAAGGCTTCAGACAATTAACAGTGGTGATGGCTTACAGAAGTGCATTGTTGCCCTGCCACGTTTGACATGTGGCTGCTGAGGGTCAAACCATCATCTGGGTCAGTTGGATGGAAAATATGTCCTATTGCTTGATATGGTACATGCAGGCATTTTGGATGTTTTGAACTGTACCAGCTGACTTTGTTTTTTAGTGTGTGTTTGTGTGTGTGTGTGTGTGTGTGTGTGTGTGTGTATGTGTGTGTGTGTTATAAGGGCCTCTGCATGGCCCGGTATAGTACCATTCCCACAGCAGGGATCCATAGGAGCTCTAAACATATTATAATGATCCTATTAATGTGTCTGAAATTCTAATCTGGTCTTAAAAATATGTTTATGAAAACAGATGGCTTATCAAACCAATGAATTCGTGTTAGTGAACCCCAAAGAGAAATAGCACAGATCATGTGAAAGTTGAATTTAAAGAAAATGTACGTACATATGCTTATGAACATCTTGTGTTAATGTGCTGTCATATAGGCTGTTCTCACATATCAGAAACTCACTTATTCAAATTAATGATATGTATGCCAGCATTTCAACTCACTTTTATTACAATCATAGGTCTTACAGTATTTGCCAGCCAGTACAGCATTGTTATGGTCCACTTATCCTCTCTTGTGCTAATCATGATTGTATGGACCTGTGTGGTCGTCCTGACACACACACATCAGGGGCTTCCCCTTTGTAAAGCCATGCCACTTAAACTCAGTCAAGTGTGTGCATACGGGAGCATCTATCACAACCCATTGCATTTTTCTGCTTGAGAGACAAAGAGAGAGAGAGATAGTATGTGCAAAGGGATTGTGTTTGTGTATATGAGTGTATATGGATCAGTACACATAAGCTTAAGCCAAGCCACCAGCTTCCCACAATAAAGGCCATCACAGAGAACAGGAATTTTAATGTGGCAATTGGAACAATAGTTTGAAGAGGGGAAGAAAATGCCAAAGAACATAAGTGTTCCAAGTTAAAAATGATTCATTAGTGCCCTTACCACAGGGTCCAAGTGTATTCTCGTGCGCGGTGTGTTTTGTGTTAATGAAAGTACATCTGTGAAATATTCCTTCAAGCAATTTTTTTTAGTTTCTCCTCTGAGAAAAGTTGTAGTTTTTTTTTTTTAGCTCATTTGGTTGGATCATCACAAAGCTAACTTTAGGACATGAGTTGGTTCGACTAGTCAGCACTGTAGCGAAGCTATATGTGGAGAAAGATTCCCATGTGTAAATTGGATTCCAGCTTTAGTAAGCATGGTTGTGTGGCTTGTATAGACTGTCAGACTGTGGCCAGGCTACATGCAGCATTGCACAGCAAGACAATGAGCTAAACAGGCTCGTCCCACAGAAATCAAAGCTTGCCAGTAATATAAACATGGTCTAAAGAGAGGGAGAGGAGATCTAAAGGGGGAGTGGCACCACACAAATTGTCTTCATCTGTTTCACTTAGTCCTCGAATTCTGTATCTGGAGAATACATTTGTACAGATAAGTTTGGAGAACAAATGCAAAACTCCCCAAAGGCCTGTTGGTATGTAAGTGCGAATGGAGCGTCTCAGAGGTGGTCAGGCGTGTGTGTGTTAGTTTTTCTCTAGCAGTCAAAACACAAGCTCACTCACAAACTCAAGAGACACAAACGAGTGGACTGTCTGGCTTTGGAAAAGAGTTAGTTGTCCGAGACAAACTGGTGTTGGCAGTGGTGTGTTGGCTGGGGATAGGTTAGTGTGTGTGTGTCTGCTGTTGAGCCTTTTCTACAGCTGGAGCTCTTCAACTTACAGAAACAGCCTGAAGCACCAGAATGAGAGAGAGAAGATGCTAGGCCATACCACGTCTGTCTCTCATTTAGTGGACAGTAATGCGATTTGCATTGTTTATCTTTCAAGACTTTAGCCTGTCCTTAATAAGTCCAGAGGAAGTTTGCATCCACCTTTCCAGCTGGGTATTTAGTTTATGTGTGTACTTGCTCTCTTGTGTTTATTGTACATGCCTACAGAGTATGTGTTGGAGGTGGGGGTGGGGGGGTGGTTGGGTGTGTTTGGGGGACCAAAAATTTGTACAAGGATAGGAGTATGTGAATATTTTGACCTTGTGCGGACATTAGACTTGTCCCCATGAGGAAAGTGAGTTCTTTTGTTGTTTATTTTTAACAAAAATAAAAAATGAAAGAGACAAAATCTTGCCTTTTCATTACTGAGGTTAGCATTCAGGTTAGGTTTAGGCATAACATTAATTAGCTGCATTAAAGATCCTCACTAGAATTGCAAAACCGTGTATATATGTGTGTGGTGATGATAGTGTGGGTCACGTTGGAAAATAATTTGATAAGCAAAAGGTCCAGTACCTTGCAGCACATCCCAACAATGCTTGTGACATCTGGAAATAAATAGAGCAAAGTCAATGATCGAGCCAGCTCATCCTTTATTAATGGCTCAGCATGGTTCTTAAAAAAAACCCTGCAGCTCTGGTACTTGATTCTAGCAGAGCACAAATCTGTCCCCTCTCATGGCAGAATTGCAAGTGCTTATTCATTCATAGAAAAAATAGCATTATATGATTGAGAATTTTGTAATGTGAATTTGTTTCTTATTATTTCTTGGGGTCGCCACAGGATCATCCTGATCAGCCTTCGATCATCAACACTAGTTGAAGATTTAAAGGTTTAATTAATGTTATATCTGAGATTTAAGGGGTTATTAAAGAAGGTTCAACAATATAATAGCAAATGGAGTATCTATATTTACCAATTATTTTTCCATACTCACTAGTGAAAATCTTATATCATGACAGTTGCAGAGACCAGTTGCGTTTTATTGCATTATATTAAATCTTTATTCATGTGACATCTTGACAACCCATAAACTACCAAGGTTAAAGGTGACTCACAGAGGAAATGCTAACTGTCTCCACCCTTGATTGAGGTTGCGTAGTTACAGCCTGATTACTCATATTATTTATGAGACAAACAAGAGACACTCGAATAACTAACATGGCGGCCCTTCTCTCATAGACAACATCCCCCCTAGTAGGCACATCTTTATGGACTACTCCTCTGTCATAAATGGCCATCCCATCCTTTGCACAGTGAGAGGCATTTATAACGGTCAATTTGGGTTAATCAAACAATCATTGACTGGCGTTTATGGCAGGGCCATTAATGGAGGGCAGACACGGGTGTCCGATGCTTAGCCTCTCCTCCACATCTTTGTAGGCTGTAAAAGGAGCAGTGGCGTCCCAGTGAGCTGCACTTTAATGGGGCAGCCGCCAATGTGCGTGTCAGATGCTTCTTCCCTGCCTGATAAGAGTTTAATAGATAAGGCCTTATCATTACAGCTATTGTTCCCTGCTGTCTGCTTTTATAGCCTTGGATGAACTGCTCTACAGGGAAAGACAGAGAGAAACAGAGTGAGTGAGGATGAAAGAGAAAGCCCCCGATACACTTTCCTGTATCCATGATGCAATGCACATTCATAAACAATAAATATTGACTCATCTCCAAGTATACAATCATGTATCATTCTAACAAAGGGACACTGTCAAAGTCAAGTGGTCCTTTTTCTATCCTTCTTCCCACCTTCCATTTTCCACTGAGATATCCAAAATGTATGATTAATAATTATTTACAAGCATGTAAATACTGGCCTGCTGTGGTGACATAATGTACCCTAGGCAGCTTTTGGTGCTTTGGTAGAATTGCAGAGTTAAGGGTCTGTCCATTCCAGTCATCACTGACAGTGGGGGTGGAACTGACCATCTTAATTGTGTAAGGGAAATGGATTTATGTTGTGGAAATTGGTACAAATTAGATCAAACAGGGTTAATGAATTCTCTCTGTGTGTCTCACTCTCTTGCTCACAGGCATCATTAAGGTGGGTCGTTGGAACCCGTTGCCTATCCATTGCCTGACGGACGCTCCCGAAGCCACAGTGGCTGACATGCTGCTGGACGTCTACCACATGGTCACACTCCGCATCCAGCTGCAGAGGTCAGACAGCATAAGAGCAGCAGGGTGGAGCTTGCACACTGTTAAACCGTTGAACTCTCACTACCCATCAGCGAGCGCAGACTTCATTCCTCCTTCTGTTAACTTCAAACTTTGTGAATAGTTTGTGGTTGTTACTGGATAATATGCTTTAAGCTGAATAACCAAATAATAAGCTGAAGGGTTAAGGGATTCATAAATTGAACATGGATTGCATCTATTTAACGGTGACAGTTATTTTCCATAGTTAATCCGGAAAATATTACGATAGTTCTGGTGTCCTTTTGATCCTTAGAAACAGCCCATTTTGTGCTGTTAATATTATGACAGTGATCTCTGGGCCAGAAAGAACAGGACACTGCCAGTCACAAGCTTTTCATGGTCACTTGCAGTTTATTCCTGCATTCACTGATAACACAGGCTCTACATAACAACCATTGGTGTACACTTGTCCGGTCAGTTTATGTTACATGTTCATAGATGGTGTTCGTGCTGTATACTGATTGATTACTTTATTAGGAACGCACATGCACCTGATCATTCATGGAATAATCTAATCAGCTCAGGGATGTGACAGCAGTATCAGCAATGCATAAAATCATACGGATACAGGTCAAGAGCTTCGAGTAACTTTAATCAACTGAATGGGCAACAAATGGGCTGGTTTGAATGTTTCACTAAGAATGTCGATCTTGTAGGATTTTCACACAAAACAGTCTCTAGTCTCTAGTCTCTACAGAGATGACATGAAAACCAAAAATAAAATACATTATGTGAGGGGCAGTGTGGGCAGAAATGCCCTATTTGCTCACAGAATCTGGACAGTAGAAGATTGTAAAATCTTGTCTTGTACCTGCATTATTTGATGCATTGCCCTGCTGTCACATGATTGGCTGAATGAAAACAGATTTTCCTTAAAAGAAATAGTTGGTGAGTGTACATGCTTAATGTATAGAGGAACAGGAAGTGATGGATTTTATGGTTACAGCTTTGCCAAACTGGAGGACCTGCCATCAGAGCAGTGGAATCATGCAACAGTGCGCAATGCACTCAAAGAGCTGCTGAAAGAGATGAACCAGAGCACACTGGCTAAAGAATGCCCACTCTCTCAGGTACAGACATAACAATATCTTTATTGTCAGTATCAAAAATGTTATCCTAATGTCTGTTGTATTTGTATGAGGGTGTGTATGCAAGCCTTCACATGTTTGCATTTGCATGTTCACTTCCACACAAAAAAGCAATCCATGAGATTTGTGTATCTGTGTGTACTGGGTTTCAGTAGAGTGCTCTGTGTGGGTGTTGATGCTTATATCAATTGTTAGCATATGTTTGTGGCTTTCTGCCTCCATTGCTGTTTGCCACCAGTTATATTTCAGCCTCCATCTCTGTCCCTGTCCCTCTTCTGACCTTTCTCAGAGTATGATCTCCTCCATCGTAAACAGTTCCTACTATGCCAATGTGTCCACTGCTAAGTGTCAAGAATTTGGCCGCTGGTATAAGAAGTATAAAAAGATTAAAGGTGAGATCTGAGCTTTTGTTTCACTTTGTTCTGTTTTATATTTAGGCATCTTATTCATAGATCAGAATATACCTTTTTCTTTAGTCAATCTGCCTGAAATCCATTGCCATTGTACCACAGAGTACAGTACATTGTTATATGCATTAAATGAATCTGATAAGAAAGTGTGGGTATCCTGAGATGACCCCATTTTATAAAGGCTTCTGAGGTTTTGGGGCCTGTCTTACACACGGTGTATTGTACATTACCTCACACCATGTATTGCATCTCTGCATCTCTGGACAGGGGAACCCCAGTCTATCTCTCAGCTTAATGGAAACCACAACTCCCTTAACACTTTGCAGGAGGCCTCCAGCATCAGACCCAGCAGATGACTGTGCCCGCTGCTAGGCTGTTTAAGCCTCTTAGCATCTAAATGCCTGTGACAATTTTTCTCCTTCCCTTACCCCATTAAAAGGCAACATAATTACACAGCAGGACAGATCAAAGTGTCGTGCAAACCCCAAGCACAGCTTCAGAGAGAGAGAAAAGCCAGCAGAGAATAAGGAGGTCATTGGTGACAGAGCAAGCAGTGTTGGGTTACATAGAGCTTGCTTTCAGTTCAGTCCGCTGCCTACCAAAGCCAAACACACAGCCGCAAGCCACCAGATGTGACCAAGGAGAAATCTTATTGATTGACAGTCATAGTCATAAATTTCAATTAAAGAGGATAAAGTGATAGGGTGTTCTTTTTATTGGAAAGTGCCTGTTTGGTTACTTGACTGTGCATTTGTATTGTTTGGTAAACATTACCAAAATTCACTTTCTCCTTTGCTTTTTTTTAGGTGATTACTTTGAGAAGATGTGGCCAGTGAGAGAGAATTCTGAAATTAAAGGTGAGCATCATTTAGAACAAAAGAAATTACTTGTGGAATGGTTTGGCTTTTAATTGCTGAAAGCAAAGGCCTTTGTGATCTTCAGTAAGAATCTTAAGGAAATGTTAATTGTTCAAGCCTATTAATCTCATCTCTTTACAGTGGAAAGGGACAGCCTCGTTGACTTCTGTGTGTTAGGACAGCGTCCTCCCCCTCATCTAGCTGGCTTGGCTCAATTAGGACCTTTGGGAAGTGGTAGTTCTCTTGTGAAAAGTGGCTCTGGAGAACCTCAGAACGCTCAGTCTCAGCCCCCATCCCAAGGACAGCCACAGCCACCCTCATCTCATAGTGGCCAACTCCACCACAGTCCACCACTACGGACACAGGTAGCTCCTCCTACAGCCCTGCAGCCTCTTCTGGGACCAAGAGGCCTCCTCTCCCCTCAGCTCAGTCCACAGCTAGTGCAGCAGCAGATAGCTATGGCTCACCTCATCAACCAGCAGTTGGCCGTCAGTCGACTATTAGCTCACCAGCACCCACAGGCCCTCAACCAACAGTTCCTTAACCACCCACCCATCCCAAGGCCCAGCAAATCTGGAGGACCTGGAGAGCCAGGATCCAATCCTTCAGCAGCAGAGGTCTCATCAGACATCTACCAACAGGTCCGCGATGAGCTCAAGAGAGCCAGCGTCTCACAAGCTGTGTTTGCCAGGGTGGCATTCAACCGCACACAGGTAAAAAAATGCACACTGATGTTAAAAAGCTCTAAGCATGACAGTTATCCCAAGTTATTCACAGTAACTGTAATACCTAGCTTGTGCTTAATTCATCCAAATCAGATCGCAGAGATTCAAGACATTAGTTAAGGTCTCTGGGTAGAAAGTTAGATCAGAGTTTTCCGATCTGCAGGTCACTGCACTGAGGCCCAGCATGGTGGTTCCAGCCCCTGGGCCATATCAGTCTCCTATCCCGCCCTCTCAGCAGCCTACACACCTGGTGCATTGAACCTCTGCAGGCCTGAATTACGCCCCATTAGAGCCAACCATAGAGTGGGTGGGAGATGATGTGGTGCAGGTGAAGACCTGGTGGGATTTGCATGTGTATACTTGCAAGACCTTGGCCTTTCTCATTTTGCTTTCATGTGCTTGTGTGTGCATTTTCATAAACACCAGGGTCTGTTGTCAGAGATTTTGCGGAAAGAAGAAGACCCTCGCACAGCCTCCCAGTCTCTTCTGGTCAACCTCAAGGCCATGCAGAATTTCCTGAACCTTCCTGAGGCTGAGCGAGACAGGATTTACCAGGAGGAACGTGAACGCAGCATGAACCCTCCTGTAGGTCTGCCCCCGAACTCAAACTCCAGTCCTGGGGGTAACCGCCTTTCTCAGGTACCCATGATCGCACTGACACAAAAGCCCTTCAGACCTTACACACTGTTCCTGCAGAGCTGTTTTTCTGCAGGAATGAAAGTACCTGCATTGCGAATTTGTCTGTTGGACTTTTTTCCATTTTTATACATGTGCTTTAGAGATTGCTGTGATTTCTGTCTAGGTCTGTCTTATCTGATTAGTTGTTTTGTTTGGGTTACACATATTTGTGGTTGTTGTGAGCAAAAACAGAGTTCTTTATGTAGTTCGCTGTAGCTTAACACAGGCTTAAAGAATGTAAAGAAATGTTTATAGTATAAATGAACTCATGTGGGCTTTTGATACAGCACTGCTTTCTTCTTCCCTTCTTATTAAAGACTGTAGGTTTCAGTATTCACAGATTAATTCTTATATAAGTGATCAAGACATACATGACTTTTTACCCTTTTATGACACTGTTTTATTACCTTCAGAGACTTTTAACCAAAATTAAGTATTATGACACCATATAGTATGTTCATGGAAAGTAGTTTCATCATTGCTAATTGCATAATGTTCCACTCTCTGCAGAAAGTATGGGAGCGCAGCATGGATGAACAGTTAACCCCTGATGCCTGGGCATCTATTTGGAAGAATAAAAGCAAAATTACCAACTCGGTGAGGATCACATCACCACTCTCTCACTCGCTGCATGATCTTGACAATGTGGTCTGCCAATTTGTTGAACAGAGAATAAGCTATTATTTTATGCTTGTGTAGCAAACAGAACAGTTCATAATTCTTGACTATAACATTTGTATAGAAGACAAATTATGTTGAGGATTAATCTACTCTAGGTAGTACATGATTTCAACACTGATCTAATCTCATATGGTGTTGTCATTTTTCGTTTAGTGTCTTATCACTGCATTAAAATATTGTCAGAATTGATTATATATGCATACTTACGTAGATATTATATGCAGTAGGTCATTGCATGACGACAGGTCCTAAAAATGTAAATATTGTCTCTAAGAAAGGTATGGCTTTTGTATCTGTATATGTTTATGTTAAGTAAATGGCTAGGGACTTTTCTTATTCGGAACAAGCTTACTGTTGTAGAGTGTCATTTGAGCAGGACTCTTTTCAAACATACAGCATCAATGAAACAGTCCAGATAGCAACAATCTCTCTGACACAAGGACAGAGTGCTGATTCTTTGGTCTCAGGGAATGCAGTTGTGTACTATTATTATTATGTCTGCATACTGTTATCTTACTATCTTTTGTGTTGGGGAATGTGAGATTGCTTGCCTGTGCCTGCAGAATGACTTCAAACATAAGAAAAAAAAACACAACCCTAAAATCAATATGCCAGGATTCAAACATGAACTACAAAGTAGATGCAAGAGAATGCCTTAACATTCATCTCTATCTCTATGCCTCTCTAATACAAACACAGGCTACTTTTAACCTTTTATGTGCGGATGATCAGTCGTTCAAAACGTACTTTGTTTGTCTTAATAATATTAACCTTACTCTTGTCTCTACTGAACCTGATCTCCATGGCATCCTGTAGTCCAAGCCCTCTGGTCCGAATCCTGACCTTCCCCTGAAACTGGAACCACTGATCAACATCACATCGTCTATTTATGATGAGATCCAGCAGGAAATGAAGCGAGCCAAGGTGTCGCAGGCTCTGTTTGCCAAGGTGGCAGCCAACAAAAGCCAAGTAAGCCCTTATGTTTGCTAACCCAAATAACTGCTTTCAGTATGCTAATGATACACTTCATAGCCTTCAAAGCCTACAGAAACAAAACTTTCTCTTTTTCTACTGCTTGAGTTTATGCACTTATGAAAAAAAGGTGATGATTCAGAGTCACTGGGGTGAATGGAGGGATTTGACTGGTAATTATTTGTTTCATGTTTAAATTATTACACACATGCATAATTATCAAAGACACACACCGAGCCATTCCTTTCCACATGAAAGGAAAATAAAGCTGAAAATAACAAATGATGTTAAGCCGTGCTCAATCTACCGTAAGCAAGAGTCTCCCCTGGTGTAGGCGCTGGTATCTGATCAGAGCATGTCTGCGCCCGATAAACAACAACACAGGCAGACAGACATGCTTTACTTTACAGATGTCCATCAGAATGGTTTTCATTCACCCGACCATGACCCGCCATCCCAAAGATCTCATCCTCCATGACTCACAATCACAATCCAATTGCAACCATGGAAGGATATTTCATTGGACTACTGAGATTGTCCTGATTACTGGCACCTTTTCACACTGACCTGCATGTGGAGAGATAGACAGTGATGTTCTGATTCAGGTTAGATTGCTGAAGCGGTATGGACAAGTAGGTGCTGCAGGAAAGCTTTAACTTCACAGTTACAAGGCTGAAAAGAAATTGTTTACCAGTGCTAATATGTGGGTTATGACACACTAATAAATAAAGAAATCAGAAACTCAGTATACACATGCATAGCTATCCTCTATCCTTATGAAAACTCTGTTATTGATAGAGGGATATAAATCACAGGAAAGGGGGGGTTGTAGTAATGGTGCGGCGCATGCCTTCAACTCCAGCTAAAAAGCATGGAATTCATCTGTGAGTGTTGATTAAGGAATATTTTAGAAAACCTGCTGGACCGTTTGCGGGTCCCTTTCCCATTTGATAGCAAAGAGAGAAAATTGATTTAGTCAAATCTGATCCCACACCCAGCTGCGCATAATTCTTGCCATAAAATTGTCTGAGTGACGACAGTGCTGTAGCGACCCATTCAGACAAGCACCATTAGCATGCTGTGTGTGAATTTGCAGGTGTGACCACCTCAATCCTAAAATGTGTGTAGAGTGTGTGTAAAGCAGTGTTGTGCAAGTGTATGTGTGTGTATGCATGTGACAGATGCAGTTGGGTCCCACAGGTCTGGGGTCGGTTGGGGGGGTCACGGCTGAACGCACCCATCTGCTGCAGCTGGCCAAGAGGGTCTGGAGAGAGAGGGAGAGAGAGTGAGAGAGAGAGAAAGAGAAAGAGAGAGAGAGATCTCTAATCAGGTTATTAACACAGGGTGCTGGTAGAGGTTGGCTGCCCACAACAGCTGGTATCAAAGACTGGCCTAGTCTAGCAGAGATAATCATATATCTCTCCATTTCACACTCTCTTTCACATATTCTCCTCTCTCTCTCTTTCTCTCTCTCTCTCTCTCTCTCTATCTCTCTGACCTGACTACCTATCATTCCACCTCTCTTTCTCTGTCAGGGCTGGCTATGTGAGTTGCTCCGTTGGAAGGAGAGCCCAAGCCCAGAGAACCGGACGCTGTGGGAGAACCTGTGTACAATCCGTCGTTTCCTCACCCTCCCCCAGACAGACCGAGACCTGGTATACGAGGAGGAATCCCGCCACCACCACAGTGAACGTCTTCACACTGTCCTCCATCTGCCCTCTGACCCTCAGGTGAGTCTGGATCAAAAGTCCAATTAGATTCACATTGCTAAATCCGAGTTTGGGACAATTTTCAATCATGAGGTTTCCTGTTGGGTTGTGCACTTGATAGAATCATGGGATTATTAATATATCATGGTAAGGAATCAAGAAAATACAGATTTATTAAAGATTTATTGTGCAAATTTCCCCTAAATGGTTTGTGATTTATGGTATTTTTCCATCTTTTTTATTGCTGCTGTGGAAGGAAAAAGGGGTCATTGTGATTGTGTTTCATTGTGTGGTTGCGCACACATCTTTGGAGCTTTTGTTTTAATATCAAGGCCTCTGATGCAGGGTCCCTGCCAACCTCTAATAACCTAATACATCCAGTCTGCTTTAATCATAGACACACACACACACAGACATACACACACACACACACACACATACACACACAATAACTCCAAATACAGCACTGATTAAATGGACTTTCTCCTCCTCCAGCCAGGGTCATTACAGTATACACTGAGCACAGTCAAAATTCACACCTACACACACATGCACGCCAATTTATATATGTAAGTGCAAACCTTTTAATATGGTACACACACATATTACACAAACACAACCCAAACAATTTATATTCCCTCAGTATATCTATAGTATTTAGTAACTGACAAAAATATTCTCCTTTTTTCTGTTTTTGTTATGTCTTTCTTCTTCTTGCTCCAGTTTGGTTTCTTTTTATGGTAGCGGTTTAAGCAGTGTATATTTGTGTGTGTGTGTGTGTGTGTGGTTGTACTTATTTATGTGTTTTGGGCGCAGTAGGAAATGCCCCATTAAGACACACCCTGACAGACAGTACCACCACAGCCCTGATATTATTAATGGCAGGAAGAGATAGAACACACACACACTCACATATATATACACGTATACACACATGCTCACACATGTACACGAATGCATACACATTAGGTGACTCATGGGAATTCACAGTAGTGGGTGATTACGGTTACTGTACAGTGGCTTTGACCATGAGCTATTGCAGAATACTGACCATAAAGGCACTGACACTACTGGGATGGGATGCCTGCTCCCATACCTCAAAGTGAGTCCTAGTGTTATTTTTATTCTTCCTTCTGAACGAACTAATACCTTTCCTAGACTTCATATGCCTAATACCTTTCCTAGACTTCATATTCAATAATACACTGTAACGCACAATGTTTATTCTTGTGTTGTGTTTCCCGAAAGTTATTCTGGATTATGGTCCAACCAGCCTAGTTTCCCTGCCAACATGGGTTATGTTGTTATTGCACAGCGAAGGTGGTCGCGTGTTTCAGCACCCGTTGCTGACAGACCCTTCCATCAATTGAAGTCCACAGATGTAAAGTTTAGCTTTACCCTTTTTCCTTGAAGTCCCTTAAAGTCTGTCAATGTTCCTTTTCTAACTCTTTATGCTTTTGTATGTTATTAAATGCTCATCACAGGAAGGAAACTGTGGTCACTCCATTAACACATTCCAGGTCTACTCTGACACAGAGCCCAGGCAAGCCACCACACCGAGGACAGAGTCAGCTAAAAATACAGCTCGCAGGAATCAAACAGCTGTACCCAGAACAGTTATGTTCTTTCTTTTGCGCATGATGTGTTCCATACACAAAGGCTGTGCTTTTAGATCTGATTCAGCGCTTTTAAAGAAAGGAATCAGTGACCACAATGAATTTAAGCAGATAAATTAGGTTTTGTTTTTTTAATTCGCTGTCAGCACAAATTTTAATGGTTGTGCAGCCAATGATCATAACAAGCACAGCTTTGTCCGTCTGTCTGTCTGTGTGCCTGTTCCTGTGTGTGTGTGTGTGTGTGTGTGTGCCTGTCTATGTGCCTGTTCCTGTGTGTGTCTGTGCGCCTGTTCCTGTGTGTGTGTGCATGTCTGTGTCTGTCTGTGTGCCTGTGTGTGTCTGTCTGTCTGTCTGTCTGTGTGTATGTGCCTGTGTGTCTGTCTGTCTGTCTGTCTGTGCCTGTGTGTGTGTGTGTGTGTGTGTGTGTGTGTGTGCATCTGTCTGTCTGTCTGTGTCGTGTGCCTGTGTGTGTGTGTTTGTGTGTGTGTGCATCTGTCTGTGTGTCTGTGTGCCTGTGCCTGTATGTGTGTGTGTCTGTCTGTGTGCCTGTGTGCCTGTGTGTGTGTCTGTGTGCCTGTGTGTGTGTGTTTGTGTGTGTCTGTCTGTGTGTCTGTGTGTCTGTGTGCCTAAGTGTGTGTGTGTGTCTGTGTGTCTGTGTGCCTGTGTATGTGTGTGTCTGTCTATCTGTCTGTGTGCCTGTGTCTGCCTGTGTGCCTTTGTGTGTGTGTATGTGTGTGTCTGTGTGTGTATGTGTGTGTATGTGTGCCTGTGCCTGTGCCTGTGTGTGTGTCTGTCTGATTGTGTGCTTGTGCCTGTGTATGGGTGTCTGCCTGTCTGTGTGCCTGTGTGTCTGTCTGTCTGTTTGCCTGTCTGTTTGTGTGTATGCGGGTGTTTGTGGGTGTTTCTCCTGCTGTTGTTTTCTTGACACAGTAATGAGGGTCCCTTCCCAGATCAAAATACCCAGCAGCCCCTTGGCTCCAGCCAGCCTGTCACCACAGACCACACATGTGTCCCAGCTGCTTAAACACTCAGATACTCTCACATACTGCACATATGCACTATATATGAACAGCCAGGTTTTATTCAGTTGGCCATTGTTTGAACAATAGTCCATGAATCCTTGTAGTTCATCCTTTTTTGTTTCCAGTGTCTATACGATTATTTGACAGCTGTCCTCCCAGATTCAACATGCCACAGCTATGAACATACATCATTGCATTTGTCCTTGCATAATGTCTGATGGAGTCTCCATGTCACCATGAATGGATTGTATTCCAGATCAGTTTGTGACTTCACTGTAGAGCATACTGTGGACTGTGGACATACATGGATTACACACATAAAACACACCTGCTAAGTGCCATAGCCTGCTCAGCAATATTCACTACTCATTTGGCAGGTGTCTCCTTATGAATAATTTCTCTTTTGTTTTTGCTAAATTGGATGGTGCCATGTGCTGGGCTACCCTCCTGGACCCTGCCATGTGTCCCGACATCCCACGTGACTGATGGATTAAGAAGGGAGCAAATTCTTGCACCTCAAACAACCTCTTACTCAGGATTTTAACCAGTAAAACGAGATGATTTCTAATCATATTGGTTTTGTTAACGTTGTAAATGTAGTGCTCATTCAGCTTAACCATGGAATGGGTTGTGTTTTATCAGTATGTGTACACATATTTGTAGTGCACATATACTGACTTGTCTGCACAGACAAGCACAAAACACATGCTGTCACACACACATCCATATACACATGCACACTCACTAAATTGTCCACTCCCGAAGAATTACAACATGGCAAAAAGTAAAACAGAAATGATCGTGCATGCTTATAATTGAGGTAGGTGAAGTCATGCATAAGGAAACGAACAGTAAAATGTCTTCACATCATTACATATTTAATATCATGATGTGTTAGCAGTGTCTCCAGTGAGGAGACAAATCCCCTACCAATCCTATGCTCATTAAGAGTCAGCTAAAACATTCATATCATTCCTTAATTCTTTCCTACTTCTGCACTGTAATTTACACTGATTTCAAAAAAGAGCTTTTTCCTTAATGTAGTGAACTCACAGGCCAGTCCCTGCTTGCAACTAAAAAACACTGAGAACGGATGAGGTTCAATATTGAATTATGCCTATAAGTGCATGAGGGCAGAAAATGTGTGTCTAAAGTAGACGCCGTGGTGGAGGAGTCGTATTGGGAGTTGTAAATGAAGTGGACAGAAGGAAAGGGGAATGGAGGGGACTGACTTCATGACTTTGACAGTGTTAGGGTTGATTTGAAGATGGAGTCATTCTTCTGGGTTGGCTTCAACTCTGTTCATTAGTGTCCTACTCCATTAGAGGAGAAGAGCAGCCTCTTGGATCAGCAGCATAAAAGGGGGTAGAGCATTTTTGATTGAAGTCTCTGGGTGCCTCCTAAAGCAAGAGCTTTGGGAATTGGACTGGTGAACTTCGTGGTTTTTTGCTTATCTTCTGCCACAGTTCACAACAGGCATGATGACAAGTTTAAGAAGTGTTCTCTGTATGTGTATGTATTTGTGCACTTGAGGTGTAGAGTTTGAAAAGAAATGATTCATAAGAAATACACTTCAAAAGGGGAATCCAGGAAATGTGTATGTGTATTAGTGTGTGGGGGTCAGCGTGTGGTTGTGTGGGTGGGGTGTGTGCCTGTGCGTCTATGTTTGTGTGTTGTATTGCAATCGAGCGCTGTACTGTGTGTGGTCTCTGTAGGTAGGCCAACACACAGATAGCAGTGTTATATCATGTGGCTAGTTTTAATGTTCGTGTGTTTCGGCCCCGCTCCCATCCATGTTTCTTAACTCTTTCTGTGGTCTCAGTTTGTTTCTCAGAGCCATCAAGAATAATATAACATAGAGCAAAAGAACTGAAAGAAAAAAAAGACAAATATACACACTTCCTGTAAAGCACTAGCCCCAGAAAGCCCCCACAAGTGAAATCGGAGCAATTCTGTGGTCTGGCCTACCCTCAGTATTATTTAAAAAAATACCCTGTTATTATTGAGTGGAGAGAGCAAGCAAGAGAGAGAAAGAGAGAGAGAGAGAGAGAGTGAATGACTATTATCTTTATGTAGGTCCTTTAATTTTAATGCACCGCAGATTTATAGCTTAGCATTCCAGCGCAGAGGCAGTGGGCACCCCACCCTGGTCATAAACTCAGCAGGACAGCGCCATAGTTTTCAATAGTTCTGCTGTGACATGCTACACCTTCCAGAAACACGCGTTGCCTTTCACCTCCATCATTTACCAACTATTTACACCAGCACCACTATCTATCACACTCTTACCACACCCTTTCTTTCTCTGTTCCATCTCATTTGCCTTCCTTTTTACTTTCACTCCACTGAATTTCATTAGAAAAGAACAATATCAAAATAATATTACAAAGGGCTCTTATGGCTTTGCTCATATCATTTCCATATAATCCACATGTTTGAAATTATAGACCTGATAATGTTAAAGGTAGGGGTGACAACATTCCCATGTTATTTGTGTAATACACTTGGTTAAACAGTCATAACCCAAGACAGTGTGGTTGGATATTTACTAGAGGTGACTGGACATTCTGGTCAAGAACCCCATGGACACTGAATGAATATTCATTGATGTAAACCTTTGTACTCTGGTGCACTACTTTACTCATTATTCATTTTCCTCCTTTAATGTTCTCACTAACTTGATCTTTGGTCTTTCTTATCAGGTTCTCCACAGACATCCTTTGCCACCATTAAAGGACCACTCTCCCATGCGTGAGGACTCAGTGCCCAACTCTGGAATGGAGGACAACTCGCAGGCTGGTGCTGGTACTGGCAACACTGGAGGAAATAGTGTTGTCAAAAAACCCCGCTCCCGCACCAAGATCTCACTGGAAGCCCTGGGCATCCTCCAAAGTTTCATCCAGGATGTGGGCCTCTACCCTGACCAGGAAGCTATCCACACCCTCTCAGCCCAGTTGGACCTGCCCAAGCATACCATTGTCAAGTTCTTCCAGAACCAGAGGTACCATGTGAAGCACCATGGCCGCCTGAAGGAGCTGGGAGCTGAGGGTAGTGGAGTTGATGTTGCTGAGTATCGAGATGAGGAGCTACTCTCTGGCTCAGAGGATGCAGAATCCAGTGAAGATGGTCATGAGGAAATCTACAGTGGACAAGAAGGTGCCTCAGCAGGAGCAGTCGCATCTTCCTCAACACCATCTTCCACCTCAGGCCAAGAAGAGAGCAAGGACAAGGCTTCATCCCTAGGGTCAGTCCGGCCCAGCTCCCTGCCTTCCTCCAGTTCATCCCCCAGCCCACGAGACCAGGCCGAGTATCAGAGATAAAGCATTCTGACCTGGGAACAAGGGGAACTTTGGGAAGAGGATAGTGGAAGGTGTAACAAGTGGAACAGTAAAGGCAGACTAAATGAATCCAACACAGGGTCAAAAGAAGATTGAATTAAAAAAGGACAAATGTATGTTTGAATCTTGATTATAGAAACAAAATGTGTTACAACAAAAAAATAGTTGTGCTAGGGAATTATTAGTTCTAGCAACAGATTAATTGGCATCAGACACTGTAAGTTCTGTAAACATGATTTAGGAAAATCTAGATTAGTGGCCCAAAATCACTGTTTATTTGTTAAAATGGTGCCAGATATCTGATGACACTGAAAGGGGATTTCTTATCCTAAACTGACAAGTGGTCACTTTTACTCATGCCAGTAAGTCATAGTAGGAAAATGTTAAGCCAGTAATGTTTCTTCCCAAGTCCAAGTCCCTAACACATTAAACAAAGAACTCCTTAATTCCTAATCTACAGACCAGGGGATCATTAGAAACCATTGTCCCACCCTTCCCACCTCTACAGCATTCAGAGCAATGACAGTGATTGAGCTTTAGATAAGTTTTAGATGAGCCATGGACCTTTACAGGAACCCAAGCATCTTTACTTGTGTCTGATCAAGGAGCCTGGTGGGTGTCTGCGGCTTCTCTCTTCCTCCCATCTGTGATGGGGAATTCTTTATGTCTCCAAGAGGTGGCTGTGTTTGGCCATTTAAGTGGTTGAATGGATGGGTGGGTGGGTTGGAGGTAGTGATGAGGGCTGGGGTGTATACTTCAGCCTTTCTCACTGATTCCACTGTAAATACATGTGGTCTACTGAAATGTCCAGAGTTAGCTTTGCCTCCCCTTTGAAGATAGAGCCATGTCTCCCACAAACAACCACATCATTCCATATAGTCCGATGTGGTGGGACAAACCACCAGGCTGGTACCCATGCACCCATGCATGGACTTCCCTCAACACCTCTGTGAGTCTAAATTTAGTGAACGGTTGTTTTATATAAATACATGTACACGAGACCTCTTGTCACTATGTCTCTTTATTCTCTCTTTGCACTTAAAAAGGCTAGTAAGCATCAGGAAAAAAAAATATATGTAGGCATCCATTGACAAATGAGAGTGCAGTCTGACTGCCTTGTCCTTCTTTTGGCCAAGTTGAGGAGAGTAAAGTGTGTGTCCAGCAACATTCAACAGTCATTTTACATGTGGGACTACATGCCTTCCTCTCATCCTTTCTGTCCTGTGACTCTTTCTCTTACTGGCACACACAAGTGTACCAAGTTCAAACCACCTACCCCCACACTCCACACCTCTATTTATTGCTATCTATATCCATTTATTATTGTTGTTGCTGTTGTTATTATTATTGTTATTATGGTTGTTCTTTCTGTCATTGCTGTTATTTTTGGTTGTTTTTTTCATGGTCTAATATCAGCTTTTGGCTCAAAGCTGTTGTTTTGGTAATGAAAGACTTTAAGAAAGAGGGGAATACTGCCAAAACAGTGCGAATTAGAAGCAGTTACTGAAGAAATTGAGTGAACCCTGTGATATTGTGTATTACCATTGCAATCTACACTCCATACTTTTCCCAAAGAAAATGGCAGTAGGTGAGTTGAACCCAAAAATAAGACATATGAAAATATACTTTTTTTAAGAAATATTGACAATCCATTTATTGAGCCAGTTAAAACTCTGTATCCCAAATGGAAACGTGTTCGTTCACATCTCGGGAAATGGACTTGTGTACAAAGCAACCCGGCTCCTCTGTGGCAAAGCCTGTGTGGATACTATAGCAAAACATGGATCCAGGGTCCTGATTTGCTTTTGAGAATCAGCTGCTACCTGCTCATTTCTGGATAACAGAGTAATCGTCATTGTTAACCTTACACTGACCTTTAAACTGTTTTTGTTCATGAGGTGATGTTTATGTAGATGTTTTATCTATTACGAATGACAGCATTTTCTTTATATGTCTTTGATGTGCAAATCCTAACAAATGTCTCCAATGCAACATTCACTCATTTTTATCTTTAAAAAAATCATTAGGACAGTTTAGTTTTTTGAGTTATCACCAAAATGCAGATCATGAATTTTAAACAACGGTAAAATTTTTATCCAAACCAGACATCCAACTCTACAGGTTATTTTACTCAGTTGCTTATTGCATTATGGCTCATTGTTTTCTAGAGATCTACTGGGTATGAAGCATCTACATCTTTGAGCTGGTTATGCAGAGTGACTATATCTGGTTTATGTTTCTAAGTACTATTCAGTTAGGGGCCTTCCAGGGCCGAGGATGTCTAATAAGACATAGGCAGGAGTGACTATAATTCACATGGAAGTATTGGGACACACTGAGCAGCCTTGCCATACCACAGGGAACCCTGCTGCATTTCACACTGAGCAAACGGCGATGCAAAGAGAACACAGTGTAATGTGTGGTGATTTAGACCACTGCTGTCCTTTTTTTTGTTTACTGCACAGTGTGTATCTCCTAGTCAGTGATCTTTAACCACTAACCAGCACACTTCTTAATAAGGCTTTTTCTGGTTGAGGTTCAGACTTGGTTTAGAACCTCTGTGATATGCTGATAAAACTGTGTAAAGGTTTTTAGAGCCATTTATTTAGCCTTGTTTCAGAACAGGGCTGGTCTTACTGATCCTGGTTTAAATTCATCTCATAATTTTAATACAGCCTAATTGCAGCGATCATGCAAATGAAATTTAAAAGTACAGTAACACTTGTTGTATATACTAAGCTTTATAGTGGATCATTTCTTTGCTGCTGGTGGATAAAATAACTTCCCAAGCAATATTCTGTATTGCCCAAATCACTGTAGAAAAGATTTTTTCCATCATGCATACCCTTTCACATGCAAAACATATCATGTCAATAAGTAATACTGAATTTTCATATTGTATTAGATATTTAATGGAAAGTCCAAATATGGCTTGTTTTGTGACATGCAAATGAGACATGTAAAAAAATTACAATTGTCCTGGATTGGCAAGAGGAAGACATCTTTTAAATCTCTTCTTTAAATTGTCAGATATTTGCAGCCTCTGATAAGGGTGTCTAATAACAGAGTACTGATTGTCAGGTGGATCTAAACCTTAATTAAGCCTGTCAATCAGCTAAAGCTGTAGGAGAACAAAGTCCACCCCTACCATTATTATCCCTCACCCTCTTGTGGCCCCGCCCCCTGCAGTGCCCAGAGAAGTTTGAAACAAGCAGCTTTGATGAGACCGTCTCTGCTCTGCTCCTAAATTATCCACAGTCCTGGTGAGACAAGTGTATGCATGCTAGACTGGTGTTTAACCTGCTGCAGGGGTGGCCTCCCACTCACTCAGCTCCTTCATCACCTCCTCCTCCCTGTACTATACGGAGTTTGTGCTAAGTGAGAAAACAAAGCGGATTCGCAGAGTCCCTGATGAGTGATGGGTCAGGGTCACTCACCAATTATCCGTCTCTTCCATGACAGGAGTCTCGTCTTTGCCTTTTCAATTTCTAGCACTTTGTCTCATTTTCTCCTCCACCAGGCAAGAGACAATTGCTCTCACTCATGCTGTGCTGTCGAGGTTAATTGGAAGTGATAGTGTCCCCTTGTAGGGAAACAAGTGGTTCCTAGAGAGCACAAAACTTCTCGTCATAGATGTTTTTGGAAAAAAAAATATTTTAAATAATAGAACAGAACAGTATATGACAGAAATATGAAAGGACAGGAATCAATGATATAAATTCATCCAGGGATAAGAATACAGAACAAATTTACTGATATGATCACCCACTGACACACACGTGTACATGAACATGCTATATCACATTCTATTGTAACCATTCTTCTGTAATGCAGCTCTTAAAGATGAATTTCCTGTGATATTTTTTATCCTTTTTGACATTCCTCTGACTTATGGATAAATTGCAGAATGAAGCACTTGGTTTTCACTCACTTTTTTATAGTCTTTTGGTGCGCCTTAACTAAGCACAAGGCTCTGTCTGCTTGCTTTGGAGACAAACTCATTATCCTCATTAACTACAATGTGAATCAGGTTTGCCACTCCAGGATTGGTACTTTTTCCTCAATCAAATGGATCATCATTATCACTAAGTGATAACAAATTATGTGCATTATTTGGCTTTTCGGTTTGTGTGTCTTAATGTTTCGTTTTGTTTTCTTAAATTGCTGTCATTTAAATAAAGTGCATCAATGGATGAGTTGTGTGCCTCTGAATCTCATACTTCATGCTTTGAGTTGGTTACTATTTGATCAAAAATGCAAATTCAATTGGTTACGGATGAAGCAAACCGTAACAGCTGACATTTTACCAAGTATATTTTAAAAGTTCAAAAAGCACAGCGGTTGTATCTAGAACAATGCAATGTTGTCTTTTGCAAAGAGACTAAGTCTTGGGGAAAACGAGTGGTGTGGCCACAAGAACCAAACACGCTTTCATAAAAAGCAACCAAAACAAACCATAATAGGAAAAAATTGTCCATTTGGAACTATGTTACTGGAAATGATCAGTAATGATATGACTTTTTGTAATCATTTGCTGAAGAAGATCTTTAAATAACCCATCAAAATTGTGTGGGCAACTAACCATCACTGGTGACCCCAAAAAAGCTTTTTATCACATGTTTTTGGATTTCACAAAACCACATGCATATAAAAGGAAACTTTTGAAATCTGCAATATATAAAACTTACAGACTTCCCCTAAAAAGAAAAATACTAATTTGGGCTGCACATTTGCCGGTTAGTCAGCCATTGATATCCCATTTTTGGTGAACTGAGTATTCATTATGCTGTGACTTCTAAAAATGGCTTTATTATAATTATTTCAGTCCACATAGTTTGACTACTTTTGTATTTGAAAGGAGGTTAATATGTTTAGCAAGGCCCCGGATCATATGACTAGCTGCCTTTTAGACTCCATAGCCCCTCATTGCCTCCATACAGCCACACAGCCTCTACATAAATTCTCCCCTCATTCCATGTCCCTGGCCACCTGCCAGTCCTCCCTCCCTGCCACTGCTTCCTTTTTTCAAAAGCAGCCTGCAGTGGTGTCCTCTGGTTTTCATTCAGTGCCCGTCCCCCAATCTCCTAATTGAACTTATTATTCGCTCAATTGGCTTGTTTTAACCCTTTCTCCCCTCCAGGTTTGAAGCTGGATGTTGTTAAGATGGGGATTTTTCAACAACCAACAAGGGTATTAAGAGAGCTATAAGGGTTTTGACATAAGACCATAGTGCTGGCATGAACTGCTGCTGTTTCTGTTAACTGCTATAGCTGCAAGTTAAGCCTTGTTCTGGCACTGTGGCCATGCCAGACCACCCAGAGAGCTGGCCATGCAGTTTGTTTTATGGATGATGAATTCTCATCTTAGTCGACGTATCAATTGACCTAACATCAGTCGCTCACTCTTTTTTGTCTCCACACTGTAGATAGAGGCAGGGTGACACAATATCCTACAAACCATCTGTACGCAGTTCTCTCATGTTCAGAAGAAAGTGGTTCATATTTGTCCTGTGATATGTGGATGGCATTTACAACAAGGCAGCAGGGATAGAAACGGAAACATCCTCTGATCGACTCTACTTTTATCAGACATAACGATAATCTGCACACTGCCCTAAAGACTGCACTTTTCCACTAAGCATATACAGTATTGCTATGTGCCGTAATTATTATGCCATACTATACAATTCAATAAATAGGTTTACCATTATTGAATTATTGTTTGTTTGTTTATGAACGCATTTTTTGCATGAACATATTTATGCACACAACATATCTTTTACCTCTGTATTTTATTTTAATTACCTGTTATACTCATTATTATGTAATCTTTGACAATATGTCAATATGTCAATGACAATATGTGACAATACCTTTAAATCTAAATCTAACTGCACTGATGTTGCATGCCCTCAGATGTTGCATGTGTCACAGCATGGGCAGCATGTGGGTGGAGGATTCTGTCTATGAGCTGGTGAAACATTGCTGGGGTTCCGAACAAACCAAAAGTGTCACAAATTGGTGTGAACCAAATGGGGTGGAAAAGGCCATTTTTTCACAGGCTGTTGCAGTCAAGGGTATCTGCCAGTAAAAGCCAGCCACAACTAACCGATCAAGCAGTTCATCAATATGAGGCATTGGATAGATGTCAAATTTAGAATATACTGTCCCATCATTTTTGGGCATGAAATTCATCTGGCTGTTCCACTCACTATTCCAATCATTGCTCGATCAATGGAAGGGGGCACAATGGCACTTTTGAGTTGGCCAGTGGATTTACCAGCTGGCATTCACAACATGCGATGCACTTGTGAACATGCCTGACCAATAGAAATGGGTCATGAGACAGTTAAATATTTTGGCCATCAGATTATTAACCAACAGCTGGGTCATTTCCTCTTTAGTTTGAGTGTCTGGCATCGCTTGGTACCACCTATCTTTAATAATCATGAAACAGGGTGCACAGAGTTAGGCTGGAGCCACTGACCATCAGTTACTTTCAGTTGGTCAAAAGTGTGCCGGAAAGTTTCAGCACATACCTGCTCCAGTGGGAGATGTCCAATGGGAATTCCCTAGAGGGCCGAGGGGATGGACCCAGCTCTCTCTCCATGTCTTCCTGACACAGTGCAGACATCTATGGCCCTGGCACCACCTCCCCAGGCAATGCTGCACACATCCCACACCATGCTATGCTGATGCAGGATCCATCCACACACATTCCCCTTAAGAATAATTGGAAAGCTGGCCGATTTGTCCCCAAGTGGATGGGTGATTTGGGACAAACCACCACCTCTTCACTATGCTTTTGACTTTTGAACAGAATGATCATCATGCTCAGCTATCACTATGGGATACTCATGCACATCCCCATACACACACCTCACCTTCACTCAATGTGCTTTGTCCAATGCTTCACCTTCTACCAGGCTTTTGTGTATGGCAGTTTAGTTATAGCTGGAAAACTCCCTTGCACACTCACTAGTATCTGCTCAGTCACGGGCACCCTATGGTGGGACAAATGCCCCAATCTCCATCATCTGGCATTGATCCTGGAAATGCCTGAGTTCTGTGCAGTGCCAGAAGACTGACCCAGGCCTCATGCCCACATCCATGGGCCCACAACCTGTGAGTGAGAAGAAACACACATAGGAAAGAAGGAGGGAAAGACTGGGCCTGGGAAGCTGTTTTGAGGGAGTTCCCTGCCTCTGCAGGACCAGGACAGGAAGAACATCAGAAGAGAGAGGGGTGGGGTTAGAGTGAGAAAGATAGCTACAAGAAGGAGAGAGAAAAGACCAGAGGGTTCACCTGCCTCAGGAGACACCACCAGAAAGTCCTCTGCTGGCAAGATTGCCTCTTAAAGCAATGCCGGACAGTGGCACTCCACCTACTTTCCGGTTCTTTCCGGGAGCCGAATGACAAACTGCTCCAGCCCCACCAGATCAATGACTTCCCTGGCATTACTGTCCTTTGCCAGCATCCATCTGCAGCAGGAATCACAGAACTGTTGAGAGAATGTGAATGGTCTGCCATGCTCACCAAAGGCCACTGAGCAGAAGCGGGGTTTGTCAGGGTACGGCCGAGCCATTGTAAAAGTGCATGCTGGAGGTGCAGGTACTCCAGCATGTTAGCAGCCAGGAGTTGTTGGATAATGAGCTGTGCCTCACCAGAGAGAAGCTAGAGCAATAGGGCTATCCACTGGGTCACTGGCCAGCTCCACATTTCCACAGCCTGCTCAAGGAGCTTGATGAATGCCTCCAAGTCATCCTGCACTCACATCTTCATCAGGGTGATGTGGGGCCCAACAGCGGTGGCTGCTGGAGTGGCTGGAGATGGATTACCCATCAGCTGGATCAGGTCCCACAGTGTCTG
>JAOVYV010000048.1:25069879-25080340 GCA_025674545.1 Hassar affinis
TGGGGCCCAACAGCGGTGGCTGCTGGAGTGGCTGGAGATGGATTACCCATCAGCTGGATCAGGTCCCACAGTGTCTGCCGGTCTTTGGCCTGCACAGCACAAGGAGGAACTAGTGATGTGACTGGTGGATGTCAGTGAGAGCCATAAATAATTCGCCAAGGAGCAAGATGGCACAGATCTTCCTCAGTATATCCTGGGTTTCATCATCAGTGTGAAGATTTGGGTTCAGTATGAGAGATGAGGTGGGAGGCCAGCTTGGGATAGTTCAATACAGTTCACTTTATTTTTTCACTTCCCCACTTTTCAGCTTTTTCTTTTAATTCTTATTGAGTGGTGGACTTACATCCCATCCATTGCAACCCTGAGCAGGATAAATTAATTACAAAAGTGGAATGATATTCATCTTTGTTGTATTGTAGCACTAATAACCTGATTTTTATTAAGGGGCTTTCAGATCCATTTTAAATGAATCTGCCTCTGCACCACTGTGTGGTCTGTTAATAATTATAAACCACAAAAAAGTGCATGTAAGGAAGCTCAAGGGGCCCTTGTGGCTAAAGGCTTTAAGGGGACAATATAAAAGCCATTATTGTTGCAGCAGTAAGCCTTCAGATGTTGCATTGTGTGTAATAAAGAGTTGTTTGGGTGGCACTGTTGACTGATTCCTGTGTTTCATATATTTACATCTGTGTGTCCTTTTTTATGAAAAGATGTTGCTTAGTTTGCCATTTATATATTTCTTCAAATACTGAACAGCTGGAGTCTTTATAAATGGAAGTGTTCATAAAATATACATAAATTATAGTAAAAATATACAACTAATCTATTGTCCATTCTAGGTGATATTTAGTATGTCTATATGGAGTAAATGGTTATTCCTCTTTTGTATCTGGTGCAACTGTGATGGACGGTGAGCAGGAAAGGAGATTGACAGCTCTCTGGCGGGGGAGCAGGGGAAGCTGCCAGGGCACTGCTGCTGGGGTATTAAGGCCTGATGGCAGCATGATTAGGGGCCATTAGAGGTGAGAGCAAGGGGGCGGCAAGGGACGCAGGTGCACCAATGCCAGCTATTACCCAGAATTCAGTGGGATGGAGTGCAAAAACACACCTGTGGTCTCCCGTTGGCACGCTGTCACACAGCACACCCCCGCATCTTTCTCCTCCACATTAATACACACACTGATAAACAAGCTAATACCCAGAGCACGTTCTCTCCAATGTGTGCTGCTTCCTCACTTCCTGTTTACCTCATTCTCACTCAATCCAATGTGATATTTTCATATTTCACATTTCCTAAGGCTTGGCACTATTAGCTGCAGCTCTAATATTTCAAATGACTTGATCATACATACCATATAAGACCTCATCTTTAACACATACTGCACAATAAACCAATTGTGGACATTAACTGGCTTAGACAGTTTAGTTATCTGCTTCCTACAAATGAACTGTGGCAATGAATGAGTATTATGAATCCCCTGTTCTGGGATAAGTAGCTCAGCTAGTGCACTCAATTAAGGCCGTAAACCTGACAGACTGAGATGGAGAGAAATGTGAGCTGTGGTGACGGCCTCCCTGGGGACACCAGGCTAAAGCAGGGCATCTGTCACTGGCCTGTATCAAAGTGTCGTACGGCGACATTAATGCACTAAACAACAACACTCACAGACACAAACACACACACACACACACACACACATACAAACACACAATATATTAGCCCAACCATGCAAAAATATCCATTTGATTGGTTTTCTCAATTAGCATCACAGCCAAATGAGAAATAGCTTTTTAGAAGATCTCTCTCTCTCTATTTATCTATCTATCTACATATCTACCTATCTATCTATTTATCTATCTATCTATCTATCTAGAGAGAGAGAGAGATAGAAAGAGAGAAACAACAAACATGGGCAAGAATAAGGAAATAAACAACTTTGACAAGGGCCAAATGGTGTTTTCCCACAAAAAGTGGTTAGTAACCACCAAAAGGGGTTCAAGAAAGGGAAATAGGTGAACCAGCGACTGGGTCATGGGCAGCCAAGGCTCACTTATTCACGTGGAGACTGAAGGCTAGCCTGTCTGGTCTGATCCCACAGAAGAGCTACTGTAGCACAAATTGCTGAAAATGTTAATGTTGGCTATGATAGGTGTCAGAATACACAGCTTAGTAGCTTCATAGCTTTCTGCGTATGGGGCTGCGTAACTGCAGACCAGTCAGAGTGCACATGTTGGCTCCTGTCCACCGCCACAACGAAAACACCTACAATAAGCATGAGAGCAGCTGAAGAAGGTGGTCTGGTCTGGCGATTCATGCTTTCTTTAATATCATGTGGAAAGCTGGGTGCATTTATCTCGATTTCCTAGGAAGAGATAGTACCAGGATGCATTATGGCAAGAGGCAAGCCAGCAGAAGCAGTGTGATGCTCTGGCCAGTGTTCTGCTGGGAAACTTTGTGTCCTAGTATTCGTGTGTATGATAATTTAACACATACCACCTACCTAATCATTGTTTCAGACCAAGTACACCCCTTCACCACCAGTGGTATTCCATTTACACTTACATTTATGGAATTTGGCAGACACTCTTATTCAGAGCGACTTACATTTAACTCATTTACACAACTGAGCAGTTGAGGGTTAAGGGCCTTGCTCAAGGGCCCAGCAGTGGCTGTGGAGGGATTTGAACTCACAACCATCTGGTCAGTAGTCCAACATCTTAACCAGTGAGCTACACTGCCCTTTTGCTAATTCCCTAATGGCAATGGCCTTTTTCAGCAGGACAGCAAAAAATGTTCAAAACATTGTATAGAAAACAGAAAATGCAACTTGGTGTGATGTGCTTGATTTGTCTAATTTAATCAGTATCAAGCACTGAGCACAATATTCAATAAGAAAGCAAACAGATGCTGTGATTAAAAATATATTACCCTCTGCATTTTTCTAAATCTCAGAATAACTCATCACACCCTGACATGAAAAATGCATGAGAGTAATGTAATTATTTAGTCCATCAAAGAAAAAAATACGATAAAATTCGAGATTAAGAAAAGTGCTAACCAGGACTGGTGGACCTTCGCATGAGAATATCTCAGAGAGGTTTAGTGGTTTAAGTGAAAAACAACAGGTACTTGGATCCAGAACAAACTAAAATCTATTAGTGAGTACATATTTTAGATGTATTATAGTAATACTGTAATATATTCCTTTAGCCACAGAGAACACAGACAACTAAATCCTTTTCATTTGAGTAACAAATATACAGTATATGTAGTATAACTGGATGTATACAGAATATAATATTACACACTTGTAATGTTATCAGCATGTATTACTTTCAGTTGAATACATCAGTTTATAAAGGTTTAGTCAGTTACCGAGGTTTGAACAGCAATTCCACTCACAGGACACCACTTAAATGCCATCACTGCCTCCCCCTTTGGCATGCAGGGGCATGGTGGCAGGTGTGTCAAGCTGGGGTGCCTGAGGGAGTCCTGAGGCACCCACACCACTCTACCCACTACTGATTCCTTCTGACAACATGTACAGCTATGACAAAAATGCTGCAAAATTCATTCAGGTCAGAATACACTTTCTAGTCATTTCTAGAGACACATTAATAAACTATACACTCAGAGAATCATTCAGATGCCTGAGACTTAATTGTTTATGGGCTCAGTAGTAGTGTTATGCCCTTGCTGTTATGCCTAATGCAGATGGTTTATCTACTTTAATTGGTTGTTCTAACTGATCTTTGTTCAAACTAATATTATATGTACCAACAGAGAGGAAAATACAAAGCTCTTGAGTTCTATCATTATTCTTTATAAACACCAATCAGTCCTAATTTGCCCTCTTACATTCAGTGACACACATTCCATTAATGATTGACCTTCTGAGATGCGACAGTTTCTGAACCTGGCTTCTCTCTAGGTATTAACTGCTGGACGTGACTGCGAGGACTTAAGTGGTGTCACTTATTGGCTCTGCACTGGGGGACTTATTAAAGAATCACTGGTCATGTCACTCTCTCACTCATCAGATCCTCTCATTCTCTATTAGATATTAAACTGAAAGCATACATTGTCAACCAAAATAAACAAAGACTTTTAAAGATTTACTTTACAGAAATGCCAAGTACATTAATTAACAATTAAGAAATATTCAAGAAATTAGCCTCTCAAATCTCGTGCCTTGGGTGATATAAAATTGATAGGTGCATGTTATAGGGCCTGGCCTGGGCAAGACAGGGAGTGGCCTTTACGTCGCAATTCTTCTCCTACACATACCATTTAAAACACAATCTAGACAGATCCAAAAAAAACACCCTCATAAACTCTGCATACCCTCACACAAATATGTCTACAGACACGGTATTCAATATTCACTAGCAAGCTGTCACATAATAGGCCTCTTCCTCTAACATAATCGCATGATGACGATGCAACCCCAGATCTCTCCACAGCTTCCCTCCATAGCCTCCGTTCAGCTAACCAAGCCTCTGTGGAATGAATGTTTCGGGGGCCTTCAGGTTTCCCATCTATGTATAGCAGCTGAACATCGCCTGCAAGGCCACGTTTATGTGGACAGTTGTGGCCGATTGTGCCTTTTACAAACTCTGGGCCCCAGTGATTGTTGGTCACTAGCGACTGTACAAAAATAGAGAATAATGATGGCCTTGGGGCTCATTGTGCCTCTTCATGGTATTAAAGGTTTTAGTTGCACACAGGGCAAGAGACAGAGTACTCATAAAAAAAAGACCAGAAATAACCCCAGCTTTTCTGGTCAGCTCAATAATGCATGCCCTGTTATACAACAGGGCCTTTTACACAAACTGGGTGTAAGTTTTAGCTCTATAAAGTTGCACAAATTAGAGTTAACAAACAAATCAAGCTGGAATAGGCTTCATTTAGGGATAGTTATTCCAGCCAGTTTTTGTTGTGGGTGCCTAATTCACAATATCAAAACTGGGATGATAACCGGGATCAACATAACATGCACTCATTTCACTCACTGTCTTAAGTCATGAGGTGGGTAGAGGGCTTTTGATTTCTCTCTCCCTGTCTTTCTTTTTCTTTCCAGAAGGGGTTAATGTGTCACAGATAGTAGACAGCTCCAAGGCCTGTGTGGGCTTTAAATGCCACTGGTCTCTGACCCTGTAGCGGTTAATGGCATCAGTCAGTGGCATCAATATTAACTTTTACCATTCAGCTTTCTCCACTGAGTCCAAAGGTGTACTTTTTATATGAAAATAATTCTAGCCACATAATGCAAACACACATTAGTCTTGTTAGTGTAATAAGCATATACAAAGTTCAGCAAAATATAGATGTGTGTGTGTGTGTGTGTGTGTGTGTGTGTGTGTGTGTGTGTGTTTTTTTACATAACCGTGTGTGGGCAGCTGGGCTATATTAGCTCACCTGTGCCACTCAGTACCTCCCATCCCCTTTGTCATGCTCAATTAGCCTCCACAGAGCACGTGCAGTGCTGCCTCTTCTACTGACTGCCATTGGCTGATAGCCTCTGGAGATAGGATTGAGCTGCTGTCTCCTCTGCAGCCCCAGCATGCAGCTCTCTGTCTGAAGATGGCTGGACTGATAGCATTCACAGCTCTGGCAGCAGTCTTTCATCTGCTGCGCATCTCTCAGTCCCACACCAACTACGGGCAAGAGGGAACAAGCAGAAGACTTTGCCGCCTCGTATGAGTCTATCATCAGGCAGATAAACTATTAGCAGTCCTGACCCATATAAAATAGCACCATTGATTGTGTTTGACTTATATAGTTAATACAATACGACACAATGGAAGACACTGAAATTTCAGTTAAGTACAATTATTCATCACATTGAAGATGTCATTAGGAAAGACTGAAGGCGTCATTTCTGTTTTCATGTCTGGATAATCAACGACAGAAATCTGGGTGTTGACTGAAGCTTTTTTCATTTAGCTGTTTTTATTAAATGTCTTCTCAACAAAACATTAACTCAGTCAACTGTCATTTTAACTCCAGATCTAATTCGGATTATTGAGTTCATTCTGTAGATGATGTTTGTATTGCCGCTGTAGATCATCTGTTGTAGTGTGTTTGTGTATTTGTGTGTTAATGATGAATCAGTTTCCACACTTCAGAAGCAGTGGCCCAGGACGGGTTTAAGAATGTTAACCTTCTCCCTAATAGATGACCACTGAAACTGTGACTGTTCACTCAACACACACCATTATCTGTAAATGAATCATTTGCTCATGCATTCATAACACTTTCACTAGGTTTGGAAACTAGTGAGACTCTTGACCTTTTCACATCGCCCAAAGTCAGACTGCTCCCATTTTTAATCTTTATTTGTGGTACTTGATAATTGGTTAATGTTACACGTGTTCTTTGCAGTAAAACATAAGTCATCTTCATGTAGGTCTTCTCTTCCTTTTCTGCATGTCTGTAAACTTCACCACTGTTAAGGAGCTGATAACTCCTTATCCTGAACATCAGCACTTATCAGAATGGGGATAAATGTGGGATGCCCACCCTCCAGGGCAGAGTTCTCTCTCCCCACGTTCCCCAGAGGCCCTCTCTCTGTCCAAATCTATAATTGTGGTCTAATGGTTGTGTTTGAAGCTGATCTGGTGCATAAACAGGCTGAGGAAGTCTTTAGAGCCATAATCACTCTATTCCTCCTCTCTCCTTCGCTCTCCCTTGCTCTGCATCCCTCCCTCCAATTCTCTTATTCGGCCCGATTAGGCCCCTGCCTCCCAGACAACTGCAAACAATTAGGCAAATTAGTGGCTCCACCATCACCATCAAGAGGCCTGCTTGTTTATAATTTAATCGAAGCGAATGTCAAAACAGTCAAGGCTTGAGAGAAACAAGATGTGTCCGTGAGATGAAATTTAAACTGCCAGACAGTCCAAAATATTAAGAGAGTTTGTTTAATAGGGAGACAGGAACATGGGAAAAAAAGAGAATAAAAGGGCTAAGAGGTAGAGAACATGTAAAAAAGCACTCACATTTTTTCACATTTGTATAAAGATGCAGTTGGGTTCCTCTCAGTTCTCTTTTTCTCACACTCACTCACACACAAGCATGTAGCTGTACTCGCTTTTCTCATTCTTTCTCAGCGCTTTATGAGTGTCACAGCTTGTGCTGCTCCAGCTATGTAAAATTTCCCAAACAAGAAGAAAATGCAACTTTTCCTAGGATATAATTCAGAAATAAAAAGCAGTGACCTGATGTAGAAGAAGAAAAGATGGAGCACTCTGAAAGACATCTGTAAAAGTGATGGATTAACACTACTACACAACTAAAACGCACTTTCCCACCAAATAATGGCAAAAAAAGTTACACAGAAGCTATAAGCTACAGAGTGAGTGTTGGGGCACAGGTCATATGTAGTAGTGAACACCACGAACTGACATTAAATATCGAATTGTCTGAATTGTAGAGAAATAATGGTTCAAATCTAGGGCTAAATCACACCATCCAGTCACTGATCATTTTCCGATAATAGCGTGTCCTGCCTTATGTATAGCATAACCTTAGGTCGATTCTAAACCCTTTATGCAAGAAAGAAAGAAACAAACAAACAAACAAATAAAGGAGTGCATGGTGGTCCTAAAAAAAGAAGAGGAAATGATTATTTAAAGCACACATTTCCTGTCAGTGGTCCTGATATTACAGCCAACGAGAGTAGTGTTTAATAGGTAGATAGATGAGCATGGGGCAGGTGAGCTGAGAGCTTGGCTCCAGCACTAATGGCCCAGACAGACACACAGGCTCTACCTATCAGCCTCCAGTCTGCATACAGCCCACGACTATCAGCCCTCTAATTGGATCAGTGGTACGAATGTGATTACCGCCGGCGTATTTATTTACATAATAATTATTACTGCCAGCCCTGTGGTGCTAGACAAGAGAGCGGACCTAAAGAGATGGTCAAACTGTGAACATTGTGTGTGTGTGTGTGTGTGTGTGTGTGTGTGTGTGTGTGGATGGATGGGTGGATGGATGGGTGGGTGGGTGAAGGTGTGGGTGTATTGTGTGTGTGGGGGACATGCCTCCGCCCTCAGCACAGAGCTGATCTGATGGTATTATTCTATTAGTGCTGCAGTGTGAAGTTTGAAATGAGCTCTGATTGGATTAGTTAACAGCGAGGACTAGATAGTGCGGAATAAGGTTAGCGCTCGCACGTGCAAGCAGGCGGCCCGAACACAGGCAGCTGTAATTAGGCATCTGTCCATGACAGAAAAGCTGGACAGGTGCCAGCCCACAACAATAACGCCCTCTAGCACACACATACAGGCACTCACTATAAACACTCACTTTCTATTACTCTATTGTTTGACTGTTTCCAAATCACTTAAACCCAACATATATCACTGCCAACTGATATGCATCTCATCAGATGACCCCCCCAACCTTTCTTAAAAAAAAACCAAACACTCCGCCTCCCCCACACACCCCCTCACACACCCCCATCACTGACTGGGAACTGATGCTCTCAGAGGCTGGATTTGGAAGGAGTGAAATGGTGCTTAATCACTGCATGCCTAAAACAGGCCATTACAGGACCATTGAGCTCTGGCATTGCATGGCGCCTGCAGGGCCAGAACAAACCACCTTTTGTTAATATCCTTCCATTAATCAATCTTTATAGAAGCCAGGAGGAACCAGAGGGTCATGCAACTTCATAAATACCCTCCAAACAAAAACAATTTACTCACCTAGTCTAAACCAGCCTCTCCTGGGTGCATGTGTGTGTTCTTTTGTATTTGTTTTGATATCTGTAGATATCTATGCATACATAAACACACAGCTAGCTTCACAGTGAATGTGTATTTTGTGTGTGTGTGTGTGTGTGTGTGTGTGTGTGTGAGAGAGTGTGTGTGTGGTTAGCACAGGGTGGAACAGGAACTACACTCTATGGCTAAAGTGACCCAGAGGAGCAGTTGAGGTTGGACACTTGAGTTGGGCCAACAAGGCTGTAGACATGGTTGTGTGTCATTAAGTGATGTGTGTGTATCCTTTCCTCTGTCAATCCTACAGCTCCACAGGACCAAACACAATCCATCCACCCTCTTAGAACTATCTAGTAGTGCTTATGGGACCGGGTAATATAACCCAAGTAAACATCTCAACTAGGGCAATGCAACATGACCACTGACCAGTCAACACATTTCTATGCAATATAGTTTTGCTCAAGATGAAAATACATTTTCAGTAAACACTTTATCCTGGCCATGGTCACACAGGATCTACAGCCTATTCTAGAAACATCTATGACAATTTAACAGAGCCAGGCCACCTACCAGTATTTTTTTCACAGTGCGACATAACCAGGGAACCCAGAGGAAACTCAGGGACAGCATACAAACAAAAATCTATATTGTCCTTTTCCCCTTTTCTGGCATCTACGGTCATGTGAAAAACAAAGTACACACTAAGAGAGCTGTGTATAAATGAATGCCCATGAACCTAAATGAACTGAAGCAACACTGTAAAGAAGAGTGCACCAAAATTCCTCCAGAACAATGTGAGATTCTGATAAAATGAATACTCTGAGTTACTGCTGCTAAAGGTGGTTCTACAAGCTATTGATTCACGGGGTGTACTTTGTTTTTCACACATGGCTTCATTTTTGTTAAATAAATAACGACATGGCAGAATCTGTTGTGTGCTGTTGTTCATCTGAGGTTGTATTTTCCTCATTTTAAGACCTTCTTAGGACCAGATGTTTTTATTATGTCCTGGTATATAAAACCCTAGAATTCAAAGAGGGTGTACTTTTTTTTGTATTTGTCCTCCTAGTTTTATTCTTTCATTTTCGTCCTTCTTACCTTGATACAGCCTAATTTTTCTGTCATCTTCAGTTTTGTCCAATCCCTTTTGCTCATTAGTGGCATTCTGTTCACTTCCTAATTCCTCTTCCACCTTCCAGCTTTTCTTTCTCCCCACTCTTCACAGTGCCTAATGTTAGTGGTGGGATCTTCACAACAGATAACAGCACTAATTTCATTAATTATAAACCAATATGTTTCTGCAATCCTCCTGAGAATCTTGGCCCAACTCTGGCATCTGTCTGTGCACATATTGAGCAGGGAGGGATAGCAAAATTGAGGGGTTCAGACATGGTTAGAAGAAAGAGGAGGATGGGTGTAAACTTTCAAGTCTGTCCTTGTCATTATCAGATACAAGTGTGATAATAATGACTCTGAAGTGTAGGATATATGATATGTTGGTCAATCTTTAGGGAGGTGATACAGGCACCACTGAGGTCACCTTCAGCTCTAAATTTTAGGTTTATGACATATGTCATGGTATGTTTAGAAAAAAAATCTGTTTTTAATGCTCAAATGCTTAACATACATGGATTTCTGGCTGGTAAATGAATTGTAATCTACAAACCGGATTCCAAAAAAGTTGGGACACTAAACAAATTGTGAATAAAAACTGAATGCAATGATGTGGAG
>JAOVYV010000048.1:25080598-25091436 GCA_025674545.1 Hassar affinis
CACAGCAACAAGACACAAGGTAGTTATACTGCATCAGCAAGGGCTCTCCCAGACACAGATTTCAAAGCAGACTGGGAAAAGGGATTACATGAAAAGATCATCCACCGAAGAGCTGTGGTTAGTTCTCCAAGATGTTTGGAAAACTAACCACAACCTACCAGCCAAGTTTAAAAACTGTGTCCAAGTGTACCTAGAAGAATTGATGCTGTTTTGAAGGCAAAGGGTGGTCACACCAAATATGGGTTTGATTTAGATTTCTCTTCTGTTCATCAACTGCATTTTGTTACTTGATGAAAATAAACTATTAACACTGCATATATATTAATGAATTTATTTATTTATTTTATTTTATTTTTTATAAAATAGTGGGGTGCCTCAGCAGAGCCCCTTGTAGCAAAGTGGAAAGCTGGAAAGCTCCCAAATGAATTAAACACCTGTGCTGTGCGGAAGCAAAACACAGCCAGGGAACGCGGAAGTAGCACTCAACGCTACCACGTCACACACAGCTAAGAAAACTAGTCCCCTCAGGACAAACTCCCTGAGAAAGGGAGATGTGCTACAGCCCGCCACAGTGGAGGAATAAGTAGTGAGAGGCGGTGGGCGAACCCACCACATGTAGAGAATGGCCAAGAGCCATAGGCTGCTAGGGACAAGTTGGAGAGTTACACCAGGAGAGCAAGAACACTGACCCTAGCATATATCATTACCTCAGGGGGTGCCCTTACGGCCGACCCTCTTTGAGACCCTTCGTTACTAATTCTGTCCCTGGCTTATTTCATGCCGTAGTGTTAACAAACCAAGTTGAAGGTGCAACAAGAGGCACCGCTCAAGAACCCCACCTAAGTAGGGTGGGGAGCAGGTGCCTCCTGTTGACCTTGATTGCCTCTAGGCTTGCTGGGAGTTGGAGTCGTCCCAGCAAAAGCACCACACTGACATGCCCCCCTAATGTTAAATTTTACATTTTACAGTCATTTTGTCCAATTACTTTTGGTAATATTACTTAAAAAGCCATGGGGTGTGGGGGCACATTAAAAGTGTTGTAATTTCTACATTGTTCACCCAATTTGGATATAAAAGTCTGCTCTCTGAAATATTCATGCTCACATTCATTATTTAATTTCAAGTCTAATACACTGTAGTGGACAGCTAAGACATCTAAGTGAATAACTTGGAAAAAAGGGGTCAAAATTATGCATTTTTTGCAAGCCACTGGAGTAAACGCATGGCTGGGATCCTGATATCATCAATATTGCTCCTACTATAACTGTTCTATGTACAACAATATGTTATTTTGCAATTAGTGACATCAACCCAGAATACATAAAATATTACACCAAATCTTTAAGGTACCATTTGGTTTCTGGTTTATATTATTCAGAATAATATCTCTCTCTTTATAATACAATGTATCTCTATCACTTTGTCCTCCCCTCCATCTTTCTTGATCTATTAAGATACACATGGTACACCTGAGTTACTAGTGATCCTGATTCCTTCTACTCTCTGGACATGCCTGATCCATCCTGATGTCCTACTTCTGTTTGGAGTTCTCATCATCTCACTGATGCTATGGATGGACCCACATAGACAGCCTAAAGATTGCCCTGAGATTACATTTATGGTATTTGGCAGATTGTGGATGGTACCACATTAAAAACCATAAAGATGGCTGTGGATGTTCTTTCATGAATAGCCTTAGGACTACAGTTGCTAGAGAACCGTTTGGATTTTTTTTGCATTCAAGTCTCCATCAGTGAACAGTTTTCTATATCACAATAGACTACAGGTTAAAAATATAACGGCTATAAATGACTCACTATCCGGTGTCACCCAGATGGGGTTGGGTTCCCTTTTGAGTCTGGTTTCTCTCAAGGTTTCTTCCTCATGTCTTCTCAAGGAGTTTTTCCTCATTACCATCACTTCTGTCTTGCTCATTACAGGGATACATTTATAAATATAAAAAATATGAATATATTTTGAAATATGTATAAATTTAGGCTTTATATCTGGAATGGATATATTTCTGTACAGCTGCTATGTGACAATGTCCATTGTTAAAAGCACCATACAAATAAATCTGAGTTGAGTTATGATAATGAGATAATGAACTGAGAGTACAGTATGACAGGTGATGAAAATTGGTAATAAATGGTAATGTATATGTGAACCACTTCGCTATTTTAAGAGCGATCTACATAAAAGACATGGAAGCGTCATGGTAGGATTCTGGGTAGGGCTAACAGGTGTGTCCCTCACGCTACGTTGCCTCCCGGTGAACACAACAACACCTAATCAGTCATGCTTCACATCCACACAACAGCATTGTGGCAGATAAATAAATAAAGGAGGCCCGTGTGTCTCAGGCATTAATAGTAATTGCGTGTGTGTAAACTGTTTCACATCGTCCTCTTCACTCACAGCTGCCACTTAATCACTACTATGCCAAGCAGATGATGAGGTGTGAGATGTGTGTGTGTGTGTGTGTGTGTGTGAGAGAGAGAAAGGATGGGAGGGAGTCAGACAGACAGACAGACAGAGTGAATATGGTCTCTCGTCAGTTGGTGAAGTTGAATAACACTGAAAAACTGATTTCAAACCTCACATCAAGGGAGCAGCACATCTGGCCTGCTTACAGCTAAATGATTTTCCCACCTGCTTTCAGTTAGGCAAATTATGATACAGCGCAATGAGAAAGAGGGTGAAAAAGGGACAAGTGAGAGACTTCATAAACCAAGAAATAATAAATAACAATAAAAGAGACAGGAAAGATTTGAAGTGGAAAAGTGCAAACATTCAAACAAGTGTGACGGCTGGACATGATGATACAAACTGCTTTCAGCACCAAACCAGTAAAAAGCGCCCTGTAGACACCAAACAAATGATTGTCAATCATACACTGTAATCCCACATTTTGTTTTAACTCAAATAAATGAAGTCTGTACATAAATCTCAACATGTCCCACGTATTCATCAACTATTTTGAGTATGTGAAGGTTTTTAATGACTTCTTACATTCAAAACAGGATCTTTAAGTAGAATCAACTTTACAATTTGGTTAGGTCTGTTGCCCCGGCAACTGGGGACATTCTTTCCACACACAGAAAGAAACTTCTAGCATGCGCTAAAGAAGAGAGTGACCAAGCTGACCGTTGAACGTTTTCTTCCCCTTGATTTGTTTAGCCAGCTAAGCTGCTTGTGCTTCTGTTAGTAGTTTACCCAACAAATGAGGAGGAGCATGCAGAGGATTCCCAGGGTGCCAGGTGCCTAACTGTAACTTGTATTATGTTTAAAGTATTAAGTATTTTAAGTCCACTGAAGTACCAGAAAAACTGGTACTGGAGCCTGTGCAAAATACATAGCAATGCTAAATCATTGGTTGTGTCCGACAGTGTGTATATAAAGTGACAGACATCTATGGAATCTTCTAGAGCTCTTCCTGCTGTGAGAATGGCAAGTTAATATGATTTTGTGATTTTCAACATGGTTTAATAGTTGGAGCTTATAGCATTTCAGAGGTTGAAGCAAAGTTTGGATTTTCACCTATAAGCATTTCAAAGGTACCATGACTACAAGAATTCCAGCAAAACCTCAAACTTACGACAGCAGCGTGGCCGTAAAAAGATTCTGGGTGAACGTGAACGGCATCGGCTGGCAAGAATAGCTTTACACAATAGGCGTGCAACACTGCCTCAAGTAACATTAGCGTTCAATGCTGGGACCTCAACAGACATCTGTGTGAGGACTGTGCAACGTTCCCTCCAAGATCCCGTGGGGAACCTACCAGTTATTAACTGGTACTTTGGTGTATATTCTACATTCAGTCATTCATTAATTATCTAATCCACATATCCTTTTACTAAGTTGCGAGAGTATTCTACTTACAGCAGGTAATACAGAAATTTAAGAGAGATGGTTAAGGAGGTTAAAAATCTATATGTTTGAAACTCTTAAAATTAAGTAGACCCAACACTCAAAAAAAGGGAAATGTTAAAATTAAGTTGACTTTACTGAAATAATGTATCTTGCATACAAAAAATTAAGTAGTTTATACAAAAGTTAGTTTTGCTTAATTTACATAATAATCTGATGCAAAAGTTGCCTTAATTCTTTTAAGTAGGTCAAGCAGGAAATTGTTATCAGTGTATTTAAACGAATTGAACAAATTTCAATTCTAACATGCAGAATTAGTTTATTGTACTAAAACCCATAATGCAATGCAATATAGTACCTTAAGTAAACTTAACCTAAACTGGTTTGTTTGTTCAACACTGTTTAACTTAATTTGATCAAACTATTTAATTTCTTTGAACTTATCTGGGTTTACATTGTGCTTACAATATAGAAACAAAAACAAAATGACTAAAAAAAGTGAATAATTTTCTTTATGATTTCGTACAGTACGTCCACATATTCTGTAGCATGTACTTAGAGCTGTGCCAGTGTTACTGTTAACAGCTGAATCATTGTCTTATATTTTATATTTTTTCTGAAATCTTGCATCAAGATTTTTATTCATTATTATTATTATTATTATTATTATTATTATTATTATTATTATTATTATTTTGCCTATCTATTGTCACAATGTATAGAAAGTACCCTTACTGTAGTATCTACTCTATTCCATTCCCACCTTTGGCTCCTTCTTGTTAAAGCATCTTGTTATCAACAGCCAGTTAAATAAATTTGTCTTTTGTTTCGTTTATTAGTGGTTAATAATACCATTGTCTGATATTTTCAATTGTATATATTTTGAGTGTTTTGCTAAGCATTAATAATCCTGATCTAGTTTTTTTGTGATGTTTTATGAATATGTATTGTGGCACAAGCATGTAATGAGTATTGATCATAAGCTACCTGGTAATAGTCCCATTTTATGCATTTTATATTTTGTACAAATTCAGTATAAATACAAAATCATAACGCAATAAACAACGTTACTCTTATGGCACATCAGAATAGTGCTGAATCCCATAAGCCCAGTACAGATGTTGACCTCCTCTTGCATACACACACAGTCCAACTAATTTATCCCAGATTCAATCAGCGATAGTTTATTAAAGCAAGGGCTTCCTGTCTCTCCATCATCTTTCCTGATAAATCTGTCTGCACAGTCTATCACTTCCCTACTGCCCTCACTTTTGTTTTTTTTCTCTTTAGCACTTTACTTTTTTTATATGTCCTCTGAAATTCCTTGTCAAATGTCAAAAGTATAAAGCATAAGTATAAAGTAGTTAAAGAAGTAAACATTCTTTCCTATCCTTATTCATTCAGAATCACACATTACTGCACATACACAATGTAAATGGAAGTTTTATATTTAAGGTCTGAGATTCCTCCATCCAAGAAAGAAGCTCCAAAAGCTCAACTACAGTTTGTATCGGACCATGTGGGCAATAACAAGCCCTTTGGATGAAAGTTTTATTTACAGATGAGACAAAGGTTGAGTTCTTTGGCCACAACCCTTAAGTACATTGTAGGAACTGTTAAGCATGGTGGTGGTAGCATCATGCTGTGGGGCTGTTTTGCTGACAGTGGAACTGATACCTTGCACAAAGTATATGAATTATGAATAATGAAGAAGAAAGACAACCACAGAATTCTTCAGCATAACCTCAAACCATCCTCCAGATGGTTGAAACATGGACACAATTGGGTGTTCCAACAGGATAGTGACAGGGACATTTAATGAATATTAGATGTGTTGTATGTAATTTTGACCCTGTGTTGAGTTTAGAACCCTCCCACCCACACACTCCACCCCCCGAATTAATATGAGTACAAAATTCTTGTTATTTATTATTAAAGATGTTAAAGATGTATGTTGTATGCTCATTCTACCCCAGAAAAAGGTTAAAAGAAAGCATTGAAAGCCCAATATTGCCATGACAATCTTTATTTAAACATCCCATTCCTAAACTGTGGGTGTTAATATGGATTGTAACCCTTGCTGCTATAACAGACTCCATGGGTATTTGTGCCCATTCAGCCATAATAGAATAAGGAAAGTTTCTGATTTCAGGGAAGAAGGGCTGGGACACAGCTGGAGCTCCTAAAGGTGTTCAGTGGTGTTGACTGGCTGTATGCAGTCCAGTTGAATTCGTATGCATCAACCTTGGCAAACCATGTGGTTTGTGTGCAGGAGCATTATCATGCAGAAACAGGTTTGGGTGCCTTAGTTCTTATGAAGGTAAAATGTAATGCTACAGAATACAAAGATATATTGTACAATCTTGCGCTTCCAATGTTGTGGCAACATTTTGGGGAAGAACTACACATGGGTGTGATGGTCGGGTGTCCGTATACCTTTGGCCGTAATATATGCAGTACACCTCTTTGCTCTCTTTGCAGAGAACAACAGCACTTCAGTTGGCTCCTTTTGTCATGCTTGAGAACTTTTATCACTGACAATGAAGCACTGAACCTGTATTAAGTATCTATACGAGTTTAAGCTGTCACAGCATGTTTCTTCACTGGCTTAGAGGAGACATATTTCAGAGGTTTGTCAAAGACCATGCTCTGGGTAAAATCACAGTCTAATACACAACCTCAGTTGGTGCTGTTTTAAACACTGTGACCATTTCAGTGATGAAATAGGATTTTCTTATAGCATAAAGTTGTTCTGGTTTGCAAATTCCACGCATGATCACACACAATGTTTGCCAGTGAGTTATTAAAGACAACTAGACATACCACATAGTGGTGCAGAATATAACTGCCACATAAAGTGACAGAAAGAGCAAGCATGATGTGAAATAAATTGGACAAAAATGTCTCTTTAGCTGTTCTTGAGATATTGAAATGTGTCAGTTGGAGTTACAATGAATGACATTTGGCATGTATCTAAAGAATGTGGTAGTGATGCAGGATGTGATATTTCCTGAGGTTTGAGCTTTTACATCTCAAAATATTAGCTAGTGAAATGCTAGATTTTTATTTTCAACATTATTCACTAGGTTGCACAACTACACAAATGAACGAGCTAGGATAATGCACCTCTTGCCATAAAATACTAATTGATCTATAGCCCAAAATGTGCTTTGAGCCAAAAGCTGCATTGGTGCATTGGTGAAGTCCAGGTATATGATATCTTTGACCAAATACTGGCAAAGAAAAAAAGAAGAAGGACAAGGACCTTTGAGAAGAAAAAAATTATACGACCACCAGAACTGCTGCAGTGGTTGTAAAATAATATGAAACTTAATTGAATGCACCAACTGTGCACTTATAGACCATGTGGAAGTGAATTAATAGAGTTTTGTTTTTTGTGTTTATCGTAATGGATGAGCTGGCCAAGCACATCAATGTGTGCCATTGTTGTATTAACTTCTCACTGTGCATGCACTGCAGTTGAACCATAACAATATTGTGACAGCAGAGAACAGAGATCTGTAGTGGTTGTCAGGTGAACCGAGGCAATAGACGTAATCATAAAAAGAGAGGGAGCTCATATGTAGCCACACTGCCCCTTGTGCTGAGTGAAAGTAACCAGTTGGATTGCAAACAAGATTGTGTAGTACAACAGAAGTCAATGTCTATAAGAAATGAATCTGAGTCGTTCCGTCCCTCCGAACAAACACGTAAGCGAATCCATATCTAAACATATCTTTTAGATTTAGCTGTGCTTTCAGATGAAGGGAGGCAAGGGACATAAAACAAAAGCAGAAGAAAACGTGCCCTTTGGACTTAAGGATAATCCCTTGTCATAAACAAACCCATCTCCTCCATAACCCTAGAAAGACACACCCCCCATCCACCCACATACACACTCATCAACACACACATGTAATGTACTTGTGCATCCAAACACAGAGGTTACAAAGGTTAAAGGAAACGGCATCTCATTGGATAATCGACTCCTTAATCAAGCTTGGAAATGTGGATACACACCGCTTACAGGAAACCAACATTAGACAACAGCAGTGAGAATGCATAAGTGTATTGGAAGAGACAAAAAGAACATGCCTCCTTACTAATGAAAGACTGGGAGCAGAGAACAGGCCTGACAGGCTAGTTTAGTGTTTCACTGACTACCATAGCTTGCCACATTGTTTGTATAAGTCAGGCTCTGTGATGTTTCCAAAGGTATCGCATGTCTCTGAGTTCTCGTTTTGTGTGTGTGCGCGTGTGTGTGTGTATATGTGTGTGTGTGTGTTGATTACCACTGGAACGGCGTTGGTCTGTAATCAGACAGGTCAGAGAAAGCCTTGTTTTAAAAGCCTGTACTGTGTTTTTGCCGCACCCCTATACATATATGTTTACACACATGCAAATATTAAGTTTCCTTTAAACATTTGGACAAACACAGTTCAGATTTGCAAAGTGGAGCTTATCTAAGCAGATGAGCCTGCTTTTTAACAAGGTAGTGGCTCTAAAATGCAGTTGTGTAACTCTTGTCAAAGGGGGGCAAATTCATAAACAGACTTTTAGTAGAACAATATGTTCATTTTGTCGATTTCAATTTCAATACTGATGATTTGCTAAACTCAGTCCAGGCAGCCCCTGGAGTTTTCCTGTCTGCTCATTTTCTAGCCAAGTACTAGCAGCAAATACTATAAGATCACAGTCATCCTCTTTCCTGTTCTTGTGTTAGCGAGGTGCAGTAGAAGTGGATTCAAGACGGCAAGAAGCATTTAAATATGTTGGCGTGTACTTTATCAATTTATTGATATTGGCCAGGGACAGAGAGATAAAACACATGGCTTATTGTGTATGTTGCCATGGAGCAGCGTGATGTTCTATTTATCTAATTTATCTACTGTAGCCACTGGTCCGGGTTGCAGTGATCATAGCGTTCTAACTTGTGAATTGCTAGGCTGCTTTTCAGATTTCTCCCATCTATTACTCACCTGAATTTCAGGGCACAATGGAGAGCTGTTTGTGCTGTCAAATCAGATTGCTTGACTTGCAGTTACACAGGTTACCGAGGAACTGCTGCCTATTCAGCATCTTCTCCTGACACTGTAGTATTGCAGTGGGAAGCTAAGTGGGCAACAGATGTGCCTGCCAGGCCCGCTAGGAAAAGGAAGCCGAGCTCTTCTGTGGCATAAAGAACGGCAGCCAACAGAGGGTTTGGCTGTGCAGCTGTGTGGAGAGGAGAGACCGAGCAGCCTTACAGCACTGGAACGCAGAGTAGAGGAGCAGACAGAGGGCATGGGCCAAATGCAAGAGCTGTTAGCAGCAATACAAAAGCGAGTTGTTACAAGTACAGAGCTTACTGTCATACAGCTTAGAACCCCTGATGTGCTTTCACTAAGCTTGAAGCCCATCTTGGAGGAAAGCATTAATAGCCCACCAATGGAGCATACTGAAGGACTATGTAACACTTGAACACATGACAGCACTGGTTAATGCACTGCAAGCTGGCATCAAGGCCTCCTTGGCAAAAACTAAACCTCCACCTAATCAAATAGATCAAATCCCTGACCCATTCTGTGCTGTATATTGAGGCAGCTGGAGGCTGGGCATGTCTCTAGTGCCCAGGTTTCAGGAGACATGGGATAATTGCCTGTCCTTGGTTGAAGCACAAACTAAACCTATGGGATATAAGGCTACCAGTAGGAATGAGCCATAATGACCGGAGAAATGCAGTAATTTTTCAAGTTACGTACCTTCAAAAAGAAAAAGAAAAGAAAAGAAGCAGGGTGGAATCTGGTCTGTCCTAGACCAGATGTCTTCTTAAAACAGTTGTGATTTTGTACACTTCACATACCAAATGTGATTTGAGCAGTGAACACACAAAAGTAATCTAAAAGATGCATATTTACACATTCCAATATGTCATTTTTCTGCTTGCACATGAAGCATAAAGGCAAAACAGACTAAATGTACCCTGCCTGAATTACTGGTTAGTGGGACTCATCCTTGGAACCAGGCCTGGGCATAATGTCTGCAGGCGAGCATCCAGTAAGCATCTGAAGGACACCTAGGTCAGCTGATCAGGCTCACTGTGAAATGGCAAAATTGGCCAGCTGGACAGAGACTCCTGGGCAGAGCCAGGACGCAATAGGCAGATTATCTCACAGCTTCTGGGCTGTAGCAGCTCCAAGGGATGGCAAAGGATGGCAGCTGCCACCCCTGAAAAGTGCCTTTCAGCCCAATTGCCACCCTATTTGTCAGCAATTAATATAAAAAAGTGGTGTTGAAAGTTGTTTTTTTGTTCAGGATATTCCTCTATAGTTACTGTAAACTTCTTATTCTCTAGTTTATATAAATTTAAAGAAAATAACAGTTGTGCCCACTGACCTGGGAGTCAGCTCATCTCAATCCTTGTATGCCTATGGACTCCCTGTATCTAGGGATCTACCATAGCAATAGTTGACTGTTCATAGTCGGTTGAATTTTAATATCTCTGGTAGCCTGTCATCATAAATGTCTTTATGCGTCTACATTTGAGAAGTCTACCTGAGCAAAATATCACAAACAAATCTGAATGAATCTTTTTTGAATCTTTGTTGCATGTACGAAAACCAAAAATGCTCACATGCCATTTTTTGCAAGTCCAAGTCAAGTCTCAAGTCTGTGATCTAGATACCAACTCAAGTTTTAAGACTCTTATGCCTCTCTTAAAAACTTGTGTCATCTGTGACCAAGCACGTATGTACAGTTTCACATGGTAATAGGGAGGGAATGACATTCAGCTCATCAGACATTTTCTTAATGTTAATGCACCAAAAATATTTAAAATAAAATAAAAATTGTACATAAGTCCCAATCCTCAAGTCCAAGTCGAGTCTCAAGTCTGTAGAGGATGAGTCTCAAGTCACTGTGTGTGTCTGTATAGTCCACGTCACAAACTCAAGTCACCATCTCTCACCATTCATTGTCTAACCCCTGTA
>JAOVYV010000048.1:25105456-25121227 GCA_025674545.1 Hassar affinis
GCCCTACACCATACTAATAAATTATTGTGGTCTAAAATGACAGGTGTTTCAGTTTCATTGTCTAACCCCTGTACATTCCTGCATGGCCACAATTTACCCATCTTATAATGGCTATTTCCAAAATGATAATGCACCATGTCACAAAGAAAAAGTCATCTCAAACTGATTTCAGCAGCATGTAACAGCACCATGAATGGTTCATAAACTTACTACAACATTTATATATAAGAGGCAAGACACGTCCAGTTGAAACAGTTTCCTGACTTGTATACCAGTACTTTTGTCTTAATGGACTAATTACCAGTTATATCTAAATAGCTATGAATTCTGTACATCAGTGGTGTCTTGTTTCCTTTGTAACATGAAAAGTGGGATCATTCAAGATGCATATACAGTATAAGTCCAGTAGGTCAACTGACCCATAAACCAAAGCCTCATACCACAAGACCACCAGACCAGCATAGTGCATATCTGGAGCCCATTTTGAGCCCATCAAGAGTCCACTCAGGGGTTACTGTTAAACCATTAGGACCATTTATGTTGGCATATTAACCCATAAGAAAACATTATATAGGGTGAGATATTTACAACATTTTGCTGCTCTACTGGAAAGGCTGTAATCATGTTGTAACTGCCCTAGTTGAGAATGTTAGTTAGTTTAAGAATATATTAGTTTATGTAACTTGATATATTAGGTAGCAACAGAACAGTCAGTTCTCAAAGTTGATGTGTTAGAAGCAGGATAAATGGGCAAGGATCTGAGTGACTTTGGCAAGGGCCAAATTGTGTTGGTTAAATGACTGGATCAGAGCATCTCCAAAACTGCAGATCTTGTAGGGTGTTCCCAGTATGTGTGGTTACTTCCTACCAAAAGTGGTGCAAGGAAGGACAAACTGGTGAACCAGCGACAGAGTCATGGGCAGTGAAGACTAGCCTGTCTGGTCTGATCCCACAGAAGAGCTAATGTTGCACTGATTGCTGAAAATGTTAATGCTGGTTATGATAAAAAGGTGTCAGAATACACAGTCCATCACATCTTTCTGCATATAGGGCTGCGTAGCAGCAGCTGCAGACCAGTGCCCATACTGACCCCTGTACACCACTGAAAGCACCTACAATGGGATCATGAGTATAAAAACAGGACCATGGAACATTCTAAAAAAGGTGGCCTGATCTGATGAATCGCATTTTCTTTTACATCATGTGGATGGCTGTATGTGTGTGTTGCTTACCTGGGGAACAGATGGGAAGAAGGCAAGCAGGCAGAAACTTTGGGTCCTCACATTCATGTGGACCTTACTTTGACATATGCACCTACCTAAACATTGTTTCAGACCAAGTATACCCCTTCATGGTGGTATTCACAACAGTTTTCCCTAATGGCAGTGGCCTCCTTCAGCAGGACGATGTTCCCTGCCACACTGCAAAAATTGTTTAGGAATGGTTGAGGAACATGACAAAGGGTTCAAGGTGTTAATTTGGCCTCCAAATTGCCCAGCTCTCAATTCGATGTGCATCAGACGGATGTGCTAGACAAACAAGTCAGATCCATGGAGGTCACAGCTCAAACTTACAGGACTTAAAGGATCTGCTGATAATAAATTGGTGCCAGATACCACAGCACAACTTCAGAGGTCATTTGGAGTCCAATGTCTTGAGAGGTCAGAGCTGTTCTGGTGGCACAAAGAGAGCCTACACAATATTAGACAGGTGGTTTTAATGTTATGGCTGATTGGGGTACATGAGTTATTTATAATAAGCTCCAAAGTCAGATTTATAAAGATACACTCACACACACACATGCACCTACTGCCAAAATTGTCTTTTGTAATTAACCTGCGGACAGTAAGTAGTCAGCAGTGCCAAGCCAGGCCCATGAGAGCCGTTGCTGCTCGTGTCTGCGGCTGCTGTGAGCCCATTTCCATGTGGGCACTCTGAGAAACCGACTCCATCTTTATGTGGTCAGCTTGGGCAGCATGCGGGTCGCTCTCTGGCTCTGGTCCCGCTCCGGCCTGCAGTTACATCCCAGGCTGGCCTTGAGAGCAGGCGCCAGGGGCGTTGGCCCAGTGCGGTGACTACGGGCAACCACACTGCACAGACAATCAGGGGCCACTGGACACTCTCGCCCGGCTGAAGAGATTGAACTGCATGGGTTGGGCACATATCTGGACAGACAGAACTCGCCTCCGTTGCTTATTTATGCCCTGTCACACGCTTTCCTACATTCTTGTAATTTTTTTTTCAGACTGTATTTTATGCAGCTCCTTTAATATTTTTGGACTGTGAACTGATGATGTGTCACTCTTTTGCTATTGCTATACATATCATACATATTGGAAGTTATATGTAAGTTTTCTATTGTTTTAGTTCTTATTTTGTCAGAAATATTTCCTCTAGACTCTTGTCCCACAGCTCTCTCTAGTTCTTTCTCAATTCAGCAGTATTTCATAGGGATTATTATAATGTTTATGTGGGGGTGGATGTTCTTGGATGAACCTTTTGTATGATTGCCTACCTCTGCAATAGAATATAGCTGGAAAAGTCAGTCTGGAGATCAGAGAGGCTGATAAATTAAAGGGAGGCACACCAAGCAGACACAACAGACTTCAGGTCAGTCTTTTCCAATGCAATCTGGGCCTGAGCATTATGGTCTCAGAATTGGAACTGAACCGAGGTCAGGGAATCAGGTTAAAGTTTAGTGTAGGTCAGTTTGGTTTTTTGAGGCGTTCCACTTCTGGACACAAAGTGTCACCCATCCCACTTTCTCTCCTAACATATACATGCAAGACGCCTTCTCAACACACTCATAAAAACAGAACCCAAAAAGCTTTCCTATACTTAGGGTGGTAATTACTGGTGCTATTTTACAGGGTTATATATTTTGATTAGTCTATAATTATGTTTCCTGTCATGTCTGTGTGGCTGTGAAAAGGACACAAGACATCAATGGAAAACAACGGCACCATCATGGTTTCACCTAACGGTTACTTATGTGAGGAGTGCGCAGTGGATGAGCGCTACATCCCAGGTCGAAATCTCAGCTGTGCCTAAATGAGTTCACTGGACGGTCATCTTTAGGAATGCAACTGACAGTGTTATGACTGAGAAGCTAGAACCATTCTTTTTTATGTTTGTCTTACATCATGGGGATTACAAGAGATGTAACTTCACATTCACAAACCAGTGGTGCTAACTGACAAAAATGAGTGGGGAAAAAATTAAAAACAGAGAATTGACCAAAAATTGCATCCAAAAAAATGCATCCATTCTTTTCCAGGACCACTAGTCCAGGGGCACTAATATTCCTGACTATGTCAGCATTTTTTGGGGCAATGGTGGCTCTGTGGTTATGATTGTGGGTTACTGATTGGTCAGGGGTTCAAACACCAGCACCAACATGCTCCTCATGACTGATCCTGTGCCCTGACCCCAGCTTCCTAAGAAGCTGGAATATGCAAAGAAAAGAATTTCACTGTTCTATAAATAATATGTGAGTATCAAAGGCTTCTTCTGCTTCTTCTTCTTCTTAAAATCCCAGGAACCTTTGGTGGATCCAAACTTACTCTCATATTATGTCCTTCTTATTAAGGGCATTAATTACTGAGTAATTTATAGTAGACAATTTATGTCTAATATGCTTTAGGATGAATAATTGTGCAATGTATTAAACAATGGACTCTGCAATCTGTAAACATCTGCTCTCATGCAAAAATGGTTATTCATGGCTTCTGTGGAAAGATAAGGGTTCTTTCCTTCCTAAAGGATTTTTATTTGGAATTCTTGCTAACAGAGAAACCCTGTTTTAGGGCATTACACAGAATCTTCAAGGGTACGCTCAGAGACACGAAGCAGAGATTCTGTCAGGCTCTATATTTAAGGGTTTTTTTATGTCTAAGTGTCTTTATTATGATTTAGGACTGGAAAAAGTAAGGCTCTGACTACATTTTCCCCATTTCCACCTTAATCAGTAATTAGTTTGAAAGCTTGGTGGGTGACCGAATAAAGTAAAACCTACACACATATACACACATGCATACACACACACTGTTTATGCTCTATCAGTGGTGTGTGTCTGTTCAGGGCCAAACGTTTTCCTGTGTACAGCACAGTACTGTTGATAGATCCTTCACAGCACAACACCTCAGGGTCTGCCAATCAAAACATACACATACTCAAGCCAGAGCACATATTCAGAGCTCAGCACTAACACAATTCCCATTGAAGTTTAAATAAATCAGAGCACAACCTTAATAGAAACAAAAATAACAGAACTCATATTTTTTACATTTGATTCCACATAAAACCCTGAAACACAATTTCATACATCTAGAATCACACTGAGTAGACCTGCCATATATTTGACACTCCAATACTAAATGGTTGATTAAGCCCAACAGCATCAAAGGGTCCAGACCTGTTACTAAGCCTCTTGCTCCCTCTAGGGGTCTATTATAAAATCCCAACTTCCATACAAACATAAAGCAAGAACGCAGTATTTGCTTCTCAAATTGAAGATAACCTCAAAAAGAGCCTCTATGATGTTTGGTGTTTAGAAAGTGGTGCACTCTGTTTAGTTCACAAAATATAACAGTCCTTCTCCACCCAACAGCCCAGCACAAAACCATTCTTCACCTAACATAAATAACTCCCATTGTTCTGGGTCAGGTGTGTATAAGCCAGACTGTTTGAAGTGGACATGTGTATTGTTCAAATTGTGTTTGCTTTGTGGAAAGGGTTTGTTTTGACCAGAAGTCACTGAACTGGATTGAGTTTCTGTAAAGGCTGGCCCACATAGACAAGTGGACATGCTTTCTCAGTTGTGTAGTCTGGAATTGTAAGTGTATAGATACAAATTACAAATATATCATACAGTATATGTCCGTGCAAATATATAATAATGCTCACACAAATTGGTTCCGTTTATGACGACAGTGCAGCAGATTGTGCCAACTGGTTTCTTGCATTTGGCTAAGCTTGATGTTCGGTTTACTCCCCCCTTCCTGTCAGCCCTACTCAAATCAGGTTGGGTTTATTAGCATGACGTTAGTTCCAGTGAAGTGAGATCACCTGTAATCAGTCTAATTTACTCTCACTAACAGGCATGTGAAGGACACATGCATTAATAATCTTTACCAGGTAACATAATAGTGCTTTCTTTATACATACACTAGTTGTTCTGTTTTAATACTTGTATATGGATGCACTGTGGTCTGAGAGAAAGGGCTGTATGTGCTGTACATATTGCAGAATTGAGAATAAACTTGACTTTGATTTTGACTTTGAGTGCTATTGCAGGACTGACGGCATTGCAGGCTGCAGGTTTGTTAAAGTATTACCACCGTGTGTTACTTCAAATAGTAGGGAACAATTTAAAACTATAGTACATGCTTTGCTATATTATATGCTGGGTGGTGAATTACGCGTATTTAGTGATGCCCAGAGTAAAGCTTACCTTTACCTGTACTTACCTGTATTTATTTGGATAAATTACTCAAGCTTATTGTCTGTATCTTTATCTGTTTAGTTCTCTTTGTATTCATATCTGTATCTGTATCTGTATTTAAACCCAATGTGAACATTGTTTTTTTTATTTTGGGTTGTTTTTTTTGTTTTGTTTTGTTTTGAAACCTATCACTATGCCCCCAAAAACACAGAAAAACAACTCAAAGGGGGGGGGGACTCAAAGGTAGAAACGTCAGCACTCTCATTATATTTTTGTGAGTTATTCATCACCTCATCACTGCAGTTCAGAACTAGAGATGTACACTGGAATGTTTCTACTCCCACTCATACCCCACAGTATATTTTAACAACTGAATTTGCTTTTATACACTGAAATAGCATGGTGGTACAGTGTTATAGCAGTTAACACTTGGTAGGTCCCCTACTGGATCTTAGAGGGAACGTTGCACAGATAGATGTCTATCACTTTATATATGCACTATATGCACTATGAATTTTGTTTTTCTGGTACTTTAATGTATATGCCAAAATGCAACATAATCAAATTGGTAACATAATATAAAGCACTGCAGTGACCAGGCAGATGTTAAGGGCTCCCATACATTCAAGGTAATGTACATGGTCTTTAATTGAGCCTTGTTTAGGAAATTAAAAACCTCCCGCTCATGTAACTACATTTTCTACACATTGTGGAATTCCTATTTGTATTTGATTACACCCATACTGTGTGAGTATCTAGGTAATCTAAGAATCTGGGCTATTCCTGTGCAGCCTTATGAGAAAATGCAATGCAATTCAATTCAATTTTATCTATATAGCATTAAATAAAATTAATTTTATTTATATAGCATTATCCCAAAGCAGCTTTACACAGACATAAAATCCAGACAGCGTTTTTAAATTTATATGAATTTTCCCTAACGAGGAAGCCAGGAGCAACAGTGGCAAGGAAAAATTTCCTGAGATTAAAAGGAGGAACAAAACGTGAGAGGAGCCAGACTGAAAAGGGAAGCCATCCTCATTTGGGTGACACCGGATAGTACAATAATAAATAATCCCTTTTAGAACCTTTGTGCTACAAGGTAAAAAAAATGCAACTGTAACCAGTAAAATAATTTAACATGAAGTCTGATTTGTTGATTGATGGAGATTTGACTGATGGAGTGCAAAATTGTGAATGCATGTACACTATCAATGCAGTGCTAGATTGCATGTTTGATTCTACAATACAGTATTAATATGTTTGCAATTTCTTTATTACAAATAAACATCCCATTACATTTGGAATTACATTCTGGATGATTACTAAAGGTGGAAAAAAATTAAACAAAACTATCCACTATGGATGGTACTATGGATTTCAAGCTCTGCTTAGATAGCCTTCCAAGTTCAGCCAGTGAGGACAATACAACAAATTGGTCTATCCGATGAAATACAGTGGCTGGATTGTTCTGAATGGGTAAAGCACTGTTGAAGCACCACTGTGCAGTGTAGGTAAAGGGTTAAGTCTTTGTGAACGAGTGGGACTGTGCTGCACTGATTACGGCAGCATGGCATGCTCTCCTCAACAAACATCAGACTAGGAGCAGGAGTCTTATCTACAGCTTTATCTGTGTGATCAGCATCAGGAATTGAGGTAGAAGGAAGGAGGGAGGGAGAGAGAGACGGAACGAATGACACATTCCCTGCTTGGTTGTCTAACTCAGGGTTCTGTTACCAATGAGAGGAAACACGGCATGGCAAGTTTAAAAGTTTGTGTGTGGGAGAGGTAGGGGGGGAGTGAGAGAGAGATAGAGAGAGAGAGAGAGAGAGAGAGAGGGAGAGAGAGAGAGCAGAGCAGAGCAGAGCAGAGAAAGAGAAATTTTACCAAGTGGTAACATTACTCTCTGTCCTTTTCTATTAGAATCCCTGTTTGTATTTGGCCATCATCTTGCTTCTAAGTGGCTGAATGAAGAAGTGTGTCAGTACATGTGATCCACATCGTGTATGTGTGTGTGTGTTATGTCTGACAGGTTTGACCTTCTGGTGACATTTGGCAGGTCCTCGGGAGGGAAACTGCTTTTGTACAAAAAAAGTTTTTATTTTAAAAAAGGTTTCCTATTGGTTACTAAGGTTACGGTTAAATTTAGGCATGTACGCAGTGTTAAATTATATTAATTAATTAATCATAAGCAGAAATGAGTATAAAGACGTGGGACAATAAGCAAAATACAGAGAAGTGAATAGACAGAGAAGTGAATAGACAGAGGTAGGAAATAAAGTAGATAAAAACTAAGGAAAGAAAACAAAAAAATGAAAGGTCAAACGATGGATGCAAGGAGCAAATAGCGAGAAACAATGAGGGAGGGAGGAAGAGACGCATATGTTATTTATTTCTCTGGTAAACAGAATTCGAGCCAGACATAATCAATAGGAAACTCCAGATTGTAAATAGGCTGTTCTAATAGCCTAAACACAGAGCACTATGGTTACACCGGCCCAGATAGTTTCCCTAGAGAGCGGCGGAGCCCGACCGGGCCGCCGAGCCTTATTTACCAATAAAGAGGCTTGATGATAAGATAAACACATCGGAGACAGAGCTGGCTGGGGGGAGGGAGAGAGCCAACGAGGGAGGAGAAAAGAGGGCACAGCTTTCATCCTCCATTTAGTGCTACAGGAGTGAGCGGCGAGGACGGAGGCGAGTGTCAAAAGGTATCAGAGTGACGCTGCGCTGTGACCTGCCGACCCCATACAAGCTCTCACACACACAGCCATATACACACATCCATGCGTTCTCTTTCTCATACACACACACACACACACACACACACACACACACACGCACACAGTTGCAGATTGAATAGCAAGGCCCCTGACTACAGCTGAATGTTTATGATGCTGACTGTGGTTTCGTGGCAAGACCCAGAGTCTGACTCAGTTGGTGGTCCTATAGTTGCTCTATAGAGTCTGCAGCATGAAACATATCTCTGCATGACTACCAGTTCCCAAACATCCACCATCAAAAAGAGAAGGGCTCTGCAGAGAAACACGTGGTGCAGAAAATGCACTGTGCACTGGCTGACCTGGAGTTGAAGAATGTGCATTACAACAACATCAAATTGCAGGGGTGTGGCACAGGCGACTGAGCGTCAAAGAGCAAAACAAAGGGAAAGAAAGATGCGCGGGATGAACGGGAGGAGGAGGTCAGAGGGACGGTGGTCAGGACCAACACCCACTCATCTCTGCTCTCCTGTCTGCATGGACCGAGGACTGCAACCATTAATTGCTGGTGTTGTGTTTGTTCAAGGCAGCGCTTATTTTGTCAAAGGAATGCAGGGCTAGGCAGCGGGAGAGAGGGAAGGAGAGAGAGATGGTGGAGAAAAGTAATAACAGGGCAGAGAGGAACCAGTGTTTACCAAGCCGACCACGCAGGCCAACACTCCTCGTCCCCAGACGCCCCGTCTCCCCCTGACCAGAGCATGTGGGGTCACACTGTAGACACGTGAGACACGTGTACCCTGAAAGGCTTAAGGGGATTTATGCAACACTGTCAAATTTATATTGATTATTTCATCTTGCTGTGTCTGTGTGCATCCATTGTCACGCTACTCACAACGTGTCACTTGATAGGCTGCCCTTTAGAACAAAGTACAAAGGATCCTCAACCATCCATCATGGCGAAGCCGCAATGCATGTGGGGGGAAACTGCTTATTCTTCACTTTGTTCATACTTTGCATGAAGACCATTTGTTTCCATTGATCCTTTACATCTTTTTTCCTTTTCTTTTTTTTTATCTTTTTTCTCATTCTCACTCTCTGCTTTTACGTTTCTATTGGTGTTCTTCAGCCATTGTGTTTCCTCTGCATCTCTCTCTCTCTCAGCCACTTTATGCCATCTCTGTATTTCCCTCTGTGCCTCTTTTAGTAAAGACATGGATCTAAAGACTCAGCGAGGAATAAATGATCTGAGCAATTCCCCACAGTCTCAAAACAGCAGGAGGCAAATATCACTCACTTTTTGTGTGTGTGCATCACCGTATGTTTGCAACTGCAGCCCTTACCGGAATAAGATGCAACTCATCATTTAAGAGTCTTTAAAGCCATCAGCTTTCAGAAATAGACATCACACAAGATCAGTGCATTGATTCTTCAGTAACACGCAAAGGACAAACTTCTAAAATGTCATGCATATCACTGGATTTCATAAGCTTATCATAAGTTTATCAAAATGTTTGAATTATAGCTGTTAAGCAAAAAAGGTCCATCTCTGGTCCATATTATAAGATCATCTTTGCTCTTAAAAAAACATACCAACGGGATAATATTAAATCAGTCATTTTACCCTTATACTGAGAGGGTAACTGCAATGCTCTTTCACTTCCTAATTACTAAAAAATGCCAACGGCATGCAGTAAGCCCTACCAATTAGCCAAGTGTGTTCCTGCTTCTCTTAAAAACCCTCTGTGTTTAGAGTAAAAGGCACTGGCTTGCTTCTCGCTTGTTGATTTACTCAAGGGACCCTCTGAAAAATCATACACACACACACACACACACACACAAACATTTCATATTTCCCTTATGTAAAGCATCCGTGCACACACACATAAACATAAAGTACGGCAGTTATATTCGGGCGCGTCACATTGTCCAGACGGCACACTGTCAGAGAGTGAAATAAATGGCTGTTTATATTAGAGCTCTGGTTTAATGAATTAACCAGCTGCCTGGCCATGTCAAACCAGAGTTTCATAGAGAGCAGATAGGCCCATGAACTCCCCCTCTCCTTCTTTTGCTCCCTCCAAACACTGGCACATGATGATTGCGTCCTGGGGGAGCATGCAGGGCAAGATGCCCAAAGCCCCTCCATGGATCCACATTCGTTTAGGAGAGGGCATTTGGTAAAGGGCTCACCTCCTCACAGAGCTCCACACTCCACACTCAGAGCTTCTTCTCCTCTCCTCTCCTCTCCTTTCCTCTCCTCAGCTTGTCTCACTCTTCCTGTGTGGTTGCTTCCATTTTTCAGAAATTGGCATACGTTTAAACAAATGGCAAAAATATGTATACAAGCATTGGCCTCCACTGAGTCTCAACACAGACTGCTTTTTAACCAACATTCTTTTTTCTTTTGATCTTTTCAGGTTGTTCTGTATTTTACTGCCACCCACCAACATTTTGACCTTGAGCTACCTGACTGAGTTCTGGTTCTCTGATTTTATAAAATGGAACTGGAATACTGACTCTATGTGTGGTAAGGAGACTTGGGTGTCATTTCAGACCTCCACTGACAGCCTTGGAGTGGTGAGATCAGAACTCCACTCATCTAGATGATGAGAGATACAAATAATAAGACCTTTTCTACATTTATTTCATTTTATATAACGGAGCAGTTGAGGGTTAATGGCTTTGCTCGAGCAGTGGCAGATTCTTGTGGTGGGATTTGAACTTATTACCTTCTGGTCAGTAGTCCAACATTGTGACCACTGAGCTACACTGCCCCACGCTTCCTGAAAATATCTGTCTTGACTTTGCACAATGGTCATTTTTAATGGCTATGTAATTTACGTTACTTTATAAGACATTACACTTCTTTTTTTTATTGACATAGTCATTTTCCAATGTAAGCTATTTTTGATGAAGAGACACAGAAACTTTGGGAAAGAAAGTGTAGCATGTCAAGATAAATTGCGATGACGCTGCCTTTGTCCCTTTTAAAATAACATTTATCATTACAATGGCAGTCTCTTCAATATACCATTAAGCAAAACTACTGCTTATGCTCTGTACAAACCTATGCCTCCCTTGCCTGAAGACTTACATGTTTTAGCTCTGTTGTAAACACACCCTTGGGCTCCATACGCCGCTCCTGCACTAAATGGCCAATAATAGCCAGTTATTATATTTAAATCTCTCTCTTCAGTCTCCTTTGTTTTCCTCTGCAGTTTCTCTCTCTCTCTGGCCTCGTCCTCCTGCGTCTGCAGACTCCTGCAGGGCCCAGGTTCCTTTTAGGCTTTGTGTGGTCCAGGTCAGTGTGTGTGTGTGTGTGTGTGTGTGTGTGTGTGTGTGTGTAAGATGGGAATGGGTTTGGAATGGGGGAATGGGGGTGGAGTAGGGGGGGTGTAAGATTGCAGTAATTACCCAGTCATACCTGTTCATTAAGCTCGCAGTTGGAATCTTACTCATAAACGGTTAAAAACCAATTAAAGCAACGTGGGCCATTAACAACGCCTGTCTGGCTGTATGGTAGTACAGTGATGGAAAGAGTGCAAGGAAGAAGGAAGGAAGATTCGTCATAATGAGCAAAGATAAATGGCGGAAAGACACAGCGTGCTAATGACAAGGCTCTCATCTTTAGCACAGTAAGTGATGTTGAAAGAGATTTGAGGTGGCAACCATGGTAGGGGAAGAGAAGAGAAGAGAAGAGAAGGGAAGAGAAGAGAAGAGAAGAGAAGTGATGAGACCTGAACTGAGGACAAATAAGTACAAAACTGTAACAGAGAACTCCAAAAAGCAATGTAGGGTCTAAATTAGAGGGTAAAAAAGGAATCCTGGCTAAATAGCTTGTGAAATGGAGGATAATGAATCCCACCATGTAAAAGCTGAAGTGTGTGAATTGGAGTGATTATGATACAATAGTTCTTGGTGTGAAGTCTGATTGCACAGGTATCCTCTCATCAGTAGGAGGTAACGCTCAGTCCACAGGGCCAGAGGAGGGGGCTAACTCTCAGTCACATTGGTACAGTGAGACAATTACACTGCCTCTCTCAAACAACTTTCTCCTTAACTCTACCCCACACTTAAACAATGGGCAATGATTTAAGATTGACATGAAGAACCGCAGAGTCCTGCCTTCCGCATTTAGAGCCTACTTCCTCATTTACAGACTACTTAGGTGCCACCGCTGTGCTGTAAAGAGGTTGTCCCTCAGACTCTCAATCAGTGATCAACTTTTAGACTCAAGATGAATTAGCTTAAGAGTAGCTGGTTGTCCTCTTTGTATCAGGTACTTACTTGGATGTTAGTGAGCCCATGCGATTCATCAGAAACTTGACCCTTGTTTCAGTCGAGAATGGTGTTTAATCTGCAGTGATGACAGGACTTGAGAAGTCCTAGATGTGGAGGAGAGAGAGACATCCCTATTCTACAAAATGTTCAGGGCAGACCAGTCAGTTGACTCAGAGAGAGTAGAGATATTAAGAATCCAAAATAATATCTTTTAAACCGAGAGATGTATTGGAAGATAAGATGGACGCACAAGGCTGCTACCAAAACTTTGCCTGACAAACTTTTCAATCATGGCACATCAGTCCTCCTGTGCCACTTTTAATAGAGCCCAGATAATGGCACTGGTAATTGGTCACAATACTCCTCTGCTTAGGAGGAAGCATGCCGCGCTATTGTCACCATCCCTTTTGTTGTGGTTAAAAAGAGGGGAAAATAAGATGCAATTTAGACACTTTTAAGAGGTGATCTTTTCTTGCTCTTTTTTCCCTTCCTCTCCTCCTCAATCACGGTAAAATTGCTGCTCGAGTAAGACTGTAATTAAACCCCAAAGTGGCTCTCTTCGGAGCCGCACGGCAGGCTTAAATTAAAAAGACCCTATTAAGGCGGAAGTGCACCATGCTAGCGCTGGTGGCTAAGCGTCTTCATAACGTAACTGCTTTTGGGAGGCTAACTAACCACAGAGGGGCTCCAGCTGCTAATGCTTGGCTGTTTTAGTGCTAGCGGTGTTCAGCTACTGATTGCTCTCTTGCTGTTGATAAGTAGGCCTACAAGCTGATAATGACACACGTCACTTTTAACTTTCTGAATGCCAAATGACTGCCGCGCTTAAGACATATCAATGGGGTTGCCTACTTTAACATTCATAGCATTAGCAGAAGTACCTGGGTTCTGCTTCTGATTTGTGTTTCAGGCATTTAATAGGCTATGTCACTTAGTCTCTAACTGAGGTATTTATTTCACATGTATGTTCTTAAGCTACGTTGGGTGTTTTGTGTGCTTTCTGTGAAATGAAAATAGTTAAGCATTACAGGAACATATTACTATCATTTGTGTATTATGAATGAGTATTTGTGTAAATTAATATTTTAATGTATTTAGTGCTATTTAGTTATTAACATTATATACTGTATATCCTGAGAAGCCTGATTTAAAAGTGATTTATGAAGACCAGACAAGTCATGCTACACAATTCAAATGTTGAAAAATGTTGAAAAATGTTGAAAAGATCATGTCTGCACAGTGCTCCTTGTAGTCGGATCCTTACAGATATAAACAAATGACAAGGCAAATATTCTGCACATAAGGAAGTGAACCTATACTATGCTATATGGCCAAATGTATGTGCACACCTGACCATCATACCTGTATGTGGTTCTTCCCCAAACCACATCTTCCACTTCCCACATAGTTGGAAGCAACTTTGCACCAGGCTTCCTTGTCGGATATCACTGCCTGAGCTCACTAATGCACTTATATCTGAGTGAGCACAAATCCCCACAGCCATGCTCAAAAATGTAGTGGAAAGCCTTCCCAGAAGAGTGGCATTTATTACAATAGCAAAGGGTTACTAAATATGGAACCGGATGTTCAACAAGCACATACACACTGATCTCACTGATTTTTAAATAACATTGATTATCTCATTACAGTGGCACCTGTGAAGGGGTGGGATATATTAGGCAGCAAGTGAACAGTCAGTTCTTGAAGTTGATGTGTTGGAACCATAAGGATCTGAGTGGCTTTTGACAAGGGACTAATTGTTATGGTTATATGACTGGGTCAGAGTGTCTCCAAAATGGCAGGTCTTGTGGGCTGTTTCCAGTATACAGTGGTTAGTACCTACCAAAAGTGGCCAAGGAAGGACAACCGGTCAACCGGTGACAGGGTAATGGGCATCCAAGCCTCAATGGTGTGGGGAGTGAAGCCTAGCCCGCCCGCGCCAATCCCACACGAGCTACAAACTGCTGAAAGAATTAATGCTGATTATAACAAAGCTTGTTAGAGCTGGCTAAAGTTGTCAGAATACAGTGTATCACAGCTTGCTTTATATGGGGCTGCGTAGTCACAAACCAGTCAGCATGCCCATGTTGACCCCTGTACACCACAGAAAACACCTACAAAGGGCACAAGAGCTTCAGAACTGGACCATGGAGCACTGGAAGGAGGTGGTCTGGTCTGGTGAATCATGTTTTCTTTTACATCATGTGGCCAGCCAGGGGCGTGTGTGTCATTTAGCTGGGGAAGAAATGACACCAGGATGCACTATGGGAAGACAGTAAGCTAGCAGAGGTAGGGTGATGCTCTGGGAATGTTATTGGAAAAATTGTTCAGAAATGGTTTCAGGAACAAGACAAAGGATTCAAGGTGTTAAACTTCAAATTCCTCAGATCTTAATCTGATTGAGTATCATGTGTGATGTGCTGGACAAACAAGTCCAATCCATGGAGGCCCCACCTCACAACCTAAAGCATTTAAAGGATCTGCTGTTAACATTTTGGTGCCAGATATCACAGCACACCTACAGAGGTCTTGTGGAGTCCATGACACCACGAGTCAGTGCTTGGCAACACAAGGGGACATACACAATATTAGGCAGGTGATTTTTATGTTGTGGTGTAAATGTGGTGGTCAGATGTCCACAAACTTTGGGCTATATAGTGTATATGCAAGAAATATCTGTGGTATAAATTATTTAACCAGATTTGAAATAATCAAGATTTTTGACTTGAACATTAATATCTGAATTAAGTGTAATTCTTCAGAAGCACATCTTCATTCAAACAAACAAAAAAATAATCAAACATTTGAAAAAAAAGCTGATAAGATTATCATTTGTTTTTTGTTTGTTTGTTTTTCGTTAATGTCAGTACAGTTGATTTGTTAGCACTCTACTTTTTTGTATATAGTACTTTGTTTCACTATATTTAGGTGTTGACATTCTTACATGTAACTTCTTTAACTCTATACTGGCTCCAGCTATAAATGAGTTGAGGAAGTAGCACTCCCTTAGAACCCTGAAAGTGGCTTGGCCCTGAGCAAAATCATAATGTAGATGAATGTGTGTTGACACAAACAGTAGCAGCCAGATGTTGCCTACATTAGGAGCTGACGTCCTGTCATGTCACCTGTGTAGATATCATAGTGTCCCATCTGCTTACAGCTGCTCCATCAGTCCCTGTGAGACATACAACTCCTAACAATATTGCGAGGTGGCAGGAGAGAGGTACAGGGGTTAGACAATGAAACTGAAACACCTGCCATTTTAGACCACAGTAATTTATTAGTATGGTGTAGGGCCTCCTTTTGCGGCCAATACAGCGTCAATTC
>JAOVYV010000048.1:25121327-25135468 GCA_025674545.1 Hassar affinis
CAGGCTAGTCCAATTTAGCCATGAAACCTCCCACACTAAAATGACAGGTGTTTCAGTTTCATTGTCTAACCCCTGTACTTCCACATATGTACTACTCTATGTAAAGCATTAATTCAGAATATTTGCAGGCGTGCACACTTGGGCTAGAAAAACTGTATAATCTATTTATTCTGTGCAGAAAAATGAACAGTTTTTCTCTCTACCTCAAGTGAGTGACTCAAGTGAGCGCAGAGCAGATTAATTTTATGACAATGTCTCCACCTAGAGGTGCTTATGCTAATATCAACTTCCTCGTAATATGGATGTAATGCAATGTGATTGTTCCTTAGTAACGTACCTGAGATTCAATCACACGTGCCGGGGGTGGACAAGTATAATTGAAAAAGCATCTGAGAAAGGCTCTTATATTGAAAGGATTAAATCAAAATATATCCAATTTCAAAGCAACATGAGGCAACTGAGAGTTGCAAAGTGGTTAAATCGTGAGTTGGAACATTAGTACAGAAGGGCACAACCTCATATACCTCTCATTATTAGGAGGAAGGCATTTTTATTCTCTTGATTCCTACAAGAAAACCTCTTATTATATGAGAAAAGCATCTCACCATTATGAGAAAGCATGATGGTAGACTATTGTCAAAAAATCATCTTGTTATTATGAGAGAAATATAATTTAAATCAATATATATATAGAATCCCTAAAATGACCGAGTGTTTAACATATCTGAGCAGTGGATGGTCAGATCCCAGCATTTATACAAACAATATTTTTGTAATAAATTTATTTTGTTGTAATGAGATGCTTTTCACATAACGAGCTGCTTTCTCATGATAATCAAATTAATAATTTGTAATAAAGATATTTTTTTTTCCCTGCTTGGAAGCAATGCCCTTCTGTAGCCTACATAAGTCACATAACATGGAAGATTATTTAATGCTCCATGGTCAACAGACCCAAAGTCATAGCAGCATATGGTATTTGCAAAGAGGAACAATATTTACAAGTCAAGCCTCACTGACAAGGACAAATATACACTATACAGGATAGTTGCTAAATGCAACAAAAACCTGGACATCTGTAATGGAAAAAATTAATACAGTCTGATGAGTCATCATTTGCCATATTTCCTACATCTGGACAGAGGAAGACAAAGCATGCCTGTTGCCAGCTGTTAAGTATTGTGGGGGCTCTATAATAGTCAGAGCAGCCATCTTGTGGAAATCATTAAGTCCACTGATTGCTTTGCATGGTCGTATAACCAAAAACACACATGAGCAACTTTTACAGGACCAGGTGCATGCTATGGTGCAAACTCTCTTTCCTGAGTTTGGGATATTCCCATAACCCAAGATGTTAGCGCTACAATTCCAAAGTGATAATATTGTATGCAGATACATATAATTGAAGAGTGGTTTGATAAACAGCAGTATGAAGACATGCAATTCTGTGTATAGTCGTGGCCGAAGGTTTTGAGACTCACACTAAATTTTGGTTTTCACAAAGTTTGCTGCTTCAGTTTTTATGCTGGCAATTTGCATGAACTCTAGAGTGTTATGAGTGATCAGATGAATTGCAATTAATTGCAAAGTCATTCTGTACCCTGAAAATGAACTTAATCACAAAAACCCCATTTCCACTGAATTTCAGCCCTGCCATAATTACCTGCTAACATCATTCCAGTGATCTTATCATTAGCTCAAGAAAAATTGGAAACAGGAACATCTTTAAAAGGTGGGTCATTGTCTTCTTCTATTAGTCATGGTTACTACCAAGGAAACATGTGTAGTCATCGTTTCTTTGCACCAAAATGGTTTCACAGGCAAGGACATTGCTGCTTATAACATTGCACCTAAATCAACAATTTATCAGATCATCAAGATCTTCAAGGAGAGGTTCAATTGCTGTGAAGAAGGCTTCAGGGCCCTTAAGAAAGTCCAGCAAATGGCAGCTTGCTCTTGCTCAGGAATGGCAGCAGGCAGGTGTGTGTGCATCTGCACTCACAGTGACAAGAAGGCTTTTGGAGGATAGCCTGGTGTCATGGGCAGCAAAGAATACACTTCTCTCCAAGAACAACATCAAGGACAGACTGACATTCTGCAGGAAGTACAGAGAATCAACTGCAGATGACTGAGATTAAGTTATCTTCTCTGATGGAGCCCCTTTCAGACTGTTTGGGACATCTGGAAAAGTGATTGTCCCGAGAAGAAAAGGTGAACGCTACCATGAGTCCTGTGTCATGCCAACAGCAAAGCATCCTGAGACCATTCACATGTGGAGTTGCTTCTCATCCAAGGGAGCGGGCTCACTCACTATTTTGCCTAAGAACTCTGCCAAGAATAAAGAATGGTATCTAAACATCCTAAATGGTTATAACTAAATAGCTATCCAAAACTAAATGACTCAGTCAGCAAAACATTGAAATTTTGGGTCCATGGCCAGCAAACTCTCCAGATATCAATCTCATTGTGAACCTGTGGCCAATCCTCAAAAAGCAGGGGGACAAACAAAAACACAGAAATTATGATAAACTTCAAGCACTGATTAGGACAGAATGGGTTACCGTCAGTCAGGATTTGGCGCAGAAGCTCTGATATCTAGCATGAAAGGGTGAATTGTAGAAGTCTTGAAAAAGAAGGGTCGACATTGTAAATATTGAGTGTTTGCATAAACTTGATGTATTTGTCAATAAAAGTTAAAAAAAAAACTACACTTCGGTATACCATATCTACCAAAAATATCAAAAACACTGAAGCAGCAAACTTTGTGAAAACCCAAAATTGTATCAGTCTCAAAACATTTAGCCATGACTATAGACTATGAAGTTAATATCGACCTCCACGTATCAAAGCTCTTCTAACCCACAAACTGCTCAGGACATTTGACAGCGTTCCAAGATAGATGATAGCCGTTCTTGAGCTAAAGGGTAGCTTTTTGTTTTGTCCACTTTATTTTGTCCAGTCCTCTGTATTATTTGGATTCATTCCATGTCCTTGTTTTTTTTATCAAATTTAGAGCAATTCCATTCACTTTGCAAGGACAACAGAACAGGATAAGGACGTAGTAGTTTGTTGCAGCCTAAGTGTATTAAATGTCATTTAAAAATGCTGGTTTCAGATCTCAATCTGGTAAATATACCTACTAGACATTGCCACCTTGTGGGTACATGGGTACATTATAATAAGGCATAACTCACAGAACTACACAAACATTAAGACAAGAAATAGGCAAGATAGAAAGAAATGTACAAAAAAAAGTATAACAGAGACAATGACCGTCAGTAAAAGATTTATTTAGTCTGTTCCACATCTGTATTATATTATCACATGTTAATCTGTAAGAATACAAAATGGCTTTTCAAAATAAAAGCAAAGTTGCTTTAAAGTTAATTTTCTTTAAAACACACTTATCCTTTAATAAATACTCTTTGTTTATACAACAGAACTTGCGGAAGGAAGCTAGGCAAAAGCGGGTTTGTTTTTAAAGGTCAGAGGAAAGGCCAACACAACAGACACAAGCCAAGTGCAGAGGACAGCAGTCACACAGGAAAGCTTTTTAAGACTACAGTTGCAGGGTTCAGAGAGGTCAGTCAGGTAAATAAACAATGCAATACCAAAGCACCGTCTGAAGTGTTCACCTTCAGGCTACTTAATACCCCAGGGCTTATCTGGCTAGTCCAGACTGATACAGTACATGTTCATCTACATGTAAATAGACCACGAGAAGAAGCTAGAGATAAAACCTATAGGCATGCTGATACCATCTGTTGACTAGCATATTGCATGCAAGTCTTTCATTGGTTGGTCCTGTTTCATTCCACAGAGCAATGTTGTCTATCTGCTTTTAATATAATTTATTTGTTTACTTGCTCATTCATTCATTCATTCATTCACCTTCTAATCTCATAGACATGAACATTGCTCTGTGGAATTGACCCACTGTCACCCTACACTGTTGGTCTACTATTCAGTGTCAAGGCAAAAAAATAAATAAAAACTGCAACGAAAGCTAATACCGGCATTCATTATTCAGCCATGAGCCCAGCTATAGGTAAGCAGATCCTGCGCAGGATACGCTGTCAGTCCACTGGTGGATCCTGCATGCAGGTCATTAAGGAATGCCTCAGTACTCAATAGCTCAAAGGAACGGATGTGTAGGTCTGAGTTATTGGGTTTGGTGACAGCCTCACCAACACTAACCGTTAATTAAGAAGCGCTGAGCACGTGTGCGCAAGCAGCACAACACAATCTCACCTGTGGGCATTCCTGACCAGAACACCACTGTAAATATAATCCCTCGTTCAGAGACACAAAGAGAAAGAGGAATAAAGGAGAACGAGTACAAAGAGAAAAAAAGGCTTTAGAAACATGTACCGCTGTTGATATTTACAAAGAAGGTTTAAAAACGAGGAAAGATAGAGACAGGTAAAAGAATGATCCAAACATATGCACACATTAATGCTAAGAAAAATGCCGATGCCTTTTAGTTGTCTGGATGAGAGAACTTCAACCATTCTTAATCCTTTCAAACGCAACAATCCTTCAGCAAAGTTCTTCACGTTCATGAAATATTTTTCCCTAATAATCTACACACACACACCCACACAGATTTACGTACCTAGCTACAGTTATCGGTGTATTCACACAAATACTGACTACTCACACACATGATCTACTTACAGAAATACAAAAAGAAAAATATGCATTTATCATTAAAGGTCACATATTGGCGTTTCCGTGTTACTACGTTAAGGAAATTGAAAAGGTCCATGTTCAGCACTGCTGTTAAAGCAGCTGAGAAAGTACTTCTCTTGTCTGAATCAGAACACTCATAATAAGTGTTAAACAATGTACAGTAAGCCATAACATTAGCCACAAGGCTGGTTAATGCTCCAGTGTTTCAGCCATTTCAGTTTTTAGCTGGTTATTTGCTGCTTACTTTTAACTAGGTGAACTGGTTAAAGCACATCTTTCCAACAGTCAACCAAGCTCTGTTCCAGACCAGTACCCTTTGGTGTTGTAGAGACTGGCTAGGTTGTAGATATAGTGCTCGAATAATAGTATTAATGAGTACCATTGTTCATTATTTAAAGGGTTTTGATCTGAGAGCTGAATTAATGTAAGAGAGTAACATGCTGCAATTCCAAATCCCTTGCCTTTAAGTAGCTGTAAAGGATGTATTTTAATCTGCAAAAGATTCCATACATTCTAGTCATAACTTGCCAGAGGAGGATGCAAACTGGATGTACAGGATATGATCCTCTCTTTAGGCTGGATGAGAAAGGATGCATGACTATGCTAACCTCCAGTGATAATACTTATCACCTCTCAATGCAATTCTGAATTGAGAAGCTGCAAGTACACCGTGAAACGGCAGCATTCACACCATGAAGGACGTGATTACTCACTTACGGCAATATATGTAAACAGGTCAAGGTTTAATGTTCCTTTTAAAAACCCAGGATCTTTTAGAAATGTTTACTTGCCACTATAGAAACATTCTCTGAACAAAGTGTTGAAGACAGCGAAACAACTCACCAATTTTTCATCATATGCTCCACTCAATAATTTTGTATATGCGTACTACACAGTTTAGTTCTCGGAAACCAAGAAAGTTTCGAGTGTCATCAAATATTTATTGAGGCATGTTCTTGTCCTGTCCCTTATATATTCATAAGGCTACTCTCTGAATCACATCACCTGGCTATGCTCTCCAAGAGAGGATCTCATCCCGTACAAAAAGCTCTCATCTTTTATTTATTGCACCATTTATCTATCTGCATTCTCTGCAGATTCACCAGCCCATCCTCAGGCCAAGGGGACTCAGATGCGACCATTGCCATGGCTGCTGCCCCTTCTGGAGGTTAGGCTGTGTGGTGTGTACTGGAGTTCAGAGGTCAAGGTGAGTCCGGAGGCTTCGCAGGCCAACACCAGCTGTCGCAGAGCATCCAGGGCGTCCACTTTAGCACTGCGCAGCAGATCACACTGACCCTGGGATAGAGAGGGGGCGTATCATTTATTTTCTGAGTGGCAGTTTGTTTTCTGAGTCTCACTGAGACTACTGCATAGTAAAAGATTTCATCATTTAACCTGGTGCAAAAATAACAAGGTGAAAATGGGCTTAAATAATATGCTAAAAGCCCCGGGAAGAAGATTTAATGACGTTACAGCAGCCATTTAATGTTTAATGTTTAAGTTCGAGCTGACTTGTGACTGCTGATTTTTTCATGAAGCACATATTACATTAATAATATTGTAAAATTGACTAAAAAAGTGCTATTTATTTATTTATTTATTTGTTTGTTTGTTTATTTATTTATTTATTTTTATTATTTATTTGTTTGTTTGTTTGTTTGTTTATTTATTTATTGGGATTTTATTGCTAGACTATTACAAAGTAGCAAGTAATTGTGAAGTGAAAAGAAAAAGAATACATAGTAAATTAATACAAAAAACATATTTATTTCATAATAAATAAAAATTGCATTTGTATTCAGCCTCCTGTACTCTGATACCCGTAAATAAAATCCAGTGAGACCAATTATCTTGATTTAATAAGTTACCTAATTAGTAAATAGAGTCCACCTGTGTGTAATTTAATCTCAGTATACTACAGCTGTTCTGTGAAGGTCTCAGAGGTTTGTTAAAGAACATTAGTGAACAAACAGCATCATGAAAACCAAGGAACACACCAGGAACATCTCACGGTCACTGTTCTGTCCATCATCCGAAAATAGAAGGAGTATGGCATAACTGCAAACCTACCAAGACACGGCCATCAACCTAAACTGACAGCCCAGACAAGGAGAGCACTAATTAGAGAAGCAGCCAAGAGGCGCTTGGTCACTCTGGAGGAGCTGCAGAGATCCACAGCTCAGGTTGGAGAATCTGTTCACAGGACAACTATTAGTCTTGTACTCCACAAATCTGGCCTTTATGGATGAGTGGCAAGAAGAAAGCCATGTTTTAAAGCAAGCCATAAGTCCCGTTTGCAATTTGCCACAAGCCATGTAGGGGACACAGCAAACATATGGAAGAAGAAGTTTAGATCAAAGCATATTCATGTTTTACAATGGCCCAGTCAAAGTCCAGACCTAAATCCCATTGAGAATCTGTGGCTAGACTTGAAAATTGCTGTTCACAGGTGCTCTCCATCGAATCTGGCTGAGCTTGAGTTTTTTGCAAAGAAGAATGGACAAAAATTTCAGCCTCTAGATGTGCAAAGCTATTCGAGATATACCCCAAAAGACTTGCAGCTGTAACTGCAGTGAAAGGTGGTCCTACAAAGTATGGACTCAGGGGGGCTGAATACAAATGCATGCACTCTTTCCAGATTTTTATTTATTAAACATTTTGAAAACTACGTATCATTTTCTGTTCACTTCATGATTACTTGCTACGTTGTCTTTCACATAAAATCCCAATAAAACACAGTGTATGTACCACTTTAGAAAACTAGTGTTAAAGTACAGTAATACAAATCATTTAAAAGTGAACTTGAACTTGGATCTGCACAAAGAGGTTAAAAGAATGAGGGAATACAGTATAGATAAAATGAGAGGAGCAACCTTTAGTACAGTGATGTTCCAGGTGAAGCTCTCCACAGCTTTGCTCAGCTTGCGTTCCTTCAGGTTCTCCTTCTCCCCCAGCTTGGCCAGATCCTCATGAAATGCCATGCCTTAGTGAGGAATATAATATACAATAATGCATGCAGATTATGATCATATTCAAATGGAAAGACTTATGGAACCAGTAGTGGTCTGTGTCTGTTTCTTCTGGTAAAACATGATATTCGTCTTGATGAAATCCTGTCTGGTTTTTGTCTCTTCTCTAAGCTGCCCTTTCGCTTCTCTCTCATTTTCTCTCATACCAGACCAGCAGTGTGGCTCTCATCCTGTTCCATTACAGTATTTCATCCTCATAAGGACATGAGCACCAGTACTGCACCTCCCTCTAGCTGGCTGCTTTTTTAATTCATTTGCACACAAGAATTAAAAAAGAAAAAAACTTAAGCCTGGCTTAATGAGAACTGTCATCCAATAGGTGCATGTGTGTAGGGAGAGAATAGAGAATGGTAGTTGGAGAAAAGGAGATTTATGATATCTCCATCTGTTTATGCAGGATAAGCCTTTCCCAAGTCAGAAGAGATTTTGGTTTATATTCTCTGCTTCATTTATAATTCTAATACATAAACTAATTGATGTAAACTCTGGTGGCTGTACCTTCATCATGCACAGTCTGCTATAACCGAGATCAGCAGAGCAGATTTAACCCCCCATCAATACACTCACCTTCCTTCTGCACCTGAGCGATCCTCTCCTGGACAGCATCCGCATTCTCGATTAGTTGTTTATTAGCCGAGATCATCTGTGAGGACACACACGGGCAACATGACTTTTTATACTCACTGACACACATTGTAGAATTGTCTCAGACCAAGAGGAGAGCCTGTCTGCCCTCTCCCACAGTGAAGATATTTATAACATGCAGCCCAGCCAGACAGCCAGGCCAAACTCCTGACTGTTTCAGATGCACCACATGAACCTGAGTCAACAGTCCGGCTGGAGCGCAAATGACCGTCTCTATGCTAGTTACCTATGACAATGTGATGTAACCACCACCCAACTGGATCCTAATCAGACTGCCAATGATTCAGCAAAATAAGACGAGAAGTCTGTTGAAACAGGTTTAAGTTGTAGTATTGCGCTGAGCTGTTCTGCTGTGCCTGAGCCTGTCTACACACAGAGCTATAAATAGAGGGAAATAAAGCATTGGGCTCATCAGCCAGATAACCTCAGGTGGCTGGCCATGTGGAGCCAAGCATTAAGGTTACTCTCTCCCTCAGCCAGTACTATAAGCTTTAGGGGGAGCCCTCACCAGCTTACTAACAGGAAGCACCCGTTATGAGGGCTCAGTATATTTGGTAACACTTTACATGAAGTTTATTTAAAGAGAAACAGAACTTGGAAGCCAGAGCCTCCCTTTAGACTGACCAATGTCTGGAGACAGAATACACACATGCACACATGTCACTATCTGCATCTGAATCTGTTTAGAGCTTGAAATATTCATAGCATCCGAACATCCAAATTTGTGTCTATATCCCAGTCTTGCTGCACACCTCTAATCTCAACCAGATAGTCTGTGAACTTTTCTGGCAAGCTGTTTGTATCTCTGTTTCTGTTTCAAACACATGCTCTGTTCATTTGGAATAAGGCATTCGTGTTCAGTTACATCCCTAACATATACACTAACAGATAAATACTGCTCGTGGACGAACGGAAGCTAAACCTCTCAAGTTGTACCTGTGAATTTAATATTTGCATAAACACCCAGAGGGAATACTGAGTACTTCCTGAAGAATAAATATCTCTCAGCTGCGTGAGATTAGACAAACTATTAGACAAAGTCTTGCCCTGAATCACCTGTTGTTTAGACTTAGATTACTGTATTGTAAATGAAAGATATTAAAATTTAGTTTAAAAATCTAAGTAGTCACAAGGAAGTTTACATGACAAAAAAATAGTGGCTTCATTTTAATCAATGATGGATATAACCACTGGATAAAAATGTGTGAATCAGTTTTGCATTATTATTTAACATCAGTTACAATACAAGTATGAAGTGTGTTAATACTGTACTGCATTATGCATTAAAATTCTTGTGTTTGTATCTTAGGAAACAGTGTCAATGTGATGGATAAAGCCAGGCATAACCAGCCAGGCTTTGTATCTGTCGTGTCGATTACTGAGTTTTAGAGACCTCTACAGATATTTTTTTTCTCAGAAAATTTGTCAGCTGCCTTGATTAATCACCGTGTCGTAGGCATTAAGCAGCTTGCGTGTGGTGTCATTCAGGTTTGCGAGTGGCTCCAGGCAGGGATAACCTTCTTTCAGGATCAGGCTGGCTCCTGGGGGACCATCAGGGCCCTGCAGCCTTGTGGCCAGACTCTGCATGCACTGCTTCAGTGTGGACACTGGGGGGAGCCCACATTGCTCTTTGAATGCCACTGTAGCGCTCTACAGAACAGAAGAAATAATAAACAACACATTGGGGATAGGATTATGCACAAATACACACATGCAAATGAACAAGAAAACCACCACGTTCATGTTTATTATTTGTTTACGGTTATCTTTCCATATACACCATATGGTAAGGAATCATTGATTGATCCAAAGAGCTGAGAATTAAATAATCTCACATTCTTTGCTTTTGTCCTCAGTTTCAGTCCTCAGAGAGCTCTTGATCCATAAAGCCTGCTTATCATTCAGGTATTAATATTAAAGTATATTATTTAGGGACTATTATGAATTATTCAGCAACTACAGGAAATGAGAGTGATGAATGCAAGCCTGGATGACCACCTGGGTCCTGGGAGTTTAAAGAGTTATCTCAGCAGGTCTAGTTTTGTTTTTCTTCTTTCCGCCTTCCCTTCCTGTCCTACGGTAGCCCGGTCGACCGTTCTACACCGACTGGGTGACACTACACACACTTCACACTGAATGTAATCTAAATAAAGCAACAGGAAACCAAAAGACGGTATGATCACAAATGTAATGAGTGGCTTTGTTTGTGCTGTAGTGAAAAAGGAACCATTTGATCACCTCTCTTTAGTTTTGTTGAGCTATCGGCTTACATGGTTTGAATGTGATCAAGTTTTATATCACCTGTGGCAATGTGTGCCTGAGTGTGTGTGATAAGCAGTTCTTTGAAAGGTATTTATTCAAATAGAATAATCCTAATAGCCTGCTTTCTGGGTACAGGCAGGTAACATCTAATGCCATAATACAGCACACACACACGCTCACACACACACCAAATCAGCAAGTCAGAAAGGCAAGTCCTGGCTGCTCAACTTAGGAATGAATGGGCACTGAATATGGACAAACCTACACATGTTTGGACTACCTGGGAACAGTCTGGTGCTAATAATTACAATGGTTTTATTTAACAACTCTATACAGAAAATATGCAGTTGGTGTTTTTTTTCAATCATTTTGGTTCTTGCTTCTTGTTTAATTAGAATACTTGTTTATTATTCATTTTTCCACCAGCTTATTCTGGCCCTCCCATTTGTTTTTCCATATTATATTGGTACACGTAAAGTGCAGAGTAAAATACATAGTGGTAGAGAACAGAAAGGTTTATGACTGACATATCAGAGTTACATGAATCTCCCAGTCCCACTCACCAGTGCATTCTCTCGCAGGTCAGTGGCCTCTCTGAGCGGAGCACCGGCAGATCGAAAGGTGTCGTCTAACAGTTTGATGGCCGTGTTTCGGAGGGTGACATACTCCCGTCCTCGACGCACCCCTCGCTTCACAGACAGGCCACGTCTGTGAGCCTTGCCTCCACCGCGGCGGTTTGTGATAGCCACGTGGACAAAAAGGCTGGCGTGTGGTAAAGGCTCTCCCGTCAGGCCCAGCAGTGGGACATTCCTGTAGCCAGGTTGTAGACATTCGAAAGCAATGGTGTACTGGCCAATAAAGTCATCGCCAATGTAGTCATCATCCAGAACGACAAACCGCAGCAGTGCCAATTCTGGCATGTTCACCTATGGAGCGAGGATTTTAAAGCCCACACAGACTAATGAATAAATAGAGCAGAAAACAAAGCTGACATGTTAAAACATACAGCTTTAAATGTTACAACTAAAGTGGCTTTTAAGTGGACTTACATACACACAACCACTGCTTTAAATCCACCAAATCCACCAAAACATGCATCTACTAAAATGATGTGCTTGTATTAATCTAGGTTTTTATCCAAGATTCACATTTACATTCCTTTTGTGCTCTTTAATATTAGTGTCACACTAAATCCTAAGATTAAACACATTATCAAAAACGAGCTGCTTTTTCAATGATATATATCAATACCAGCCTATATTGCCCCATTACTCATAAATTATTATCCAGGCATGTTGTCAGCCCTGTTCATTTATTCATTACACACATTCTAGAGTACAAGTGTGACTGTAGTTACAAAGCTCAATCTGTACAGGGTTCTCCTCCTCTAACCTTTACATCATTAACTGTGTTTGGGAAAAACAGAATGTGTGCATGACACAGCATACATTTACAGGCACACACACACACACACACACACACACACACACAAACACACACACAGAGGTGAGTAAGTCAGGCTTGTGTGTGTTTGTACATATTCATGGTCTAAAAGTAGGAAAGTGCACACCAGAGATAAAACAGATGCATACACACACACACACACACACACACACACACAGTAGATCGCTGAGGCAAAGTTTGTTTGATTTTTTCCCAAAAAAAGCAAGAAAGAAAGAAAGAAAGAAAGTAATTGTTAGATATCGGTCAATATAAAAACAATGTCTAGTATTAAATGATTGTGATCACATTATAATAATAAGGGTGTACGGACTCACAAATGCAGAGAGATGGGGATCATTAAGGATACATCGTTCTCTATGATGAATGTGCATAATGAAAAGTAAATAGCCAAAGCAAAATGAGGAAGCAACAGTCATCTATCATACCGCACTTGGTTTCTGAACGGTGTGTGGATGAGGGTGTGGGTGTGGAGCAGATCTCCTTTTGATAAGTGTGAAACATGAGTCACTAACACCACACCTGCAATAAGATGCCTATAATCCTCAGTGTAGTGGGGTAGACAATCAGTGAGGGTCAGAATGCATCTTAATTACACTGAATCTGAATCCTCAAACGTATGAGAATTCACAGGCAAAACAGCCTTGTTAAGTGGTCCAGGGACTTCTTGTCCTTTAGTGCATTGTTTAATTACAGTCTGACTATGATCGGAAGGTGTAGTGTTAGCAGCAGGATTAGTTATTGCTTCCATAATTGCCGATCTCAGAGAGCTGTTTTCTCCATTTGCACCTACATCTGGGTCATTACTGAAAAAATCCTTAATGACACGTCTTGGTGATTAACCCCGCATTTACCGTAATTACTAGTACATTATAAACGCCATTAACATCATTATTACACTGCTTTACACTGTTACACTGCTGTTTAAATATGAGCACAAATGCCTACATAATCTGTCAAACACTTCAGCACAAGGTTCAGCAAGGTCAGAGTAGCCTTCTGGTCATTTTCACATGATGATGAAGAAAAAAAAGTTGAAGTGCAAAGTCCCTTTAACTAGCAACTACAACGTATACTAATTGACACTATACTTCGGGAGGAACAAAGTCACACCTACAGTAAATGTACTGTATGTCATGAACTCCCTTTCGCAGCATGCCTAGAACTGTTTTCATGGTGTTTTGGGTTCCTGCCTTGTCCAACCTTGATTAGCTTTTCATACCCTGTTCTATCTTTTATGTAAAATCATGAAATTATGTAAAAAGTGCTTGCATTTTGTTCGTGCATAATTCATGTATAATTTCCTATTTTGCCAAACATTTTATTTTGGATGAAGCAGTTCCACATGATCTCATGAAATTAGCTGGGTCGAACTGCCCTAATTAAGAAAGTAAAAAAAAAAGGTAAATACACATAGTGTTAAGCTTGCATAGCATTTATACATGTCAGTTGTACTTATCTGCCTTTTTTTTGTAACACGATAACTTCTAATATATACACTCCTGTGTGACTCAAGGCCTTGATGAACAAATATCAGAGGCCAAAACTATTTGTTCTCATTGCATTATACATCTACCCAAGATTTCTGCTCAAACTAGTTTACAGTCTCCGTGGTTTTAGAGCAAATCATGATTATCACGATTTATATGAACCTGGCTTACTTTCCATATTACCACTGCAGAGTTTGCACTAAAAGGAAATCTCTGAAACATTTTATAGTCACTGTGTGAAAATGTGAACCATAGCACTAATAAAGTTATATAATAAAACAGTTATATAATATATACACTTTTTTGCCAAAAGTATTCGCTCGTCTGCCTTCCCACGCATATGAACTTGAGTAACATCCCATTCTTAATCCATAGGGTTTAATATGATGTTGGCCCACCCTTTGCAGCTAGAACAGCTTCAACTCTTCTGGGAAGGCTTTACACAAGTTTTAAGAGTGTGTTTATGGGAATATTTGACCATTCTCCCAGAAGCGCATTTGTGAGGTCAGACACTGATGTTGGACGAGAAGGCCTGGCTCACAGTCTCCACTCTAATTCATCC
>JAOVYV010000048.1:25167353-25180799 GCA_025674545.1 Hassar affinis
AGAGAGAGAGAGAGAGAGAGAGAGAGATAGAGAGAGAGAGAGAGAGAGAGAGAGAGAGAGAGAGAGAAAGCAGGCACAGTAAAAGGTAATAGAGGCAGAAGAGAGAATCCTCATCTCAGACAAAGAGAAACAGGAAGGCTGAGAGCTGAGAAACAACCAGTACAAGTGTATGATTGAGGGAGGAAAATGTCACACTGGGCCTGGAAATGACAGGTGGACTGTGGGAGATGAGAAACAAGAATAGAGGTGGCAAGAAAATGGGCTTTAGTGTGATCTGTTTTATGTGCCTGCTGGAAAAGGAAGCTGCAGCAGTCACATTTCTAAAACTCTGAATGGGTTAAAGTGTACGCAGAAATAACACAACTACTAAAACCATGCCTATGGTGTCTCCTGATCCACTTTACAAATCCCATCCAGCAAAAAAGTCACGAGCATTTGGCCGAAAGCTTTGGGGTGCACCTTGTCTTGTCCTCTGAAACCCCACAAATCGTACTTAAAATGGCAGGATTTTGTTTATTTATGATCTCAATAGAAATACCAGGGCAAACGATACAAAAAGAGAATACTTGTAAGCATGTAAATACTCTAATACATTATTATTAAGGTAAAAAGTGTTGCTCTTTACTCAGTGTTACTCAGGCCATCCTTCAAGATCATTAGTCAGAAGCCGTCGTGCATCACATACCTCTTGCACATTAAAAGTGTGATCATTTAAAAAAAAAAAAACTAATTAATTTCCTGACAGTTCTTTTTCACAAGTACTCAGAGATGCCAGACTCGTCAGTCGGTATATAGATAGATAGACAGATAGATATATGTGAAATTAAAGGAAAACCCAGTGGCTCTGTTACGTTATGTTTAAGGGGTTGTTTATTTCTTTTGCTGGCATCATTTGCCTCTACTTGTTCCCTTAGCCTCACTACAACTCAATACACCATTCTTCTTTTATCCTATAAGGAAACATTTCTATCCCGATGGCAGTGGCCTCCAGGATGACAATGCTTCCATTCATAGTGAACACAGTCTCACTGAATGGTACGAGCATGAATCATATCCTATGGCCTTTACAGTCATAAGATCTCAACCTCTTGAACATGTATGCGAGATTTTGGACCGATGTGTTAAACAGAGCTGTCTACCACAATCATCAAAACACCAAATGAAGGAATATCTTTTGGAAGAATGACGCTCCATCCCTCCAACAGATTTCCAGAGACTTGTAGAATCAATGCCAAGGCGCACTGAAGCTCTTCTGGCGGCGCGTAGTGGCACGACATCTTACTAAGACACAAAACCCATCTCTATGTATTTATTTGGCAGACTCCTTCAATTTATTCAACGTGATGTCTGATTTCATCGTGATGATTACTTTTATGCTACAACTGTCTTCCAGAATCCAAATAGCTCCAAATCCTTGTGATGGTTAAAAACCCATATGTCCATCCAATACATTCTTTTTTTCAGGATCCCAAAGCATGTTTATGACTTTGCCATGCGTGGGTTTACTCCGACTGGAGTACTATTAATCTGTAAGTGTTGAATCTCTACTTGAATCTCGACTGATGAATTTCATTAAAAGTGTTTTAAAGTTTGAGGCATTCTGGTATGTTCATTACTTTGCCTGCACTGTATACAGTGTATGTATGCATGAGGATTGACGTACCTTGACATACAAGCTATTTCTTTACAGTGAAGAATATGAAAATCACTGAAAATTACCATTACAGATCAGCATTATTATTATTATTATTATTATTATTATTATTATTATTATTATTATTATATCAGCATTATCATTACAGATCAGCATTTTAATTCTCAGACAAAATACCCCTCTGAAAAGCACCGTTAAAATCTCTAAAAGGGTTCCAATTTTACGGCGAAGTAAATGTCCATGCAGGGAAAACGATCCTGCTGATGATGAATATTTAGAGCTTGACAGGTTGTCCTAGCCAGTGACCTTATTATCCACATACTCTCCACTGACTCCCTCATTTAACTCAAAACCTGAAACTGTAAACCAGACCACCTACCTACCCCTCCCTCAGCTTCCCCAAACACCTCTCCTGCAATTATGTCTATTCAAAACCTCACAGTAGAAGAGCAATTAATCTTGAGCAGCCAGATGCTCCTGTCTCGTATTTCAAGCCTTTTAGTGTCGAGAACTATTTACCTCAAAATGACCCGTCTCATCCTGTAGCTTTATGAACAAATCCTGACAATCCTACACTTTCCGAAGTGGCTCTGCTTGGAATATCTCAAACGAGACCTTTGTTTAGAGAGAACTGTTAAATGTTCCTTCAGATGGATAAACCAAATACCTCCTGAGGGTGCTGAGACTAGGGAAACATTAACACCATTATTTTCAGAGTATAGCTACAAAACAAGTACAAGTGCATGATTTTATTATTATTATTTTTTTAGAACTCTGATACTGATACCAAAATGAGTAAGCGACTTAGCATTGAGCAACGTGGGGCGGGGCATGGAACATGTCACTCTACTTACTTGTATGTTTATGTTAAAAATGAATTGCACCTTGTCCGGCGAGCAAACTGCAGACTCTGGAACTGCAGAAAGGAAACGCGTGTCTCTCGGCGCTCACGGAATTGAAGTGTTTTCACACACAACAGTTTCTCTGTATCACTCAAATCACTGCTCCACACGCTCAAATACCTTTGTGCGTACACAATTTGGCTCACTGAAGCTGCACTGTGCATTCAGGTCTGCCGTCCTGATGCTCTCGAGTAAAGATTCCGTTTCAACACTCGGAGATGTTTTAGGACGACGCTGTAGTACTTCCTGTTGAGATTTCTTTTGGTGTTCGCAGTCTGCTCATGAAATACGTCCAGATCGTTGTCATTTGGTGTCGTCTGTTCATTAGCAATGTACAATGTACACCATATGATACTCTAGTATACACTAATGTAGTATGAGTATGAGGAAATGAGTAAGATATTAGATTGGGACACATATTGATATTGATGCATCCTTGCCTGAGACCACACTGCGTGCAAATCACCCTGCTGTATTCACTAAAGCTGCTTCCTTATTTCAAGAGAAAGATGAAGTCACACACCAAATAAAGGTGTCATATTGATTACGGTTTGCTGAGACAGGAAGTGCATGAGTGATGGTCAGGGTAACCTTGGTAACAAAAAGCAGAGTGCACATCAAAGTTCCTGCAGAGTAGAGTAAAAGCTGATTTCACACATAGCGGCTGCTTCTTAGCTGGACATGCAAGTTAATACTAAGCTTTCTCCTCCTGCTTTCACTTTGGCCGTTCCGTGAGAGGGCCCCATGCGCTCTTGGCTGACTCACCTGGGTTGATCGGATTACAGAATTAAGTACGGTGGGAAGTCATCAGCGGCGGTTGCAGCGCTAATCTGATTTCAGCACAAGCACAAGGCAGATGAGAGACAGAACACTAGTCCGACGCCTTGCCCATGCTATTGTAGGACTATGTGGATTAAGCCAGTGGAACATATGCATTATTATTACGAAGTGAAGTGAAGGAGGGGAAAAATAGAGACGAACAATTCGATTGAGTAGAACAGCAGCTCTCTTAATGACATACTGTACAGAGCGAAACAGAAGACTTGGATCTAATAACATGGCAGCTGCAAATAAAACCTGTGTTTTATACTACTGAGGTACCACTATACTAAAATATAGAACACCTCTGACATGTGAAAGATAGCACAGGAAGCTTTATATATTATGCTTCACCAAGGTAACAACATCAGCAAGCATCATCAGCCATGATGATGAAACTTGACATTTCAGGTTTTGAGTCTGATCTTTAAGTTTGATTAAAACTAGAGCTGGAGTGATTTTTTAATCGCATTAATCACACGATTCATTTTTGTAATCGCACGTCAATCACGGCTTTAACACACATTTTGATTTGCATCGTACATGCAGGTAGACAAATGTCATTGCCATTTATTAGTGGTCTCTTTTTAAGAGAAATGACTGTTGAATGTTGCCTCATTATTCACTCGACTTTATTTGATAAAAGTGAAATATTAAAGATGATCGATGTCCTTTCATTTATTTTTTATAAAAAGAATTGTTTTTGTCTTCCGTTCATCAGACATATTGATTCGAGTTGGAGTTTTCGGAGTATAGAAATAAATTAAGAAATAGAAATTAAAAATGAATAAATGACATTATGTTTAATATAATTAGGTTTTATATATAGTTATATTATATTATAATGTTATAGTAACTGACTACTGAGACTACACCAGAAAACTAAAACAAAAGCATTAGTGTCAGTTTAACTAATAACTTCACTAATCACTTACTTCAGACGGACGACAAAAGGACATCAGGAATTGCAGAGAAGTTTAATCAACGTAATCGATTCACCTATTTAAATTAGAGTAGTGCAATTGAAGAGCAACTATTCGTCCGTTAAACGAGTAACATAACATTAGATTTTTTTTTTTAAATGAACCGGGATTAATTCTTTAAAGAGAAAGCATTCCTTAAGCGTTCATTTGACAGCACTAATTCATATTATAATTATTCATATTTTATATTAGTACTGCAAGTTTTACAGTGTTTTTTTAAAGTAGCAGTATTGGATTTAGATCAGTTAATATACAGCTATAGTACTTGGTTAAATCTATATCAATGTCCATAATAATCACTGTTACTGTTACAGTTTCAGTCCAAATGTTCCAATGGTGCAATAATCTATGAATTTCAGGATAGTAAATCAGTATAAATACAGCTGTAAAGTGTGGCATGCTTTTTCCCGCTTTGCACCCTGAACATCCCAAAATGGGAAATGACATTATTACAACTTGCAAATTGCCGATTACAAAGCACCAATAATGCAGCATATGCTAAAGGGCACCGGCAAAAAGAAATACTCTGAGGTACTAAGAGGGTTTGTGTTCTTGAAATTGTACTGCATCCAGTCTGCATGCATGTTTTTTTTCCCCATTACGGCATGTACTTGATGGATTTAATGGCATGTTATTACTAAAATGTATTTTTGTTCATAACGTGTATGATTTTTCTTCAACTAGCTGCTCTATCCCTAAGCGGCAGGTATCCAGGAGACTGACTATTGCCAGAAGCAGTCAGCTGAAAAGGCTGCCGTACAGCTTCGCTGCTGCAAGTTGCATGAACAAACACAAAGAACCGCATGCTTTTATATTCCATACATTCGGTACGTTTTAAATTCCAGCCAAGCCGGGCATCCTACAGAAAACCCTTCAGCTTCAGCTTAATATTTACACATCTTAAGTATCACTAGGCTACTTCCTTTCTCCTTCATGTCTGCTCCCACTGATAAGCTCCACCAGACTAGGCATACAGTGCACTTATCAGTATGAGAATGTACGGCCGTACGCTTTAACAGTAATGGCCATCTGGAGAGCTTCTAGGTTTGCTTCCTCCCAATTAATGTGACAGAAAAAGACAATCAGATCTCATTTTTAATGGTCTAGAATAAATTTAAATATTCAGAAACTCATACAGTAATAGAAGCGGGCAAATGTTCGGATTTCATTAAATCAAAAAAAAAAAAGGTTGAACGCTTTCTCTAAATTATCCTAAAAGAACAGGAGATTAAGGAGTAAAAGTAAGGAAAAGGACAGTGGAGCAGAGGAGAAGGGCAAGCTGGTGGGGTAGTCAGGGGCAGAAAGTAGCTATTTACGGCTCAGCTGGCTCTAATGAAGGCTGAGTTCCTGCAATAAGAATGAGGGTTTTAGGGAAAAAGCCACACTCACCATGCTCCAAAACCACTAATTATTTCAATTAGTCTCTTGTTTGCATGTGAATGCCAGCCCAAGGCACTTTTTTTTTGCATCATTGCATGTCTAATGTTTTACCGGCCAGCACCGAGGCCCTGAAACTGCCAGTGATTCCAAATGCACAAACACAACTGTTGTAGACAATAGAGGGTGGAAATATGACAAAGAAATACCATCATACTTGAAGAAATGTCTGCAATACACAATATATATCATGATAAGAAGGTTTGCTAACAAACTGTGGCCAAAACTGAAAAGCTATCAAAAGGTCAATTTGATTATTCAATCTAATATTTTTTTTAAATATATTTTAAACTAAAACTAAAAAGTAAAAAGAAATCAGGAAAAAAACACATTTAAATCAACATTATTCAAAAACCAACAAACAAATTCCTTTTTTTTAAATATATCCAAAACCGTGATATAATTTATATTATTTTGCTATTACATCATCACATTGCTCAGCCATGCTAGACAAAAGATAAAGTGATAAAAGTTATATAACTCACAAATCACAGTATTGGACATATTGCACTTAGCTTACATTCTATTTATATCTTGCGGAGGCTTTATTTCTGCTCAGTGGTCTGGCAGAGTCAAGCACAGCGACACAGCTCTTCCTTACTGACTGCCATTATCTGTCTGTGCCATTTAAACCACACTCGCTGATGCACTAATGTTAGGAACAGACCCAAACCCAGTACAAATCTCTAAGCGGGCTGATTTATCGTCCACTGCAAGATGACCCTGCTCTCTCTACAGAAGGTCATGATGGTTTTGTCGTAAAACAGAGTGAACCACTGGCCTCTGTGTACAGAGAAACCGAACAGTATTTCATCAACTATTATATATATAACGGAAAAGGGATGATGTGGTCTTTGCATGCATCTTTGTCTTTTGGTAGTTGTTTGTTTATCGGGCTGATAATTTGGTATATGGCTGATTATCTGTGTTTGTTGAATTAATGCACCCTGGTCTACTGTCACACTGCACAAAATGATCTTCGCAAATGAAAATATCCTGAATATACATAGAAATAGACATAGAAAATGTGTTTACTAATCAAATTTAATAATCTTCTACTGTAATCCTGTCAATCAGAAACACCACATACACTGATGTACCAGAAAAACTGGTATACCAGTTAATAGTTGCTAGGTCCTCCACGAGTTCTTGAGAGAACGTTGCACAGTCGTCACACTGATGTTTGTTGAGGCCCCAGCATTGAATTCCGATGTTACTTGAGGCAGTCTATCGCGTGAAACGATTCTTGCCAGTTGATGCTGGTCACGTTCACCCAGCTTTTTAGCAGCCACGCTGCTGTCATGAGTTTGAGGTTTTGCTGGAATTTTTGCAGTCAAAGTATTTTTGTTGAGATTCAACAATTTGGTTGTTTCTCTCTGTCTGTTGATGTTTACCAGATTATCTATGGAGTCTACTCAATGTGACATTCTTGAACATATTCCCCAAACAATTTATTTGAATTTGAACTACTCGCTCAACAGAGAGTAACGAAATGGTTTACTAATTGTTGTCGAATTTGTAGATATATTGTTGAACATTTGTATAACAAAGGTTGATGTTATACATACTCTGTAAACCCTCAGAGGGTGGACGAACCCAATAACGTGTTACTGATACATTTTTATACACTATAGTCCGGATATTTTGACTTGCTAAGATGTCTTTGTTTGCAGTCTAGCAGGCTCTGTTAGATTGTCTACGCTCTGGTCTTTCTGCTCCAGTCCTCCTGTCTGTCTGTCTGCTTGCTGGTCATGAGGAAAATGAGACAGTCTAAGACTAACCCATTTTTGACCAAATAAAATAAGGAAATTGCCCAGTGATTTTTTTTTCCAAGTTGAAAGAGAAGCCCAGCTTACATTTGCTGTCAATAAAAAATGATGTAGCAGCCAAAGGGTTTGACTGCTTTTGATCTGGTTTTCAGAGTTGGGCTCAGCGAGGCACTAAAACTTCTCTAGTTTAGAAAAGAAATCCAATATTCTAATCAGATATCGGCTGTCTGAAATGCTCTGCACCATCACATCATCAGAAAGAACGCTCTACAAATGACGTTCATTCTACAGTACAGAATTAATCAGCGTTATTTCTGCACTGGCGTGGGCACAAAGAGAGATCAGTGGAGTGAAGAGACGATGATGAAGCTTGTGTTTAAACGCCGTGAATGAATTTTACCTCAGGTGATGAGGCAAGGTGATGTGATGTGATGTGGATGACGTTGATAAGCAGATAACTCTTTTGCCAATGTAAAGCTATACTGTAATTCTTTACATTTTGTCAGCAATGTTTTTCCATAAGTAGATCAGGTTATAGATGTAGAAGTAGGTGTGGTGTCTTTCAGTGGAAGAGGAATCAGTGAATGAATGTCATTTTCTCCCTTTTGACTTTTAGGAGTACACCAAACTCTAAAATGCTTTAGCAGTGGTGTCTAATTTTATCTACGAAGGCCCAGTGTGGGTGCAGGTTTTCCGTCCATGCAAGCAGAAGCCACATAGAAAGTGAAGATCCACTGATTAGATCCATCGAGTAAAAACAGGTGGAATGAGGTGTGGCTCCTGCTTGACTGAAAGGAAAAGCTGCACCCACACCGGCCCTTTGTGGATAAGATTGGACACCACCATGCTATAGCTTTATCGTGACTGAGATGAGTTAGTTTAGCAGAGATAAAACTGTCTTATCTGGCTTTCATAGACATATCAGATAGAAACAATAATAGCTACAGGGCTGTTGGAGAGCAGCGTCCAAAAAGCGAAGCAAATAAATCTCTAGACAGGCTTGGGGGTAGGGTTGGGGCTGGGACCCAAGAACCCTGTTTATTCGTTTCTATGGAAATTGCTCCTACAATATTAAAGTGTCATGAGGTCAGAAGAACCCTCACTGCCTGTGTCACGCAGGAAATACCCGCTACATGTCTGCCGAATATCACAGACAGAGCGCACGTTGCAGAAACGAATAGCCGCCAGCACGAAAAAGGAAAGGAATGGAAAACTGCAGAATATCATCAGGCCATGAGAAAAAGAAAAGTTTGCCAATCTTAACTTGAAAATGAAATGCTGTGTTGGTTTTCTTCCCACCAAAGCGAAAACCTATGAGGGCAGTTACACTGTGATTGGTCTGATGTAATACTCAACAATGTGTTGCTATGGATACCACAGCTGACTTTTTTTTTTTTAAATAACAACTGAGGTCCTCTTGAGGGTCTGAATTTAAACATTTGTGCAAGACAGATGGAAATAATTACAGCTACTTAAGGGCTGATAACCAGAGTCACAGCGATGACATGATGATATAGCTATTGCATCAGCCTCCTACTGATTTTAAAAGGGGCTTGGGTGTGTACGGGACACTTTATTTCTACTAGAAGAGAATGGATTGAATTTTGATTTCATGATTTTAGCTGACCCACATGTGGAAATGTTTGGGTGATTGCACAGCACTGCTCACGATAATGATAATCCAAGACCTGTGCGGTTATGGCTCGTTTTAAAACATTTCAAACATACGAACTTGCTGAAATAGCCCCTCTTGCTTCATGCCAATTTGGTTCTACTGTGAGTCCAAGCAATACACTGAGGAATTTAGGATCTTTTCCCCAGACACACAGTCCATCCACTTCTTATAACTGCACCAACAGGCAAGAAGCTATCTTTCTGCCGAACCAAAAGCTTTTTGAAGAGACAATTACGATTGTAATCCTGTTCCAGATGTTGCTTCTAGGAATCTATGCGTGCCATGACTTTCCTACCTTTAGGAATCCTTGAAAAAAAAAAGTAGACTTCAGCTGTTCCTGCAGGTTAAGGTTAAAAAAGATCATCAAATGAAAGATAGAGGCTCTTACTGGTGGATTATAATAATGATAAGAATATCTGATAGTTTTGACCTTGTGTGGAAATCTGGCTGATGCCTACAGGGAATTTTTTTCCTGTTGTTGGTAGTTGTCAGTGGTGGTGGTGGTGGGGGGTACAAAAAGTGTAGCTTTATTGAAGTAAAAGAGAGAAAAAGTTCCTTTTTGGTTATTAAGGAATAAGGTTAGGTACACTCAATGGAGTGTAGAGTCCTACAAAGACAAATGTGTGTGTGTTGGTGTGTGTGTGTGTGTATGTGTGTGTGTGTGTGTGTGGCTATTTTAAGCCTCTCCATCTTTTATGTTCAGATCCATTGATGGCCTACAGATGTGCAGAGTCTTGTGGTGCTTAACTGTTCCCACTGTAATTCCTTCCAAAGAGGAACTCTTACCTCCAAAATGTTCAACACCAAAAAAGAGCAGGCGTACCACATAGCAGTGCATAATACAACCGCCGATTAAAATGAAGAAAGTGCAAGAATGAACTGAAATGAGCATACAGCTTTTTTAACTCTTGCTTAAGCAGTTCTGCATGAAATGTCTCAGTTACAGTCCTCCCTATGGACACAAAACTGGCATCTAAAGAATGTGATCCATGTAGTGATCCAGGGGGTGACAAATGTATGGCATTTGAACCTTTACATTACAAGATTTTTGTCCAATGTCCAATGCAAGACCTCTGCTTTGAACATTATTTACTAGGTGGCGCTACTCCATAATGAATCATAATGAGCTAGGGAAATGAAGAAGGAGTAGAAGAAGAAGAAGAAGAAGAAGAAGAAGAAGAAGAAGAAGAGAAAGAATGAGAAGAAGAAGAAGATGATGATGATGAAGTAGAGGATGAGGAAGGAGAAGAAGAAGAAGAAGAAGAAGAGGAGGGCTGAGAAGAAGAAGAAGAAGAAGAGGAAGAAGAAGAAGAAGAGGAGGGCTGAGAAGAAGAAGAAGAAGAAGAAGAGGAATGAGAAGAAGAAGAAGAAGAAGAAGAAGAAGAGGAAGAATGAGAAGAAGAAGAGGAGGAAGAATGAGAAGAAGAAGAAGAAGAAGAAGAAGAAGAGGAGGAGGAAGGAGAAGAAGAAGACGAAGAAGAGGATGAGGAAGGGGAGGAAGGAGAAGAAGAAGAAGAAGAAAAAGAAGGGGAGGAGGAGGAAGAAGAAGAAATGTTTGATGACAAAAACCATATGGCCATCAGCGCTGTTGCTGCAGTCATAATAACAGAGAAGGCGACCTGATAAAGCATGCAGCCTTAAGAGCCGCTGCAGCCACGAGAGACTTTATATCCAAAATCATACTTACAACACACACACACACACACACACACACACACACACACACACACACACACATACACTTCACAACTCCATTCCATCAGACATATTCAGCACTGAAGTATGCACAGGTTAACTTCTTATATGTTAATGCATCGGGATCCCTTATCTACAAACATCGTTCTAAAGAGAGACAGGAGTCTACTGCCAGTCCAGCCACTGTGGGTGTGTACACAATGTCTTGGATTGTATATATATGGAGTTTAGAGATGGCACTTGAGATAGAGGACAGACAAGGAGGACCTTCGGTGCCTGGTTTGTGTGACTGGGAAAAGGCTCCGACAAACTACAGGCTGGAACAGCTGAGCCCAGTTGACTTATGAGGATTGACAATGACGGCTTAATCCTAGCCATCGTGGCAAACTTAGATATCTGCTGGCCCTTTTAACATGCAGACAAACAGTCTGTATCTGAGTCGCTTCATGAGGACTACATCAAAGCAAAGCTTCGTAGGAATGGGGAAGATTTGATTCGTATGAGCAGGTGATGTGATGTGGGGTTGTGTGTGCACAATGTGGACCCCTGGAAGGCGTGCAGACTCCACTTCAGCAATTTCGTGTTTAGTTCTACACCAAAGTACAGAATGTGCTCCAGGTAATGTGGCAAAATGTGAAAACCACACTACACAGATGAACATCTCTTATCTGGCAGTTACACCAGCACGGTTGAGATCTGGATGATTAGGAGGTATTTATTATTTTTCTATAACAGCAGCTCTACCAGTAATCATGCATTAATCAACATCAGTAATCAACATCAGTAAAAAAAAATTAAAAAGCAGCTCAAGGCATATTATTATACACTCTGTTTCTTATGACTTTCTGATTTTCACTTGCTTTGATTAATTAATCTCATTGGATGCATTTTTTTTATTTGACCTTACATTCCATTTTAATTTTATATTATTAGATTTATATTATTGTTATAACTCTTTTTATAATTTCTCTTATTTTATTTTTCTTGCTAATGTTAGAATATTTTATTTTTGCTTTTATTATTTTATATATAATTTTATTACTTTATTATTTTGATTACAATTTTCCTTTTTTTCTTTTCTTTTTAAAAGCCCCCTGTAAAGCACTTTGTACTGCATTTATATCTGAAAGGTGCTATATGAATAAAGATGATCATTGTTATTACACAGGTTTACGTAAATGGGCTCATTATGACTGCTGCAACAGTGTTGGCGGTCATATCATCTTTCTTCTTCTTCTTCTTCTTCTTCTTCTTCTTCCTCCATTTTTCACCTATTTTCAGTCGACACTGTCATACATCAATCAGCATGACACCTGGTGTGGTTGTCGCCCCACACGTCTGATAAGGAGTAAAAGGTGCATGTTCTGCGCAATAGCTAGAAAACTGCTTTGCCTAAAATTACAAACATTTTACAGCAGGTTGGCCGCTAGGGGGCGCATTACTCTAGCTCATTACGATTAATTTGTGGAGTAGTGCCGCCTTGTGAATAATGTTCAAAGCAAAATTCTAGCCAATATATTCACTAGCCAATATCTTGTGATGTAAAGGTTTAAATGTCACAGAATTTTGCACCCTGCATCACTACCCCATTCTTTACACGCATACCAAAGTTTGTGAAATTTCATCTGCTGCAACTGACACATTTCCACATCTCAAGAACTGCTTAAGCAACCATTTTGAAATTTGGTATGCATGTATCATTTCATTCTCGCTCTTTCTCTCGCATTATGCAGCGGTCATACTATTCACCCCTATGCAGCATGTCTAGTTGTAATACTTTCATTTAATCATTTCTAGAACAAGTCTGGAAGAAGAGCTTTGCCTTAAGTGAGAGGAAAACAGGAAAATGAGTCTTCAGGATGGAGAACTTTGCACTTTGTACATTATTTCTCTATAACAAGACAAACTGCTGGTTTTTGGCTTACTAAATTCAAGAGAAAGAAACAATGAGAGGCTGGTGAGGGATCAACATAACTATGTAATGTAACAGGTTTCACAAATGTCCCACAACATTACACGTAACTATAAATAGATAAAAAAAAAATAGTATGGCATTAGTGGGAGTGGTCAAGCAGCTGCTGTGAGCAGAGAGGAACAGGTGGAGCTGGCAGGTAATGGGAGATGAGTCCCACATGTGGCTTGTTCCTTTGAGTTTATTTGTGTGTTTTTTATGTTTTGGGGTAGAGAGATGAGACCTAAACAGAGAGAGACAGAGAGAGAGAGATACACAGAGAGAGAAAGAGAGGCAAAGATAGAGAGACAGAGAGAGAGACAGAGAAAACAGAGAGAGAAAGAGAGAGAGCGAGCGAGAGAGAGAGAGGCAGAGACAGAGACAGAGAGAGAGAGAGAGAGAGAGAGAGAGAGAGAGAGAGAGAGAGAGAGAGACAGGACAGAGACAGAGAGACAGAGAGAGAGAGAGAGAGAGGACAGAGACAGAGACAGAGAGAGAGAGAGAGAGAGAGAGAAAGAGACAGGACAGAGACAGAGACAGAGAGAGAGAGAGAGAGAGAGA
>JAOVYV010000048.1:25249016-25261043 GCA_025674545.1 Hassar affinis
CCATGGTATCCAGGGTATGGAGGAGCAAGTCAGGAAACATTTTCCACCACCAGCATCACATAGTGACCTGGCCACTATCCTGCAAAAAGAATGCCTTAAAATCCCTCTGACCACTGTACAGGACTTGTAGATGTCATTCCCAAGACGAATTGACGCTGTATTGGCCACAAAAGGAGGCCCTACATTATACTAATAAATTATTGTGGTCTAAAATGACAGGTGTTTCAGTTTCATTGTCTAACCCCTGTACATGCTGGAGGTTTGTGATGTAGCTCATGTTTACGCCCCGGTTCTTACTGCGCATGCGCGGTAGTATAACGCAGGACAAGCTGAAGGCCTTCCGGGACTGATCGGCGTACACACATCCAGAGAAACATGGCGAAGATCGCCAAAACACACGAAGGTGAGTGTCTTTTAAAGTCAGTATTGTACCAGCAAACCCTAAACGTGACTGTGGACATTTAGTGCTTCGATTAATGGATGCGGATCGTGTTTAGTCGCTGTGTTGCGGCTGAATGCAGCATGAACACGGCGCTGAAAACAAGATGGCGTCTGTGCGGCTTAATAAAGCATTGGGTATTGCGCATTTCACAAATCGCACCACGCTGCTCGCAGATTCCTTATCGAAAGCGTATAAATGTCAAAAACGACCCGTGTGTTCAGAGAACTCCTTTTAGTCTGAGTTTCCGTGTTGTGCAGAAGGACGACACGAGGAACTGCGTGGCTCTGTGTGCTGTTGGTTAGCTAGCATGCTAAGTACGGTGCTTTCTCAAAATGGCGCTAGCTCCTTATAAACACGAGCGCTTCTGACTTTACAACAGTGTTTTAAAGCCTTAGAACACAAATATCCGTGTGAAACGATTCTTAAGTGGTATCATTGTTATATATGTTTATATTTTTTTTCGCTACAAACTGTTAATACAAGAAAGGACCGCGTTTGTTTGTTGTGATGCCGCTGTTACAGTGTGTTTATGTTTGGTGTTATGCTAGTTTCTTCATGTTTCTGCAGCTTGGGTAGATTTAAAGCCTGTTTGCTGTTTGTGTGCAGATATCGAGGCGCAGATCTTGGAGATCCAGGGCAGGAAGGCTGCGCTGGTGGAAGAGGGAGCCCAGGGGGTCGGGCTCGACTCCACCGGCTACTACGACCAGGAGATCTACGGAGGAAGCGACAGCCGGTTTGCTGGATATGTCACATCCATTGCTGCTAATGAGCAGGAGGATGTAAGTGTTACTCTCTTCTTTTATGTTCTGATTTCCTTTTCCAGGTGACGACCATCCGTTTTAAAATTATCTTAAAATTTCTGCAAGTCTGATTTGAAAAATCAGTCCCCTTGATTTGAGTATTTGAGTATATTTGATTTGGGATAGAGCCCGACTGCAAGACTAAAACTGTCTCTCTCTCTCTTCCTCCTCCTCTTCTTCTTCTTCTTATTTTTTAACAGGATGATGAGGAAGACTCGTCTACGACGCTGCTTGGCCAGAAGAAACCGGGCTACCATGCTCCGGTGGCAATACTCAATTCAATCCCTCAGTCAGATGAGCAGGTAACTGATAATCTCTCTCTTCTTTTACCGCTGAGACGAACAGTAAGCTCTCAGCTCTGTTCATAATGCTCGACTGCATAGACACAGCTGTAACACAATCTGTAACACACGTGTTAGCCAGGCCATCTCGGCGGACAGCACGTGACAGCCTGTGATTTGTCACACTCGTATGTGACAAAAGGTTAAAATCAGTGTGTCTGAACACACAGCATCTTCAGGTGCTTTTCAGAGTGGTTGTGTCTGCATTAAGTACGGCAACGCTTTTGGCACTTCCATGAACATGCTTTAATTAAGATTATAATTAAAGCAATGATATATATTTTTAAACCCGCTCTGTATCAGACAGGTAATTTTGTACCCTTCAAATCATAATTATCCATTTTAATTAGAATACTAAAAATATAATACTTAATTTTAATTGGTATGTCCAGTTTTGTTTTTTTTTTAAACTTAAATTTTACATTTAAAATTGAATCTTTTTAAGTCCCCAAAAAACATGATCACTCTGTTTTAATGTGGTACTGACGGTCACTTTGTGGTCTCCTGCAGTACGATCCTTTTGCCGAGCACCGGCCGCAGAAGATCTCGGATCGTGAAGACGAATACAAGAGACGCAGGCAAAAGATGATCATCTCTCCTGAGCGGCACGACCCTTTTGCAGACGGTAAATATCATGCCATCGCGTGACTTCCTAGCTCCAGCCATGTCCATACTGATCAGTGCACTGTTGGTCCAAACGTTCACCACTGCTGGTCCAGATCAGCCGTTATGCTGCTTAACCCTTCGAACACTACCCAACATTGTGCTCTCCCACACACAAATGATTTCACAACCGTTTTTTTAACGTTATACACATTACAAATTTGCAATTGGATTGTGGGATATTACAGAGAATATTGGAGCTGCCGTGCATCTGTGGGAACTGCTAGTTGGGTGGTGTTTTTGGTTTTTTCCCTTACTTTCTGTAGACCCAACCAGATAGGTTGCAGGTAGGTCTGTGTGTCTTTCGAAGGGTTAATGGATTATTGTGTATACTAAATAGCCAGGCAGGTAGTCAAAAACATGAGCGCTCTACAAACGACAGGAATTACTCTTCAGAAAAGCAGCCTTAATTAGATTTGCTTAGATCTAGATAGCAGCATATTAAGAAAAAAAAACCTCTTATAGAAGGAAGCACTTTATTAGAAGATCTGGGAAGCCAGAGTTGTTGATCATTTATTTAAAATCCTGCTTATAGACCTTATAAACACATCTGTTTTTCAACCAGACTTCCAGACTGGTGGCAGTTAACTATACCAGCAAGCTTTATATATATATATATATATATATTTTGGATGCGTATTTTATTTCATTTGCTGACACCATATGACTAAAGCATTTCCTGCTCGCGAACATTGTATTTGGATATTTAATTCATCGCTAATAAATTGCTGGTTAAGAAGAGCGGAAGGTGTGTACGTAAAGTAAACTTGTATGCCCTAGTTAATAACTGCACATGCCGAGTTTTTTTCAAATGTGTCTAGCGAGGAAAGCAGCCAGCATAGGACTTCAGGTATACACTGGATAAATCTACCTTGCATGTAGCAAATTTCAAACAGGAACATCCTCTATATAAGTGTTGTGTAAATATATTTCTATTTTATCTTTAAAATAGAAATATATCTTGAAGAATCTGTGTACAAACACTTCACAGCCCCATACTAACTGTGCTTAATTTCTCTCCTACAGCAGTACTGCTATGCCAGTCCTGTCTGCACTCTCTTAAGGGTGCAGCACCTCATCCTGTGTAGGTTATGGTGAACAAAGAGAAGAGAGTTTATCAGATTTAGGAATATTTTGTGTCTGGGGGGTGGGAGGGAGGGAGGGAGGCATGGTTACAACAGCTCTCTGTACCCAAAGTTCTGACATAGTAATCACGTAAAACTTCCTCTCAACCTCATCCCTGCCCATTCTGTCATTTCTAATTTCTTTTTTTTGCCCAACTCATCCTATTTTCTGTTTATTTTCCCCCCTTCCTCAACAACAAAAGCAATTGCAGATCCAGATATCCAAATCTGCCTCCTTTAAAATGCAGTTTTGTCATTTCCCTACTACAAATCTAGCTTTATACATCATGAATGTTGTTTTGTAATTCTGATTAGAGCTGTAATCTTGTATGAGGTTTGAGTACAGTGAGTGACGAGGGCATCACAGGTGCTATACTGTTGTGTGTGAGTTCAAACCATTTTCCAAAGTGTTACTAATGGTAAAGAGCAATTTTCTAGGCTTCTTTTCTGCCGGTTGAAGTCTGACTGCAGATGGACCCTTGGCACTGAAAGTGTACGTATTCTGGAGAGCACAGCCCAGGACCCTGCAACATTGATGGCTATATCCTCTCCTTATCATAAACCACTATGTACCTGCCTGTTTTTAAAGTTTTAATGTTAGGCTGTTTTGTGATGCAACCTGTTATGTGAGAGGACATTAAGTAAAAGATTTCTGTGGAGTAGAATGAGGGTCAGTTGTCTGTTTGCAATGTGACAGAGTGCTGGTGGTAGCCTGTGCCTGGCTAACTGGCTTGCATTTTGTTGGTGCTCTTATGCGCAGGGGGCAAAACGCCAGATCCCAAGATGCCTGCCAGGTCATACATGGATGTGATGAAGGAGCAGCATCTTTCTAAAGAAGAGGTATACAAACCCTGCTGACCTCTTCTTTATTTTTTTTCCCCTTACTCATATATTTATAAGCAAATATCAAGATGGTTTAAGGTGTGCTCAGAGCTCCTGATCTTTTTCTACAGAGAGAAATCAGGCTGCAGATGGCAGAAAAGGCAAAATCAGGTGACCTGAAAGCAGTCAATGGCTCTGCTGCGTCTCAAGCTGCTGCTCCCAAACGCAAGCGTCGGTGGGACCAGACTGCTGACCAGACCCCAAGCTCTACTCCCAAAAAAGTGTCCAGCTGGGATCAGGCAGATGCCACAGCAGAGGTATTTACTTACTCACTCAGAAGTTTGGTTAATGGTGGGGGAGTCATTTAGAGTAACTGATCACCTTTTTTTTTTTTTCTCTTGTTAAAGATTAATAATATTTGTTTAATAAAACTTAATCATTTTACCCCTCTCCAGACTCCAGGACACACACCCGGACACACACCTTCTAACAGTCGCTGGGATGAGACACCTGGGCGTCCCAAGGGTAGTGAGACTCCCGGAGCCACCCCCAGTTCACGCATGTGGGACCCCACACCCAGCCACACACCTGCTGGTGCTGCGACACCTGGCCGAGACACCCCTGGACACGCCACTCCCGGCCACGGCGGTGCCACGTCCAGCGTGCGCAAAAACCGTTGGGACGAGACACCAAAGACAGAAAGAGGTTTGGAATTAGTTATAAGTCAACTGTCTGGAAAGTGAAGAGCAATGAACTAAATAAATCAGTTTTATCTTGTTTTGCTCTACCTTTTTTCAGAGACACCTGGCCATGGGAGTGGCTGGGCTGAGACTCCGCGTACCGACAGAGGGGATGAGTCTGTGGGAGAGACTCCAACTCCTGGAGCAAGCAAAAGAAAGTCCCGTTGGGACGAGACTCCTGCCAGTCAGATGGGCTCCTCTACACCTCTGCTCACCCCTGGAAAGACTCCTATTGGCACACCAGCTATGAATATGGCCACACCCACTCCAGGTACTACTGCTCCAGAATAGTACATTTTAGGGATATTTGGAGACATGTTGCATATAATGGCTGGTTTTTTTTGTTCCCTAGGTCATCTGATGAGTATGACTCCGGAGCAGCTTCAGGCATGGCGCTGGGAGAGGGAGATTGATGAGCGGAACCGTCCGCTGACCGATGAGGAGCTGGACGCTATGTTTCCAGAAGGCTACAAGGCATGCTGTGGATTTTTCCAATTTGTGTCAGTAATGATGAATGTGATTAAAATAATTAGCATGATCATTAACAGGATTTGTGTTCCATTCCCATCAGGTGCTGCCCCCACCAGCAGGCTATGTGCCTATCCGCACCCCTGCCCGTAAGTTAGCTGCCACTCCGACACCCATCGGCGGCATGACTGGCTTCCACATGCAGGCAGAAGACCGAACCACCAAACAGATGAATGACCAGCCGTCTGGCAACCTGCCTTTCCTAAAACCAGATGACATCCAGTACTTCGACAAACTTCTGGTAAGATTCCTGGTTATACGAATGGTGATTCCTTTTAGAGTTTTAATGTATCAGGGAATAAATGATTACTTCGTCTCTTTCAGGTGGAGGTGGACGAGTCCACTCTGAGTCCAGAGGAGCAGAAGGAGCGCAAGATCATGAAGCTGCTCCTGAAAATAAAAAATGGCACCCCTCCCATGAGGAAGGTATGTAATGCGACGTGCCGAGCTGGAGTGACTCTCAGCTTTCTTTTATCGTCCCATCCGACCATGAACTTCTCTAACTTCTCGTCTCTGCTGTACTTTTAGGCTGCTCTCAGGCAAATCACAGACAAGGCCAGGGAATTTGGTGCCGGGCCTCTTTTTAATCAGATTCTGCCCCTGCTTATGTCTCCTACCCTTGAAGATCAGGAACGCCATCTGCTGGTGAAAGTCATCGACCGCATCTTGTACAAACTGGACGACTTGGTTCGACCTTATGTCCACAAGGTGAGCCTGGAAATTTAGTATGTTAAATACTAGCTGCATAGGATTAATCCTCTGTGTATGAACTATGTCTCATCTGTGTCTTACTCTTGTAAGTCGCTTTGGATAAAAGCGTCAGCTAAATGCATTGTAATGTAATGTAATCTTTCAGATCCTTGTGGTGATCGAGCCCTTGCTGATTGATGAGGATTACTATGCTAGAGTAGAGGGCAGAGAGATTATCTCCAACTTGGCAAAGGTGGGCAGAAATCCTGATGATGCATATACTAATAATTAAGGGTTTCATTTGGATATCGGCAACTCTTTATATTTTATTTGTATACAGGCTGCTGGTCTGGCCACTATGATCTCCACAATGAGGCCCGACATTGACAACATGGACGAGTACGTGAGAAACACAACAGCTCGTGCCTTTGCCGTTGTGGCATCGGCTTTGGGCATTCCCTCGCTCCTGCCTTTCCTCAAAGCCGTGTGCAAGAGCAAGAAGTCGTGGCAGGCTCGGCACACGGGCATTAAAATTGTGCAGCAGATTGCCATCCTCATGGGTTGTGCCATCCTGCCTCATCTCCGCAGCTTGGTGGAGATTATTGAACATGGTCAGTATGTGGTATTAATGCTATTGTAAACCTTCATGGCGTACTTGTCATACTTTGAGCATCACATATGGATGTAATCAATGATCTGAATTTTGACACATTCTTTAATGGTTGGCAATGTGCTTTTTTTTTAATGACCTGTATTTATATTTCAGGTCTTGTGGATGAGCAGCAGAAGGTGCGAACCATCAGCGCTTTGGCTATTGCTGCTCTTGCAGAAGCTGCCACACCCTACGGTATCGAGTCTTTTGACTCTGTGCTAAAGCCCCTTTGGAAGGGTATCAGGCAACACAGAGGCAAAGTGAGCATGATCTCAACAGATTTATGAGTGATGATTCTTATTATATTCTGGTTTAGCATATGTCAAGTATGTACAAAAGAACTGAAGTAAAACTGTTTGCGTTTTGTCCAGGGTCTGGCTGCCTTCTTAAAAGCCATCGGATACTTGATTCCTCTTATGGATGCCGAGTATGCCAACTACTACACGAGGGAAGTGATGCTTATCCTCATTCGAGAGTTCCAGTCTCCAGATGAAGAAATGAAAAAGATTGTTCTGAAGGTTGGGTGAACTTGTTACATTAGAGCAAAACTTCAGTTTAATGGATCATATATTCTGTGTAATCTTCTAGATACCGAGTCATACGTTTGTCCATCGCTCTTTCAGGTGGTGAAACAGTGCTGTGGGACAGATGGTGTGGAGGCCAACTACATCAAAACTGAGATTCTGCCCCCGTTCTTTAAACACTTCTGGCAGCACCGTATGGCTTTGGACAGACGCAACTACAGACAGGTACGCTGAAGTTACTTTTCTGCTGAAGGGTTATCGAACTTGTCCTCTTTTTCAGCAATGCTTTATGGCTCTTGTTTATTCCACACATCGCCATTTTTCTCCTTCCCTTAGTTGGTAGACACTACAGTAGAGTTGGCCAACAAAGTTGGTGCAGCAGAAATCATCTCAAGAATCGTGGATGACTTGAAGGATGAAGCTGAGCAGTACAGGAAGATGGTCATGGAGACAATAGAGAAGATCATGGGTAACCTTGGTGCAGCAGACATTGACCACAAACTGGAGGAGCAGCTTATTGATGGCATCCTGTACGCTTTCCAAGAACAGACCACTGAGGTGAGTTAGACAAGGTAGATTTTTAAGGAAAGGGCTGGATTTTGTTTTAATGATTATTTTTTTGAGTTGGTGATATTGATTCATTCCCCCAGGACTCTGTGATGCTGAACGGTTTTGGAACAGTTGTGAATGCTCTGGGCAAGCGAGTTAAGCCCTACTTGCCTCAGATTTGTGGTACTGTTCTGTGGCGTCTAAACAACAAATCAGCCAAAGTCCGCCAGCAGGCTGCTGACCTCATTTCTCGCACAGCTGTGGTTATGAAGACCTGTCAAGAGGTGAGTGAGAAATTATTAGTTACTCCAGATCATGACTGCCTGAACATATTTATGATGAATCCTTTTTTCTTGTGCTCTTTGGTTTAATCTTTTTCATTCTGCTCTGTCTTGTTAACAGGAGAAGCTGATGGGTCATTTGGGTGTAGTGTTGTACGAGTACCTGGGAGAGGAATACCCTGAAGTGCTTGGAAGCATCCTTGGAGCCCTTAAAGCTATTGTTAATGTGATTGGTATGTCATTATGAAATATCAGCTCTCAGAAGCCGTGCGTGTTCAGATATGCATGTGTGCCATATTTGGCAATTGGCAGCAAGGATGCATAAAAATAACTTGTAGTAACTCTGCCTTGTTGTAACTTTTGGCAGTAGTAACTCTGCCTTGTTGTAACTTTTGGCAGTAGTAACTCTGCCTTGTTGTAACTTTTGGCAGCATCCACTCTTCACACATAGAATTGAAACAGATTAAACGCTGGACCTTTATTCTTTATTTTTATCTGGAGTAGTCAAGACAAATCTCAACATCTTAATATTAAAGCAAAAATTAAAAATGTTTAACACTGATTAATTCTCAGAGGTCATATATTGTTTCTATTGGAGTATACGGTTCATTAGCATTGTAGAACGGACCTATACGCCTCCTAATATTGGTTTTTACCCTTCCCCTCAGGTATGCACAAGATGACGCCTCCTATTAAGGATTTACTTCCCCGACTGACGCCAATCCTGAAAAACAGACACGAGAAGGTGCAAGAAAACTGCATTGATCTCGTGGGCAGAATTGCTGACAGGTTAGTGTTGAGTCTTGCTCCGTGTGCTGATAATACATTATGTCTATCAGGCACTCAAAAGTTTTCTTTTGATGGAAATGACACTTTTTGTACATGCATGGGTTTAGAATAAGTAAATGTGTTGTGTTCATCATTGTGGCCTTTTAAGCCCAGTTACACAAAGCAATTGTCTTGCAATACCCATACTAATGCTCAGATTATTGCTTTGTGCTGTAATATGGTGTAAGCACTGCAAATGTGGGTCTTAAATTATATTTCATGTATTAAATTTATTTATAATTTGTTGCTCTTGCTTTGTAGAGGTGCAGAGTACGTGTCTGCCAGGGAGTGGATGCGAATCTGTTTCGAACTGCTGGAGCTCCTGAAAGCACACAAGAAGGCGATCCGACGAGCCACGGTCAACACTTTTGGCTACATCGCTAAGGCGATCGGGTAAAAACAAACGTCTCGTATCGCTTTGATTCCGTTTCTCTGCTCGTAATGGTGAAACAAAAGCCGTTAACTGTTTTCCTCTTGATTTTTTTTTTTTCAGACCTCACGATGTGCTTGCCACGCTGCTCAACAACCTGAAAGTGCAGGAGCGTCAAAACCGAGTTTGTACAACAGTAGCGATAGCCATCGTGGCAGAAACCTGCTCGCCCTTCACCGTACTCCCGGCACTGATGAACGAGTACCGCGTACCTGAACTCAATGTTCAGAATGGTGTGCTTAAATCCCTCTCCTTCTTATTCGAGTATATTGGTGAAATGGGCAAGGACTATATCTATGCCGTCACCCCATTACTGGAGGATGCTCTGATGGACAGGTGAGCTCAGAATTGAGCAATTTATACTTGTATTATTAGAGTTGTTCCTTTTTGTAATTGATATGAATATTTTCCTTCACAGAGACCTGGTGCATAGGCAGACAGCCAGCGCTGTAGTGCAGCACATGTCTCTAGGTGTGTATGGGTTCGGATGTGAGGATTCCCTCAACCACTTGCTCAACTACGTTTGGCCTAATGTTTTTGAAACGTCACCGCACGTTATCCAAGCTGTAATGGGAGCCCTCGAGGGACTTCGCGTGGCTATCGGACCATGCCGGATGTTACAGTATTGCCTGCAGGTAAGTGATCTTTAAGAATTGTAAAGGAAGGTTTGACCCATGAAAGATTTCTTTTTATCTTTCAGCTTCAAATCTGTCATCTAGATTTATTTATATATATATATATATATAATATAATATATACATATATTTTTCCCCCCCTTTCAGGGTTTGTTCCATCCAGCACGGAAAGTCCGTGACGTGTACTGGAAGATTTATAACTCCATCTACATCGGCTCCCAAGACGCCCTGATTGCACATTATCCCCTCGTCTACAACGATGAGAAGAACACATACGTCCGCTATGAGCTGGAGTACTTTCTGTGAATATGTTTAAACTTGCGCACTCGTCCTTTTCTATTTCTTTTATTCTTACAGACATGGTTTATAGTATTCGGTCCATTTACTTTTAGTTATGTTGGTTTGCAGCTTCATCTGCCACATACGCTTGGGGTTAGCAAATCCATTTTAAATTAAAGTACAGACCATTAAAAAAACACAAAAAAAGAAAATTAAACTACGTATTTGGACGTAATTTTTTTTAAACTAAAAGCATAACCAATTGCAGTGAAATGTAGCGGCAGATTTGCCAGGAAATATTAAGCCCTTGGTAGGAAAGTCTTGACAACCTTCTCATGTGTAATGATTTCTGTGCAATCATCTGTTCTTACTGGTTATTGCTTGTTATGGCTGAATAAACATTTGTGTATGAAAAGGCTTTCTTTTTTTATTGTGTTTATTATAACTGTATCAGGGCTTACACTTGGGTCTGCATTGTTTAAGGTAAAAATATTCAGACACTTCATAGCTTGTTCAGTTTAATTTTCAGTGGATTAAGTTTGAAGCATTCTAGACAGTAGATCCTTAAGGGGCAGGTTCAGGGATTTTCCCCCCAACACTAGATGGGAGTGGTGCTGAAGTCACTCTTTAGCCAATAAGTTGATGCATTGAAGTCAGAAATATATGAAGTGGTTTCATCAGACGCATAACCCCAAAATATCTGTTCTGTGTGAAATGGATTTAGACCGCTTCTCATACTGTTCAGCAACAGTTCATCACTCCAACAGTGGAACTACAGAGAGTGGGAGTGAAATGTGGAGCATAGCACTCACATTTCATAGCAATAAATCTGCAGTGTTGTATAGAAGGTTACAGTGTGTGATATTGTAAAACTACAGAACAGCTCAGCATTTGATATGGGCTCAATTTTCCATGGAAAGGAGATGAGCTTTTGTGTACACAAAGCAGTTGTAATCATATATTATAACAGCGCTTGCAAAACTGGCTAAGAATAGGCACATATACCTAAGTGCCTTAACTGTGGTTCAATAAGGTTTCTAGTAATAGTCAATATCATGGTGCTAGATTAGATTAAATTTATATATATATGATCATTTTTATATTATGTCTTCAATATTATGTTCCACTGTTGGTATGTAGAACTATTAAGAGAAAAAACTTCCTATTCTGATATCACTGATGAATTAACAATCAACATTTAATGATCTTTTATTGTTATGCACATAAACATCACCCTGTTGTGCAAAATTACCCAGAACATTTAATTTCATAATGTTTAAATATGCTAAACACTCTACATACTGTAACTGCTTACAATTATGTTCAAGGTCAACTATTATTCTACCACTATGACTAATGTTATTAATCCTTGACATATTTCCACCCTGTTATACTCCACCCAGTTAAACCCGTTTCCTCACAGTGGCCACATAACATGCAAATGTTCTTTTCACATAAGCAATCGATAAGTCAGTCAATCAGTCAGTCCTTATCTGTACCGCTTATTCCCAGTTACGGGGTCACGGGGGAGCCGGTGCCCAGCCGGCAACTCTGAGCACAGGGGCAGGAACCAACCCTAGACAGGGCGCTAATCCATCGTAGGGCTCATACACACACAGACTTTTTCTTTGGACTGTGGGAGGAAACCGGAGTACCCGGAGGAAACCCACGCGAACACGGGGAGAACATGCAAACTCCA
>JAOVYV010000048.1:25268726-25279960 GCA_025674545.1 Hassar affinis
TATATAGATATAGATATATATATATGTGTGTGTGTGTGTGTGTGTGTGTGTGTGTGTGTGTGTATATGTAATGCTAATATGGCTGTAAATTGGTACAAAGATGGTACATAGTGTCTTGTATCACATCTGCTAACACTATGGACCAAATATGTCTGGTCTGATGAGCTGCCATCAGCTGAATAATTTAGCTAAATGGACATGATTGGATGAACTGCAACAGCTGCTACAAAACTCAGGCTGGTTTATGTTCAGAAAAGTAGAGTCGCTCAACAACACAGTGTTTTTCATAAATGTATGGGCTCTGATGACGTGTCTTCTGAAATACTTTCCCGTAGTCCTCAAATAGACAAAATTCAATATAGAAATTTCTTTGTAACATGTAATGCTGAATGTGAAGTACAACAAGCAGCTGTGATGCAGTCTAACCTTTCCAAGAACTGTTCAGTAATGTTTGTCAACCTACACCAGATTCAGGAGAAAAATATCTGACAGATCTGAATAGAACACACACACACACACACACACACTAAATGAGTAAGTCTGTACTCTTCAATATATAACTGGGCTAAATAAAATTCCTGCAAATTTGACCTACATTCTGCAAATCCACAAGTTTTCCTTAAAACCTGGTTTTTGTTACAGATATTATTGCCAAAAAAAACCCTAATAGGCTGAAAACTGGTTTTGACTGGTTATACAGTTACTGTCTAAAAGGATGTTGTGTATAATTTAATGGCAAAAATTGCTCATTTTTGTGAAAGGGCATTACCACTGTATGGGCATGCTGTAGTATTTGTGAATGAAGTTGTCTTATTGTCTTTATTCTGTATGAGAAGGCTTCTGAGGACATATACATCGCATCGAGGAAACACATTGTCTAACGGTGCTTTGTATGAAAGAAAGAGTGGGAGCTAAAAGACCAAGTGATGTCAGTGGGTTTGAGAGAATGAAAGAGCGAGGCAGCCTTATTTCTGACTTTCTTCCCTGTCCAGTACATTACCGCATTTTCCAAAGCAGTCGTTGGCCGCTTGCCTGTCGGTATTAGTGTGTGTGCGTTTGCGCGACGACCAGTGCGCTCTCCTTCATGCGGAACTGAAAACGCTTTCTGAGCTTCCCCTCGATCTTTTCTGAGAAGGTGACAGCACGCAACAGGAAGCGTTGCTTTCTTTCTGGGGGTGGTGGCAGCTAGGAGACACAGACAGGAAGTGAAGATACAAGCAGGTTTATTACAGTGTTGCTCTAACTGGCCTGTTCTGTTCAAATTTCCCCTTTTTCTTAAGGAAGCTCTCCTGCATGATTACGCATGAAAAAAAAACAACCAACACATCTTGCCTTCTTTGTAGTTTCAGTGGTGAGATTTTTGCAGAAATCAGGCCGGTGTGCTTTCAGGTTTTGCTTCCAGCTTGCAGGTGATGGGGACATCGGTGTACTGTCATGTGGTCCTGAGTCTGTGTTAAGCCTTTCAGTAAAGATATCACTTCCCATGATGCATGAGGCTTGGGGATTCAGCTTCCCTGGCTGATGATTATCACCCTCATGCGGGTGAGGTCTGCAAGAATCGCAAGACAAATGCCTGCTCTTTTTGTCAGCAGTCAAAAGCACTCCTTTGTACTTGTATATAGGGGCGTCCAAAGCTACACGGATTCTTTTATATGCACATATACAATAATACAACTTAGAAATGATAGCTAAATGCATATATACTAGTGCATCTCATGAAATTAGAATTTCAGCAATGACCTTCTGTAGCCTTGTGGAGGGTGTTGATGATCGTCTTCTCCACAACCATCAAGTCAGCAGTCTGAACCATGACTGTGGTTGACCAAGAGACCAAGAGATACACAGCATATATATACTGTTTGAGATACTGGATTTCTGATTTTCATGAGCTGTAAGGCACAAAAAGGCTAGAAATATGTCACTTCATATGTAATGAATCTAAAATATGACACTTTAACTTTTTCAAATTCAATTCATTTTAAATTCGAATCTCAAATGAACTTTTTTTTCCACTATATTCTAGTTTTTTTAGTTGCATTAGCAGATTCTCACCGAAACGCATTCATTGCATTTTGTTTGTCCGCAGCCGGCTCTCGTCCAGGCCGTCTTCAATGGAGACCCTGAGGAGATCCGCATGCTCGTCTTCAAATCGGAGGACATCAATGCACTGGTATGCAGCTCTTCCCTGCAGCTTCATGACCCACATTCAGGTTCTTTGTCTCTCAGCTCTACAGACAATGAGCTGTGTTGAAATCTGTTTACCGCAGGGTACCTGAGACAGGACGCTGTTGTTCCCTGAGCAATATTTAGTCTGCTTTGCTTGCAGCAGCCTCCATCATGACTCCATTCAGAGTGACTCCATTGTTCTGCCCTGCTCTGTTCGAGGGGCTCGGGTCTGAACAGATTTATCTACTACTGCTGCAGCCATCAACAGTGATAACACTGATGGCTTTTTTTGTGCTCTTCTGGGAAGTTTGTTATGATGTGGTAACAGAAGCCCAGGGATTATGCTTTTCAACAGAGATTATTGTTCAGATGGTATGGTAATGCTACTACTACTACTACTACTACTACTACTACTACTACTACTACCAACTAAACTAATTAATAATAATGATAATTATTAAATACTAACTAAATTAAATAATAATAATAAATATAATAATAATATTTTAATGCTTTAATACATACTAATTAATAATTTAATACATAATTAAATAATTACAATGAATAAATACATTATATATTATTATATTTATTATATTATATAATATTAATAATAATATTAACAAGAATGATTTATTCACGACAATGTCATCTTAAGGTGCTTTACATAAATAAATAAAAAATAAAAATAATTGCAGATTTTTTGGACATGCTCAGTAGACACAGTAGACATTTTATTCAGATATTAAGAATAATAGTTAAAAGTGTCCAATCTTTTAGGGTGAACACTAACATGTGCTTCCTCCAAGACATGTCAAGCCTGCTCACACTGCATCAGCAGAACAAACTCAAAGGAAACTGCTATCTGCCCTCTTCTACATACACAAGCTTGCAGACGCACACTATTGGTTAGTGTCACTGTGATTGACAGGGGAGAGAGACTATTCCATCCCTCTCACCCATAGACAATAGCCAGTAGTTCTTCCCTGGCACCGGGCACAGATGACCATGGCATCATGATAATGATTCATATTTGAACTTGATCTTTAGAGATCGTGATAGAGCTTTACATTCTGTTGTTTTTGAGTTAATGAATTTTGGATTAAAAGGATTTAATCTACCATTTAACCCATTTAAAATACCAGCTGAACAGGATCAGTATAGTTATAAAGTTATAATAATGATATAGTTGTAATAGCGTCTGAATAAATTAAGTTTAACATAAACCAAAATATATTAAATCAATAATTAATATGACTTTGATAATGGTGGTTTGTAATTTGTAAGAAAATGTCTCCAAAGCATGTTAGAGTCCATATTGAGAACCATGGCCTTATACAATGCATTAGTGTTTTTGCATTGTTGGAGTTTTGTCCACACTAACATCCTGGAAGGATTGAAAAAGGCATATACTGAGGCTGCTATTTGTTTTCTGCAGATAACACTGTTTACATGTTTTAATGTGACAAATAGCAGCAAAAAAAGAAGTGACAAATAAAATGAGCATATTCATATAACAGTGAATATAAAGTACTTCCTATTACAAGCAGAAATGCTGAGCTTGTATTATATTCACAATGGTCAGTGACCAAACTAGAACCAACAACAAGAGTCAGATGAAGTCCTCCGTTGTTTTGGATGTCGGAGCTGGGAGCACATGACAATCAGGATGATTTCGAGTATCTCTAGTTGCCCTCAAGTGTGGAAAACCTGTGGGGAAGACATTCTAAACCTGTCATGTTTCTGTGGGGAAAACATTAAAAAAAAAAGATTGAATATCGGGTTTTAGTGTGGGCAGGACAGGAAAAAGTCTTTGTGTTAAAGTGCATTCATCTGGATAAGGATACAGAGAACAGCTGATCTATGTCATGGTTTCCAGAATGATATGTATCTTGTCCTTCTCTGATTTCCTCTCTCAGGACACAGAGAAGCGTACTCCGCTCCATGCAGCAGCGTTCCTCGGTGATGCGGAGATCATTGAGCTCCTCATCCTCTCCGGTAGAGTCCTCTTATGCTTAATTGCGCAGTATTCTATTATGTGTGAAGGCTTTCTTTCACAAAAAAGACAAGGTCACCTTCCTACAGTGGTGTTTTTAATGCAGCTGAATTAGATGCAGGGCCCAAATGAAAGGTGTCTAATTTTTCATTTTTCATTCTTTTCTCCAGGAGCTCGGGTCAATGCCAAAGACAACATGTGGTTCACTCCTCTTCACAGGGCTGTGGCATCACGGAGTGAGGTGGGTTTAGCCGCTGGATGTGTAAAGTGTGCGGAGGTGTGGTTAGCCCACAAACAAAAATGTTCACAAAAGTAGAGTATGTGTAGAGTAGGTGCAAATGTCAAGTTAGTAAGACTCTGCAGCTCTGCAGCGTAGTGAAACGCAGCCACGTGGCGAGAGCTCATCTCGTTAGCTGACTGAAACTGCCTTGGAAATAACAGTCTGAAAGTGGGACAACAGGAACTGTCACAAGATCGCTCAGATAGCAAGATTCATTCTGCGCCATTGCAACATGAGCAACACACTGTATGAGTACGTAAAAAAGAAAACCGCATATAAGAAGCGGCATGAAAATGAAGGGCCCAGTTAAGTAAATATGTTCCTGTACACCTATATAACATGGATAATATGATGGTATGATGTCATGCATGTTTCATCTATACTTGTCCCAACATCATATCTCATCTCTTTCAAATAGCTTTAAAAAAATCTTGCTTTTTTCTATTGCACAGTAACACTGCTGATTTGCTAGTGTGTATGCTAGAAGTCAAGCCTCATGATCATCGTGTCTATCATGTATTGTGATAATATTGGGTAAACTATCGCCGTGTCACCTGATGAATGAAACAGTCATCGAAAACATACAAGAAAATTCGCAGCTGCTTGTAAATGGATTTTTTTTAAACATTGCTTAGAGCCACATCAGTTCCTTCCTGTTTCTGTTTCATAACCTGCCACGTGAAAAATAATATGCATCCTAGAAGAACTAACAAAATCAGCTGACCCTAGTGTATTTGATTATACAGCCATATAGATGTTTCCTTGCATATCCTTGTGTGAATGTGGGATTGACGTTATGAATGAGAGGTCACTTCTTCAACGAGGGTGTCTTCTCTGCATTCTGCACAGTTCCTTCTTCACACCCGTTTCCTTTGCATCTAGGAGGCAGTGCGAGCGCTGATCCGTCACTCAGCCGACGTAAACGGACGTGACAAGAACTGGCAGACGCCTCTTCACGTGGCAGCTGCCAATAAGGCTCTGCGTTGTGCTGAGCTCATCATCCCACTGTTGAGCAGTGTAAACGTGTCAGACCGCGGTGGGCGAACCGCCCTTCACCATGCCGCCCTCAACGGACACACCCAGGTATGATAGACACATCCTGTGTATACGTTGATACGTATTGGTTCTACAAGTGATACAGTATGAGTGTAGCTCTGTGGATCTACAGTATGCTTTACTGTTTGTAAAATATGAGTCAAATGTGTGCAGTAGGCAGTGAGGTAAAAGACAAGAACATTCACATTGAGGAACGTATCCCTGATATCCCTCAATCTAACAAACAGACATCACCTGTAGATTTTGTCCATTTTGTCCATACCAAGCACCTTATTAACACACAGCTGTGGGATGAGACTCATCAAGCTTATCCTCCCACGGACTCTCTTTCATTCTTCCTAAATTGGCTCCGGGCGTTGGTTTTGGTGGAGCTGCCATCCTGAATGGTATTTAAAAGAATGTTATATAAAGTGAGACACACACCAACTGACGCATGACTGACTCAGCCTGTAACCCGCGGTGACTGGCACAGTCGTTCTTTTTTCCTTTGCCGTCTTTCCATCTCTGAAGTTCTTTGTTTCTGCTGTCCCTTTACTGCTTAGATGGTCAGTCTGCTGCTGGCGAAGGGGGCCAACATTAACGCCTTCGACAAGAAGGACAGCCGTGCTCTTCACTGGGCGGCATACATGGGTGAGACTGCCGACTGAGCCACACATTGTATACACAAATAACAAAATACAGCAGCTGTGGTTGAGAAAGTAATGCACTTTACAGTGGTCCTGCTGCAGATCCGGTCATGAAGTCCAGCCTGGTTGTATGGAACAATAAAGGAAACGCATTGATGACTAAAGGGTTTGGGGGGCTTTGCTCTGTTCTGCCCTCTGCAGGTCACTTAGATGTGGTGTGTCTGCTGGTGGAGCAAGGGGCAGAGGTCAGCTGTAAGGACAAGAGAGGATACACACCTTTTCATGCTGCCGCCTCCAATGGACAGATTGCTGTGGTTAAACACCTGCTCAGCCTATCTGTGGAGGTCATTTCATACATATTTACATGCATGTACTCGTACTGTGCAACACATCTGCAGTGCTCTGACTTCTACATACAGCAGTCTGTGTCTATGCAAATCATTTGAGGAAAAATGAAATGTACACATTTCCCTCTTTACCAAGAGATGCAGGCGAACAGCGAACAGATGTTTAGTTTTTGGTGGTTGAATGGAAAATATGTCTGTCTTATGGTTCTGGATAGATTTTCCAAAAGGGTAGAAATGTGGGTGTATCCTGTAGCAACCCAGCGTTGCAATGCAGGGCGAGTCAAAACCTTGAAAAGTGCAACCTAAACCTTAAATTAGTCGCAAAATGAAAAAGTGTACTTCTGTGTTACACCTGTTTGAAAAAGTAGCTTTTCATTTGCCTCACCCTTAGAAAACATCCAAATCAACATGAAAAAATTGTCCTGTGGACAAAATGTCCAGCGGTCCCCAGTGTTACAGCTGAGAGGATCCAAAAGTGGAAACTCTTCTGTCTTGAAGACTCGCCAGTGGAGGAATATTTACTGCACAGCATAATGGAAAATATCCTCACAGAAAAACACCATAGTATCAAAAAATATACATTTTCTTTGTAAATTAACAACTTTTTCATTTTATTTAATTCATCTATTATTAGAGTTTTAGATGATATGCAAAATCTGCCATGCAAGTCCCTGTGAATGAACTGATACTATAGAAACTCTTACTCTAAGCACATTAGACTCATTGACAGGGAATTAGAGAATTCAACAGTGCTGTGGGAGAAGGAACCGTTATGTCTGCTCAGAAACATCTCTTCTTCTAACTCTCCTGAGATCAATAACCTAATCATCCAGGTTCATAAATTTGACTTTATTCATCCTTTGTTTATCCCTAACAGATAGATGAAGCCAACGCGTTTGGGAACACGGCACTGCATGTGGCCTGCTTTAATGGTCAGGATGCTGTGGTGAATGAGCTGATTGACCATGGGGCTAATGTGAGTCAGCCCAACAACAAAGGCTTCACCCCTCTCCACTTTGCTGCCGCGTCCACGCACGGTGCCCTCTGCCTCGAGTTCCTGGTCAACAACGGAGCTGACGTCAACGTCCAGGTGATCTCTCATATCTAGAAGAAGAAGACAAAGAAGCATACGGAATCTCAGTAACCCTTTGGTTCTCTTCATACTCTTTCTCAGACATTGTCATTATTCTGTTTTTAGAGTCGAGATGGGAAGAGTCCTCTGCATATGACTGCAGTGCATGGGCGCTTCACTCGCTCTCAGACGCTCATTCAGAACGGTAAGAGCTTTAAGAGTTACCATTGGGAAGAAACGTGAGCATCAAGCTGTTAGCATGTATAAGGTAAAGTCTGTAAGAAGTCTGGGTTTGTTTGTAACGACAGGCGGAGAGATCGACTGCGTTGATAAGGATGGCAACACTCCGTTACACATTGCCGCTCGTTATGGTCACGAACTCCTCATCAACACCTTAATCACCAGCGGGGCCGACTGCACCAGGTGTGTGTGTGTATGCTTTTATAACCGAAGATCAGATTTACACTGTTTATATCACATAAGGCGTATGAACTCTCGTTCTTTCTCTGTCTATAGAAGAGGAGTTCATGGGATGTTTCCGCTGCACCTGGCAGCTCTAAATGCTCATGCTGACTGCTGCCGGAAACTCCTCTCCTCAGGTACCTCTGTCTCCGGAGACCTGACACAACATAAAAAACGTCACAGTACCGGTAGTGTGAAATTTATAGCACACACAGGACTTTAAATATGTGATCCATAATGTTTAAAAAGGTTTCCAGACCTATACTAAAGACCTTAGGAGACTGGTTCATAACATTGCAGTGCCATTGATCTGGGTAGTTTTCTTTATTTTAATTTTCTGTTTGTTTGTGATTTTATATTTTCTGGGAAAGAAATGAACTGCTCCTGGGTAATCAGCTACTTTTCCTAAAAGGCGACTTCTAACAGAGGGTGTAGAATCCAGTTGGGATGGAGGCAAACCAGTGGTTCTGTTGCGTTTTTAGTTTTGCTCTGAGAGTGATCAGAATTACAAACTTCTCCTTTAAGTTCAGTGCCATATTAAAGGCTGAAACTTCACTTGCTTTAATATTCGTGGAGTCATGCAGCGTACTCTCAGTTGGCATAAATGAAATCAACCGTCCTCATTGATCTCCACTCCTTCAGGCAGACTTTTTGATCCATAGCGGCAGATCTGTAGGGCCCAAGGGCCACTTCAGGCTCGTGATTCCCACAAGAAGCAAATGCGTGGTTTAGATCTTTCACATGACGTTTCTTGTGTGCATGGTAGTCTCACAGCGCAATCAATTCGTGTCATGTTTTGAGCTGTGTTTTCCGTGAAGTTGTGTTCAGAGCAGGACTGCGCTGATCCTCTTTATAGATTTAGGATTTGGAGTTAGAATCCCTGAAGAGAGACCAAAGTGGGTATCTTTAGCTGCTGTGTTCCTGTCTCTGCCATCCATGCATGCATTTGTCATCTAAAAACTGTCTTCCCTTGCACTGGCTCTGTGTTTGTCCTGCACTAACACTCTTCTCTTTCTTTCTCTTTCTTCACTCTCCCTCTATCCCTGTGTTTCTCTACCTCTCCTGGGTCTGCCACTGTGGCTGTCTGCGTGTTTGTTGGGTGCGTCCTTTCTTCTGTGCCCTTCCTCTACATGCCTCCATCCTCGCTCAGGACGGAGGTATAGCATAATCTGCACCCTCAGTAATGACTCGGTCCTGTGTGCAGGCTTCCAGATCGACACCCCGGACAGCCTGGGCAGGACTTGTCTCCACGCAGCTGCTGCTGGAGGGTGAGTGTCTTTCGGCGGGACCTTTGAATCTAAGTGTCAGAGAATCTAAGATCTGCGATTCATTTTATATTTTCTTTATTTGATAGTAAAGTGTTCTTAATAATACAAATATGGATCACTCCTGCCAAATAGATGAGCTTTATAGTTCTGTAATCATTGTCTGGATCACGGGAAAGAGCTCACCATAGGGCCAAGGTGTCTAATGAATAAAAAAAAAAAGCTAATCAGTGCAGTTTGTAATCATATACCAGATTGAATCTTTAAATGCATACTTTTGTGTGTAACTACACTGAAGTACCAGAAAAACTGGTATGCCAGTTAATACTTGGTGGGTTCCCCAAGGGATCTTGGAGGGAACGTTGCACAGTCCTCACACTGATGTTCGTTGAATTCCGACGTGAATGAGGCAGTGTTGCACTCCTATTATGTGAAATAATTCTTGCCAGTCGACACTTGTCACCTTCACCCACAGTCTTTTTATGACCACACTGCTGTCGTAAGTTTGAGGTTTTGCTGGAAGTCTTGTAGTCATGGTACACCCTTGAAATGCTCATACGTGAAAATCCAAAATACTACAAGCACATAACTGTTAAAGAATGGATGGTATTAATTCATCTGCATATAAACATCCAAAGTCTGATCTAATCAAAATGATCAAATGTGTGAATAAGTGCTTGCTGTTGAAATTTCACTGTTGTCTTGACCACATCTCTGGTCAGGTGAGTTGAGTCAGTTGACTTAGACATGACTGCATGACTTGCAGTTTGTTTGCCTTTCTGCCTTCTATGCTATATTTAAACACAATTTACCATTTAAAACATGTATTTCTCCTCATGTACAGTCTGTTAATTCTACCCTAATTCCCTAATTCTCCTCCTCTTTCAGCAATGTTGAGTGTGTGAAGCTGTTGCTCAGCAGTGGAGCAGACCACAACCGCACCGACAAACATGGCAGGTCAGCCTTTGGATTTCTGTCCTTTTTTTCAGTTTATCAGGAGTGAAAACCTATAGATGCTATCTATAGAATTAAATATCTGTTTACAATGGACTAGATACTGTATATCACAGGGATGTGTAGCACAGCTGGATCTGTCCTCACTCAGTACAAAGCAGAATTATGGCCCCAGCAGCATCTTCACAGCATATCATACCCATACTGTTTGTTTTGTCCCAAATCCAACATGTGCTTGTTTTTGTGTGTGCTGTATCACAGGACTCCCCTCCACTATGCAGCTGCAAGTCGACATTTTCAGTGCTTAGAGACTCTGGTGTCCTGTGGTACCTGCATTAATGCCACTGACCAGTGGGGGCGGTCTGCCCTGCACTACGCCGCTGCCTCTGACCTGGACAGGAGGTACAGATTCGTGTTTTCTTTCCATGCTGGTCTCCGAAAACAGAAAAGACGGTAGTTTTGCAAGTCTACTTTGCCTAGCAAAGATTTTGCCTGGAATAGTTTGTAGAACTTAAGCATTTGCATAGAAGCCCAAGGTTCCCTCAATCAAACCATGAATGTGTTTTGTGTGTGTGTCTGTGTGTGTGTATCTGTGTGTGCGTGTGTGTTCTGAAGGCGGCGTGTAGCCCTAGAGCCAGAGAGTCCTGGAGTGCAAGCAGAGAAAGAGAAGGAGGCGGCTCTGTAAGTGCACTTCGTTTTTAATAAAGCCTTTCTGAGAACATGAACCCTAGAGACTGACTATGATTATTATTTCAGGAGCTTGTGCGTTGCTGTGATTGTCCTCTGCTCACACCTCTTGTTTTGCATTCACACATACCCTGCTGTGTGTTGTAGGTAGCTGAGCTGATGTGTGTGTGTGTGTGTGTATGTGTACCATGTTTTTATATCATTGCAGGGACCAAATGCCCCCAGCTAGGGTTAGGCATAGCATTAATTAGCTACAGGGGTTAGACAATGAAACTGAAACACCTGTCATTTTAGACCACAATAATTTATTAGTATGGTGTAGG
>JAOVYV010000048.1:25292845-25306768 GCA_025674545.1 Hassar affinis
TAATATATATACACATATATATAAAAAACAAGTGAAAAGAAATTAATAATAATAATAAAAAAAGTTAATATAGACAAATCAAGTACAAACCAATATTATACTATTTCACTGATAACACTGTAATATAATGTAGCAATAATCCTAATGAGCTTGATATATACACATTCACCCAGAGTCTTTTTGCAGCCACGCTGCTGTCCTAAGCTTCAGGCTTTGCTGGAATTCTTGTAATCACCCTTGAAATGCTCATACGTGAAAATCTGAACATTGCTTCTACCTCAGAAATGCTATGACCCATCTTACGAACTCCAACTATTAAGGCGCGTTGAAAATCACAAAATTGTTGCTATCGCTATGTATTTTGCATAGTACCAGTTTTTTTGGTACTTCAGTGTATTTGAGGTAGTGTGATCACTTCAGGACACAGCTAAGACTGTGTATGCATAAAAGCGGTGGAGCAGGAAGAGCATAAGGGACAGGCATTCACATCAAGCCACAATGCTATTCTATAAGGAATATTTTGATATCTGAGAAATAAGTTATGATACACTAGATATCTGTATCTTCAGATAAACTATAAAGAGGTGAACGAAACCTAATAAGCTCTCTCTGTGTCCATGTAGGTTTCCTTCAGGTTCTCAGGTTTCCTCCCACCTCCTAGAAACCAGTAATGCCAGCAGGTGAACTGCATAATATAAATTGCCGCTACTTTGTGAATGTATGTGGGAATCCCAGGATTCACAGGCTAGGCCACCCTGAGCAGGATAAAGTAATCACTGAAAGCGAGTGAGCACTTAAACTTCACACACGGCCCTGTTTTAAATGAACACCCACAATTTTCATATATTTTAGGCATATATGGCAAGAAAGTCAGCTGCTGCATTTTGTCTATCCGTAGCTCACCCGGTATCAAAGAGCAGCTCCTAATTGGCTAGTGTCGCTCAGCAGGAAAGCATTCCTTCACCCCCCTACAGGCGGGGCTACTGTAATTATGCCGTCTAAGACTCTCAGATAAATACAGCAGTTCCATTTTCATTTTGAACTTGCAGTCAGCCAATGATGGGCTGAGAGAGTAGAAAGAGCACAAGGATGCCCACACGGTGCTGTTTTGTATTTCCGAGACTCACCTTCAGTGGCGTAGAAGACTGCTCCCGATTTGCCACCCTGAGCCTGCCAGTTGACGCAGTGAGACAGCGAGCGGACAAAATCTTCCTCCGTGCTCTCCATCACCTCATCCCTCATCTTATGGAACTCCTCGGCGTAGTAGATGCGGCAGTAGAACTTCGCGCTGGCGTCTGAGAACTCTGCAGAGAAAACACAGCACACACACACACACACACACTCATATGAGCTCAGACATTTCCCCTTCAGTCACAAAAATTAGAAACTGACACTGTTTGGAGAACTGCAGTGAAGAGAAGCTACACAGTGCTAGTTTTTAAGGGTTATACTGTCTGATCGTGGAGATAAATGTTAAGATATTGCCCTAATCTTATTCCTGAAGAAAAAAAACACATACAGTATGCTGACTAAATTACAACTGATAGGCAATTTGTGCAATTCAGTTTGTTAAAGCTTTGCCATGAAACCTTTGTTAAATTCTCTCTGCAGCTTATAAGAAACTAGGAGGTAAGAGCATGTTACTGTAAATATTTCACTGCATCAGGTATTTTTCCTTTAACAGAAAAGATCATAATTTGATACCATTGGTGCTTAAAAAATAAGCAATAAAAAACACCACCCAACTATAATCAGTAAAAGTCAGCCTCATGGACAGAAACAGATGTTTTAAACATTGATGATGTCAATGTTGTAAATACTATATAGTAAAAAAAAAAAAATCAAAAAGGGAACAGAACTCCTCCTAAATCCTAAATTAAGGTAAAGGGAATTGACAATTTTGCTAAAAATGAATGAAAGCTACTCAAGATCATGTTTTCCTGTAGCTAAATAAGGCAATAAGACATGAGAGGGTGTTGGTCTTGGTATTTTTTTTTTTATAAAATACTGACCAGAACAGTATGATAAAATCCAGTTACGTATTCACAATAAACAATGTGTCTGTTTGTTAAAAGCTTTGGTTGCAAGGCAGAGATTCGTTTTTCAATGGATAAAATGATGATCATATTTACAGCTTTTACTGTTTATTGCTTTACCTTAATAATTATGACATTTTCATGAGGTACGTATATTACAGTGGCTTCAAAAGCGGCTCAGCCAATCAGATTTCTGAGCCGTAAATGTCAATTATATAATTCCCTTTTCCTCGGTTATAATGTCTACCTATTTATTCAACACTTACGCAGTTCAATGTGTGGATTCCCCGTCTGCTTCTTCTGCTTGTCGCTACTCTCGGGCTCCTCTGTGAGAGCAAGGAAAGAACGATGTTCTAAACGGAGATGCTTCAAACCCATCTTTACATCCTCTTTAAGAAATCCAGTGACTCTGTGTTGCATTTACTCACTGGGGGGGTCTGTGTCTACGCTGCCGCGGCCAAGCTGGGAGGTGCCGCTGTCGGTGACTTTGGCAGGGCTGTTCTTCACCTTGTTCTCTCCAGAACTACACTTATCAGAGAGGAATGGATCAGCGCAGGACTAGTCATATATCAGACATTCCTACAATCCTACAATTCCACGAATATAACGGTCATTTCATATAAATGTAGACGCAGACCTGCTGGCCTGAGAGATCTCCTCTCCAGAGGCTTTCAGTGTTGTCTTCGAAAGGTCTTCAAGAGCAGTTTTATATTCTTTACAGCTAAAAGGGAAATCATTTCATTAACACTGTAAGAAGAAACAGGAAGTGATGCGAGCAGTGTGATATTGGATAAAAGGCGGATTACCTCAGAGCGAAGGCAATGATAGAGCTGGGCTCTCTCTCACACACGGCGATAGGGACACGCTCATGATCATACATGAGGTAGTGTTTATCTGGGTCACTAATACAAGGACAACAAGAGCCAGGATTAGAGAATTCAATAAAAAGTATACAATATGTAAGGAGTAAAACACTTTACTGGAGCGCATCGCTCCAACATTGTGAAAGTGAAAGTGAAGTATTGGACTACTGTGCTTGCACACAGAGGAATTTGTCCTCCGCATTTAACCCATCCGTGCAGTGAAACACACATACACACACTAGTGAAGTGAGCACTATCCCGCCGCAGTGGGCAGTCTCGTCTACAGCACCCGGGGAGCAGTTGGGGGTTAAGTGCCTTGCTCAACGGCACTTCAAACCGGTGACCTTCCGGCCACAAGGCTGGTTCCTTAACCACAAGCCCTCAGCTGCCTCAGAAAGGTTTTATTCATTTTATACCATAAACACTGTGAAGTGTTTTATTCCTTTTAATAGATAACACAAACCCCATTTCCAAAAAAAATTGGGAGACTTAAAAAAAAAAATGCAATAAAACCTAAAAACTGCAAATTGTTAAACAGCTTGAGCTTTCATTAAACTGATAAAACATTTGCAGTGTTTTCACTGACAAACCTAATTGTATTGTCTGAATATATATAAAAAAACACAATAGAATGTGATGCCTGGAACACACTCCAAAAAAAAAGTTGTGACAGAAAAAGTGATAGAAGCAAAATAAGACTGAAATGTTTCTACAGTTACCACAACACAAGTTCCACAATGAACAGTTTGACTGCTAACAGGTGAGGTCTTCAAGTCCACCCAGTGGTAAACAAGCCTCCGTCCCAACTTTTCCTGAGCCTGTTGCAGCCACCGATTTCGAAATTTCTTTGTATTTACCAAACAGAATTCAATTCATCGTTGAAAACACTGAAATTCTTTTCTTTGGCCTTTTATCTGTTAAGATTTCGGTTTTTATTGCGTTTTTAAAAAGCATCCTGACTTCTGGGAATGGGGTTTGTAGTAAAGAATGACACGTCACACTTTTTACCCATTTACTTTTTACCCGTTTACTTTTTACCCGTTTACGGTTACATACATCCTTGGTATCACATTCATTATCCTTGAAAGCCTCTCAAAGCAAACTACAAATTTCTTTCACCTGTGTCTTGGCATTCAAGTTACTATAATACTGATATATAGCATGTACAGAAAAGGACAAATATCTTAAAATACTTACAAAGGTAAAGGAATAGGGTTGTAACTATTTCCTGGTAGCAGGTTGGCTAGAATGGTTTTCATGGTGGTCTTCTCCTTTACTTGACTGTCATTGGAGCTTTGCAGGTGGTTATCAAACACCTCTGAGAGAGATATGAAGCAAACAGATGTTACGGACTCTTCTATTCTACAACTCGCAGACCGTTCTTCTATTCTACAACTCGCAGATCGTGTGTACGTATTGTTACAATGAAGCCATGTGCAAATCAGGGGTAGGAAATGATAAGTGAGTAAACTGTGCGAGCGTCATTGTGCGAGTTATAAAACTAATTTGTATGTGTGTATATATTTGTCACCTCCTTCAGAGTCCTGATCATGGAAGGAAGGACCAGAAGTGGGGACCTCTAGGCTCTGCTCAGCTGGCGACGGTAGGGGAAAGGATGAGGATCCTGTGCTTGAGGGCAGGGTGCTGAGGTGACGATCCTCTAACGCTGGAAAATAAGTCTCCGTTATGTTTATATGATAATGAAAAATGTACCGGCACGTTTTTGTGGCGATCAGTTAATGAGCTCACCTTTCTCACCATTCTGTACAACAGGTGAGGGGTTGCGGGGGGACGACTCCAAGACACTCGTCTGTCAATCAAAAAAAAGAACATAATCTCTTTCCAGAAATCCCTTTGTACAAAAAAGTGGAACTTTTTTGGTTCCCAGAAACACACGAATAAGCTGCATTTTAAAGATATTAACCTTGCTCTCATCATTGGTGGGCTGTCTGTGTCTGCCAGGGCTAGGTGGAACAGACAAACGCTTCTTGCCCTTCTCCAGCTGGAACAGGTCCTGGAGTCTAACAGACACACACACAGAAACACACACACACAGACACACAGACACACCCAAGGTTATGTCTTTGACTTAAACAGTTATATTCTAGCATCTTACCCTGACCCTAATCCCAATACACAAAATAATATTTTTTGTTTCGAATAATAACAGCACTTTAGTTTTTTTATAGGGATAAGCCTAAAAATTTACCTGCCTCCATTATGACCTGGCTTCTACACTCACTGTCCACTTTAAGTCCACATGCAGATGTTGAACCACCCAAACAGTTTGGTCACCCAAACTGGACAGGCAAAGAGTGGAAAAAGCTGCTAGATATTGTGACTTTTTTTACTCATTGAGCATAAGATTAGCGTTATGCTTTTCAGGGTCCAAATGTGAGAAACTTTAATGGCTCGGTCTAATATTTAATATTTCTGATGCCATCAGTGATTCTGCATTAACAGGGGTTAAAATGTAAATCACTGGTGTATAATTACACAGCAGCGTAACATCCAAATAGTGTCTGAAACGCATTAACAGCTGCCTGTCCTTATTCCATAGGGAATGTTCTATGCAGCATACACTATATACACTATACAAGTGCAGTTTGGGTGAGTCTATACCCATGATAGCCACAGATTCCCATTCTTGTCTAACAGGAATAGAACTGCTGTAGCCCTTCCTCCATGAGGTTCAATGTTTTGTGTATACAGAGATTCTTTTTTGCTCACCACGGTTATAAAGAGTGATTATATGAGTTATTGTATCCTTCCTGGGAGCTCAAACCAATCTGGCCATTTTTCTCCGAATCCCCATCAATAAAGTGTAACTGTTGCTGACAATGTTTTAGTTTTTTTGCACCATTCTGTGCCAACTGTAAAGACTGTTGTGTGTGAAAATCCCAGGAGATCAGCAGTTTTTGAATCCAGCCCTTCTGGTACCAATACCCATGGCATCACCATATCACAGAAACCGTACTTTTTCTTTATTCTGATGTTTGATGTGAACATTACCCAAAGCTCTTGTCCTGTATCTGCATGAATTGTGTAACTGCTTTGCACTGCTGCTATGTAATTGGCTGATCAGATAACTGCAGGAAAGTGTAGGTGAGCAGGAGTTCCTAACAAAGTGGCCGGTGAGTGTATTTGCTCTGCCGGTATGTGCAGTGTATATAAATTTGAAGATCATTGTGATTAGGGCTTATTACTTGCTGTTCCACGATTGCAGGGTTTCACACAAGCTCTGCTTCTTTATCACCACAGACTCGAGTACGGCCTGGAGCTGCTGTGGAGTGTCCACGGTTGAGGTCTGCAGCCGCCCCTGCAGCTTCTCCATCCAGCTGCGCAGTTCACCCTCCTCCATCTAATAACAGAAAGTGACACAAAACTATCAATACAGTCCTGTACAGCACACTCACAATACTGAAACAATGTTAAATCAAAAGCACCGGGAACTGCAATATCACCGACTCAAACCTACATCTTTCTGTGCAAACAAGTCCTCCATTTTCTCCTCGCGAGTTTTGCTGAACGTTTCCGTTTTAAGAGAAGTGAGGCGGTCGTCTATAGCGGCGTACACTTGAGTCACCCTGTTTGAAAGAGAGAATCAATTCCACCTGCTTAACAGACAGGAAATGGTGACGCGTAGATTAGAGCCAGGTAAAGATTCTTACTTCAGAACAAAATCTTTGAGGTCCTGTTGGAGACTGGTCTTACTGGGACCCTGGTTCCTGATGATGATCTTAGGAGCAGGCAGGCAGATTTCCAGCAGTCTCACTGGGATATAGCTAGAGATAAGAAGCAGCATTTATGATCTTTCTATTGTTTCATGAACTGACTCTGAAAATTGGTTGAAGTAAGTTTAAGATCAGGAAAACAAATTAAAACAAAATGAACTGCACAAGTTTCGACTATACAATGAGGATATTTACCTGAAAGAGGCCACCATCTGGTTGTAGGAGAAGTACTGGTGGTAGTCCTTGTGGATGGAGTGTCCGCATGGCTCGGCATTGGCACGGCGAGTGTACTGGTGGCCATAGAAACGCAGCTCCAGATATTTAGCAAAGGACATGGACCACGAATCGTCGGACAAGGGGACAACTGGGGTAACCTGTCACCATGGAAGAATAAACACCATAAGGACACCAACGCGTCTTTAAATGAGAGAATGCATTAGACAGTGCAACTTGTCAGCCACGGTCTTGACCCGAATACCTGTTTGCAGATTCTGCACCAGGAGTAGGTGAGGATAGTGTGTTGGTATCCAGGCACGGGTGAATCAAGCTCCTTCAGAACAATCTGGACACAGCCACTGCCGTGCACAAAGCGGCGGATATGGTGTACCATTGGGGTTTCACAATACATGCTTGGGCATTGGTAAGATGGCCTGCATCACACACACACACACACACACACACACACACACACACACACACACAAGAAGCCATTATATGAATCGGCTTTCAGAAATCACACGTACGAAATCATTCTTAAAATTTTGCATTCAGAACATATCTTCATCATACCTGAAACAGTATCTTTCCAGAAATATTCCAAGCGTCAAGTCATTCTTCCCATAAAATTCCATCGTCACGATCCTAATATATAATATAAGCAACAGATGCAATTTTATTTACATCATGCTCAGAATTTCAGTCTGTCGGATGGAATCTATGTGAGGTTAGAAATACAGATAAGTATGATTTACCATGGGCTGACGCAGTGGTTGGGAGCATTGTTGGACTGTGATGAGGAGCTGCTGAACAACACGCACAGCCGTTGGTGGTTTACTGGATTCAGGCAGTCGAGCTGCAGGTGGGGAAAACAGCACAAAACATAAAAACGGCTCTTAATGCAAGTGCAATGGCTGTAGGTACATGTCACATTATGACTGCACCATGGAGACCTGTTTACATAAACATCTCACTCTTACTGAGAGCGCATAATGTAGTAAGAACCTCCAAATTAAAGATACATCGAGAACGTGAGAGACGTCACATGGCTGATTAGCGTTGACCGATTAGCAGCGAGACGCATAAATGGAGTTGCTATGCAACTACAAAAATATATTCTGATAAAGATGAAACAATTGATCTCTTGTTAGTTCATTGTCCATCGTCAGTAGAGAAATATTGGACTGAACATTAATATTAATGAAAAATCTGTAATGTATGGTATTTTTGCCATAATTTACCAAAAAATCAAGTCAAAGACCTTGTTTGGTTAGTGATATGTACAGTAAATTACAACATTTGGAAAACAAGATGTGACATGGTCATTAAACAATGCCATATTTTTGCTGAAACCATTTTTAAGCAGGTAATAAGTGACCTAAAATGGCAAAGGACACTCGACAGAAGGACAATACAAAAGCACGAATGGGACATTATGAAAATAATATGATGTGGAGATGTATAAATGTTAAAAAGAATTATGGCTTTGCAATATACATTGTGTGACCTTACTTCTAAAACATAAACATGTAAATCATGGCTTATGTGAAACAATGTAATTGATGGAATGAATATTAACAATCTCAATAGTTTTCAAAATCTCAAAAGTTTGACCTATTTACCTTGGTAGCCCAGATCATGTCGCTCTGCCCTGGCCCTTTCTCTTCCTCACTGTCTGCCTTGACTGGTGCCTTTGTATTTGGAGCATGCACGGGCTGAGCAAATGGGTCAGCGTCTCGCGGGATTCGTCCTCCCTGAGCACGGTAGTCCGCCAGCATGCGCGCCAGATTCTGACTGCTGCTCAGCTGCTGGGTCATGCGGGTTGTAGTGAGTTTATGGGATGGCAACACTCGGGGTGGGCGGTGCTGTGGCCCTACACCGTTGCTCAGAGATCCACTAGATGGGTTCGAGTCCTTGAGCAGGAGCCTCTTGCGGCGGTTGTCGATCTCCTTGAGGTCCTTGTTTAGCAGCAGTGAGTAGTAGACCTGCTCTGGGAAGTAATCACGGCTTGGGCAGCGAAGGCCGGCTGGTGTCAGCAAGAAGGGTTCACGGAAGGTCATAAAGGGTGAGATGCACAGGATAACGTCCTTCAGCTCCTGCCTAAAGCTGGCTGAGATGGACTTAAGGCGATCGTCTGCTGAAGTCACTTGCTCAGCCACGAACAGGCCGCTGTCATCCTGTAGCGGGTCCCTGAAGAGCTGTGTTGGAGCAAGTGGTGTCTCTGAACTGGTGCTGTTCCCTCGCACCAGGGTATCCTCATCCTCTCTATTTCTCACTGCCTCAGTTGGTTCTTTCACGTCCTCCTCTAAGATGTCCTCCATAGACGAGAGATAAGGAGGGGACATGCACAGTAGCTGGTTTGTATGGCTGGACAGGGGAGTGGACGTCTTCATCTCATCCCCTTCTGCCATAACTGTAGACATAGGAGAGTCATTCCTGCTTACTTTAGGACTTTCTCCATCCTTCAGCGAGGACTCGGAGGTAGAATGCTGCCTACTGTGGCCTTTTATTATCTCCCGAAGACCTGGCTCAAAGTCAAAATCACCTTCTGAGGGGAGCTCTGCCTGCTCCTCCGTCGTTTCAGATTGGTTCCCCTGGTTCTCCCTGTCCACCTCTTTCTCGGCTTCCTCAGCTGCGGTCTCCAGCAGGCAGTGGAATGACGAGCTCTTCGAAAGGCTAGGAGGCATTGCAAACTCATCCATAAGGAAGGAAATCTCTAACTGAGAGTGATAAGCTGCACACACCATCATCATAATGATCTCCTTAACTCGGGCTAGCTCATACTCTGAGGCACCACGGAGCTTAATGGTGCAACCCAGATGAGAAGGACATCCATCGAAGAACATTAGTGTCTTCAGTTCATCTAAAAAAAAAAAACAGTGAAATACCATAATAATATCATGCTAATCCATGCAACCCAAGTCATTGCTTTTAGTGAGTATTAGGTAAAAAAAAACAGAACATTATGAAAAGAAAGCAAAAACTTCAAGATATGTTTCGGTTAAATTTGCCTAATATATCTGATACAATAAAAGTATAAATATGTAGGGAAATTCCTGACTTACTATTATTATTTAACTGGAAGGAGTGAAGGTAGAATTTGTGGCAAGTTCCCAAGCGCGGTTTTGTCAAAAGCTGATCCATAGACATGACTAAATCTCCCTGAGTCATCCGACTCACTCGATCTAGCACTTGCTACAAAGACAAAAGAGGAGATGAGCGAGAACAGAATACAAGCATACAAGTGTATAAATGTCAAGTATAGGTTCTACTACTGATCTGAAGCTGTCATTGTTGGCAAACTTATCCACACAAACAGAGCTTCAGCCTAGATGTGAGTCAGAGTGTGCATTAGTTTATTTCCACAGCCACAGAAGAAGCACTAACAGGCTTGACGTTGATGACTAAAGTGATGCCGTGCTCAAGCAGCATATCCTGAGCGATGCGTGACACCGTCTTCTCTACCAGCACCAGGTTAGGACGCACATCGACTATCCGCTGCACATAGTTCTTCAGAAACTCTCGCTCCTATAGATAATATTAGTTATGCTTCGTCAGTATTTCAGTTTCAGACTTCAGTTTAACTCACATTACATCAAAACAGACAGGTACCTGAAGCACAATGGGATCGATAGAGGTGAACTTTGTCTCTTCTCTGTAAAGATACTCAATGGAACACTTCAGCAGAAGGATCTTGGGGTTCTTAATGTAAGAGTTCATCTGGAAAACCGAGATGATCTACGATCAGTAATACAGAAGGCATTTGTGCATTTGCCGTACAATCCGAAAGAGCACACGTACCTTTTTGTGAGCGATATTTTTAGTGCAAACGAAGCCATTCACCAGGACGGTGTCAAACTTCTTTCCTCCCGGGATCTACAATAGAACAAATCACATCACAAAGACGTACAGATCTGTGTATTTGTGTATTTGATTCGTCCATCATCATGAATGTACATCTCGGAGGACACGGAGATGAGACTGCGAGATGGATGCTACCTTCTTAATGTGGACCAGCTGGCGAATATCCATGTCGTCGTCGCAGCTACGGACGTCCGGACGCACCGTCTGCACGATCTGTCGCACCACGGGGACGATGATGTCTCGCCAGGACAGAGAGAGCGACTCGCTGTAGAGCAGCTGCTGCAGCAGGGCCATCATGTGGCTGTGGTTGGCTGATCTGAATCCGCAAGAAGTAGTAAATGTTTGGAAACGTGTGTGTGAGAATTGAACGGGCTTTTTATGTACCTACTAAGCTTCTGAAAGTGGAAGTGGGTTCAAGAAAGTGAAACATGAACATTTTTCCTGACATGTGAGCATTAAAAAAAAAAAAGAAAAAAAGAAAAAAAAAGAAAGTTACTGCCAGTATTGACATATTTGCACTCTTAATGACTCACAGAAGTCTCTCCATAGCCTTCTTCTCGCCATTCTCCTCCCTCAGTTGGTCTAGGGAGCTGTGGTGCCAACCCAGTGGAGTGAAGAGCATTTCTTTAGCCTTCTCCTCTACACGCCGATTAAATAAAGACTCTGTGGTGAAACAGAGCGGAAAAAACAAATCAGCTGGGGAAAAGATTTAATTAGAAAAAGAAAATGATGTAGATCTGGACTCTGAAGCAGATTACATACCTTTAATAAAGGCATCACTAATGGATAAATGCTGACCGCCGTCTTCTGTGACAAGGACCTCAGCTGCATGAGGAGCACAGTAAGAGTGAGACAGAGACAAGGCAAGACCTCAGACAACATCAGAAAGGCAGCCGATTCATTCTCTGTAGTAGCCGTGAGTCAGTCGGTTTCTGTATATGGTGGACCGTACATCAGCTATGTGTTTCAATATATTTGAGGAACTGGAAGTATGGGTAATTAAGGGAAGGACTGTAGGACTATAGGAGGGGTAGTATGATGCAGCATTTAATTTTAGAGAGGCTGTTATGTAATTAGTGTTGTGAAAGACTGTTAATTTCATATCTGTAGATTTTCTAGGAAGGGAACGAACACGTGTTAAGTCATGCCAGGTCCGAACAGGGCAATGAGTCAGTGCTGTTTAATGAGTTAATGGAGCACAGAGCCAACAAAGATGGCCAATAGGCTTCTAAGCCTCTCCTCACTTGGTGCGTGGAAGTCAGAGTCAGGGGCGAATGGGTCAGAGTGCGCCATACTTTTCTGTTCGGCTGGGTGAGGAGGCACGTGAGGGTACTTGGCCTGCTTCTTGATGTGGAAGTTGACGTTGTCCTGCTCCACATTCAGGTTAATGGAGGCGGCTGAATCGCTGTCCACTGCTGAATGGAAACTGCTCACTGACGTTCTTTTGCTGGGGCTGGCTGAGCCTGAATAACAGAAAACATTCGTAAAAATGAGATGCACATGCACCCAAGACGTGATACAATATGTAACCTGTCATATCCACAATCTCACTTGTTGTTATTAAGTCATTTTCATCAGCGAGCTGTTCTGTGTCACTATCGTCAAACTTGATGTCTTTGAACCACGATGGCTCTGAGTGTCCCTCCAGGGAGGTCACGCTGTCCGTATCTGGGGACGGAGTCTCTGAGAATTCTGTGCTCTGAAAAAAAAATCTTTAGTATAAAACAAAGTAGTGACATACGTATTGGCAATTTGAAATCTGAAATCAGAAATCCACCTGAAGAGGGCGGTACAGTGCGTACTCATCACGGAAAATCTGATCGTGGTGAGTCACACAGTCGAGCCAGCGCCCATCAACCAGAGCCTGTCCAATAGCTATGGCCTGAGCCCTGTTGGGAAGGACAAGCAGCAACATGTTCGAGAGGTTTTCAATGAAATTCAAGGAATGTGTTTTCAGAATGAATTTTCATTGTAGTCAAGGTATAGTTTTGAAGCTAACTGTAGAAATATTTCTTTTCCGTGACTAACTTTCTCTAGTGTTGGTGCCATTCTTCATTTTCCTCCTATACAACTGACTCCAGAAGGCTTTACTACTTTAGTCAGAAGTCTTCAATTACGTCATTGTAAACTGTACACCTTAAAAGGACTATATATAGGAAGCAGCAAGAAAGATTCTCCCATATAGTACAATACTGGAACGTTACATCACTGCAAACCAGTGGGACATTTCTGAGGGGAAAAGTACACTAGTTGTAAATATGTGCTGTTTTGATACTGTGGAAAAAAGCTAATATTCCTGAAACAGCTTGTTCCATAATTTTACAGTCCAAGCTCACACTGCGTATTCCTGACACTCTAAATGACAGGTTTAGACGTACCTAGTAGAAATGGTGCCATTTCTCAAGAGCCAGTTTACAAGATCTTTACCCACAATGCAATTGGGGTAAGTACGTAGCCAATATCGGTGGTCCTGGAACTCCATCCCGGTATTGCTGTGACAGATTTTCTTCCATAAGTCTTTTAACTGAGACGAATCCTACAAAAAAATGTAAAAAAATATACAGAAAAAAAAAAGACTTGAAGTCAGAATCCCTGTGATATAAACAAAATGCAGTAAAGTGAAGGAGAATGAAAGATTCCCATGTCTGAAGAATCGTCATGACTTTTCAGTATGGCTCTTCTTACACTGATATTATCAGTATGGAAAGGAATCTAATCTTCAGACCTACTGGAGGATGTTAAACATTTCTCTTCACTCATGTGCTAATGAAAAAACTTCCTCACTGAGCATATATTATGAACAGGAATGTGAAGCCTAGGCAAGATGTTTTGGGAAAGGGTTATTTTTGTATGCAGGCAATAAATTCTAAGGAATAGCAACACCTTTACTATAACACTATAACACAATAATAAGAATTAACCAACAAATATAAAATAAAAAATAACTTCATTAATGTGCATCTATACAAACCGATCAGCCATAACATTAACACCACCTGCCTAATATTGTGTCCCTTTGTGTGGCCCTTGTGGAGAGCATGTGCTATGGTATCTGGCACCAAAACATTAACAGTAATCCTGTAAGTTATGAGCTGGGGCCTCCACGGGTCAGACTTGTTTGTCCAGCACATCCCAGTCAGTCAGTCAGTCATTATCTGTACCGCTTATTCCCAGTTAAGGGGTCACGGGGGAGCCGGTGCCCAGCCGGCA
>JAOVYV010000048.1:25333488-25347100 GCA_025674545.1 Hassar affinis
GGCTGGGCACCGGCTCCCCCGTGACCCCGTAACTGGGAATAAGCGGTACAGAAAATGACTGACTGACTGACTGACTAATTCAAGGTCAGAATCAATCTAAGGTGGAGAGGTTCGAGGTATGAAGGAGTACTAAGGGTATTGGTAGCTCAGTGTTTAAGGATTTGGGTAAGTGATTGGGTTCAAAAGTCCTTGAGCAAGAGCCTTAGCACTCATCTGCTTATATCCTGAGACTCAATTCTTCAAAACATCCACTATGTTATGTTATCAGCATAATTAAAGAACACAAATCCATGCATATTCCATACTTTTAACTGCTCTCCATGTACTCAGTTGTTGCTGTATAGATATTCTCAGCTATCAATATAGGAACTGTATAGGAAAACCAATGGATGGTTGTACAAATAAGCAAATTGATATTGAAAAGCATTAAAATACCATTCAACTCAATTAGAGATCTAAATCTTCTCAGATGTCTGACGCTGTTAGAATGTTTGGATCCACGATCATACTGACCCCTGCATTCTAAAAAGGATGGACAGGCAGGGAAATCAAATCAGAATTGCATGGTTTAAATGATTACATGGGTCATCAACTGTCAAAATCAGTGGTATCAAGACATCTAAACATACAGCCACAAAGGCTTTGGAAGAACACATACAAAGAACGTTTTCCAAATATGTGAGGAAACCAAATCTGTTCACACATCTGAACAGTAGTTTGATTCAATTTCCAGGAGTCCATGAAATAACATTTAATAACCTGTTAAGTGAATGTCTGACCACTCAGTGTGTTCTCACACAAATATCTTTAAATCCGTTTGCAGAAAATGAATTTATGTGATAAGCAAATGAGCATAATATTTAATGATGTCTTCCTTCATTTCCTTTATATGTCTTCCTTCATTTACAGATTGGCACTATTATGAGAAAATTGAAATATTATTCTTATTATACTTATAAATAGTACTCTTCTATTGCGTAATTACTGTATATATTTATTAGAGTTTATTATGTATTATATATTTTATGTACTGTATATTATTATATATTATAGGCGTCACAGTGGCTCGGTGGGTAGCACTGTTGCCTCACAGCAAGAAGGTGGGGCGGTCTGTGTGGAGTCTGCATGTCCTCCCCGTGTCCATGTGGGTTTACTCCGGGTACTCTGGTTTCCTCCCACAGTCCAAAGACATGCACTTTAGGTTGAGTGGTGTCTCTAAAGTCGCCCTAGTGTGTGAGTGTGTGTGTGTGTGTGTGCCCTATGATGGATTGGCGCCCTGTCTATGGTTGTTCCTGGCTTGCACCCTAACCTGTAGGCACTGGCTCTCCCGTGACCCTGAAAAGGAATAAGCAGTTAAGAAAATGAATGAATGAATTATATATTATATACTGTATATTATTTAACAGTATGTTCTCTTAATGTGTGCTTGTAACAGGTTAATTCAGGGACAAATGCTCACTGGGCTGTAGTACCTGGTCATTACTACAGCACACTTATGCTGAGATATTGATGTAGAGTTCACAATAATAAAATCCTACATTTACACTCCTCCTTGTAACTGCCAGGGGCATTGTATAACACCTGGATCACATCTGTCAGCAATGTCATAAGGAATAGGACATGCCCCGAAAGGTGTTCAGAGACGACTGCCGCACTCCCACCACTGACAGGGGTGATGTTCATCTTGTAAAATGGAGACAGTGTCCATGAGGTTGGGATGCTCCTCATAGAATTGCATTTGTCTATAAGCATACATCTTCCCCCAGTAATAAAACTGTACGTTTTGACCACATGGCTCTCCCTAAAAGTTAGATGTCTAGCCCTTAAATGACTAAGCACGTGGCCCCATGCTGAAGTCAGTGTCAGGGAAGTGGGCACTTGGTAAACATTAAAATATAAGACCATACCCCTAAGATGCTCAGTGCCAAGGAAGCAGACACACAGGGAATACCCATCATTGTTTTACAAGAGATTGACATCGTAGTATAGTTAGCAGTGTATACTCAGTACAGTGTGATTTATGGAGGGCAATGCAGTCTCTCTCTTATGTCACTCAGAGCAGTGGTGGAAGTATTCTTATCCTTAGCAGCAAAGTAGTCAAAGCATTAAAGTAAAAAAAAAGTACTGGTTTGGTCCCTCTGACTAATATATTACAACCCCAATTCAAAAACATTGTGTAAAAAAACAGAATGGAATGATAACAAATCTCATATTCTCATAAACCCTTATTTTATTCACAATAGAATAGAATTATTTATAATATATGTGTATGTACAACCCCAATTCCAAAACAATTGGGATGTTGGGTAATGAAAAATTTTGCTCATTTTGAAGTAGATGGCAGCAATGCATCTCAAAAAAGTTGGGATGGGGCAACAAATGGCTGGAAAAGTAAGTGGTGCTAATAAAAAAACAGCTGCAGGAGCATTTTGCAGCTAATCAGGTTAAATGGCAACAGGTCAGTAACATGACCGGGTATAAAAAGAGCATTTTAGAGAGGCAGAGTCTCTCAGAAGGAAACATGGCCCTGTCCCAACTTTTTTGAGATGCGTTGCTGCCATGTAATAGAAAATGAGCAAATATTTTCATGAAAAGGTAAAATGTCTCACTTTCAACATCTGATATGTGTTCTGTCTTCTATTGTTAATAAAATATGGGCTTATAAGATTTGCAAATCATTCCATTCTGTTTTTATTTACACAACGTCCCAACTGTTTTGGAATTGGGGTTGTACTGTATATGATATCATTAGATTATTATTCTGAAGCATCAGTGTTTGAGCAGCATGTTACTGCTGGAGCTAGTTTGAACTACTTTATATACAGTTTTATACAGTACTCAGGAATACCAGATAAATGAAATATGAAATGATTAATAGAACAGTACTTCTGTAAGTACTTTTTGTCTTTCTGTCGTTCTGTAAGTACTTTTTGTACTTTGTCTGTTGGTGAGGTATTGGATCATCTGAATATTTATTGAGAAGTTTAGAGAGAGAAATCACTGTTTTTAGGAACTGTTATCAACTCATATACTTGTACTTAGTTTACAATACTGAATTAATGTGCATATATATATGGCATATGGAGTATGAGCTATGCAGTAGAGGATAGTTAGCTCATACACACACACATATTCACACTCACATTCACACACTAAGGGCCAATTTTCCCATCACCAATTCACCTACCTGCATCGAACCCGGGTCCTTCTTGCTGTGAGGCGACAGCGCTATCCACTGCACCACCGTGCCGCCCCTGCTAATAAGCAGTATTTTGAAAAAGATTAAGTGTTTGGCTTCAGAAGAACCACATGCTAACCCTGAGAACTACAAACCCCATTTCCAAAAAGATTAGGACACTTGCACAAAATGCAATAAAAACTGTAATTTGTTAATTACAGTATTCCCGAACCCGTGTGGCTATGTCCATCACAGTAGCAGTTTCTCAAACAATACCGTCTGAGGGCTTGATGGTCCCACACATTCAGCAGCGGTTTCGGTTGTTGGCCTTTATGCACTGAGATTTCCCCTGACTCCCTGAATCTTTTCGTGATATTATGAATTATAGATGGGGAAAGACCTAAATTCTTTGCAATCTTGCACTGAGAAAGATTGTACTTAAACTGACTGACAATTCTCTCGTGAAGTTTGGCACAAAGTGGGGACTTTGGTGGATGTGCCTTTTATACTCAATCATGATGACCTCACCTGTTACCAGTTAAACTGCTAAATGTGTGTCCTTCCAGATCAGTGTTACTTGTATAACCTTTTCAGTCTCATTTTGCCTCCGTCCCAACTTTGTTTTGTATGTGTTGCTGCCATCAAATTCTAAACTTGTTTATATTTAAAAAGTAGAATTAAGGTTGTCACTGAAAACTCTAAAAAGAAAAGTTCTTTGTCCTTTTGTCTGTTAAATAGAAGTTCAAGTGAATTAACATTGCATTCAATTGCATTTTTAGAAAGTGTCCTAACTTTTCTGGAAATGGCAATTGTAGCTGGTGGATGGGACATGACAATGAATGAAACTGGGAGAAAAAGGGGGTAAAATAGGGTCATGACCCTGCTAGTGTCTTTATGTAGTCCATCATGTATACGAGATGAAAAAGAGGAAGGATGGTTTTACGATAGCAGCATTTCTTGCAAAGACTGTGTCATATGTCACCATGTGTCCTTGCTAGCTTACACTGCCCCTGGTGGCGAGGAGGAGAGCAAAAAAAGTATGTGGTTGATACAGAGGCAAACATTATTTTATACTTTAATCTCTCCCAGGAGTTTTCATTTGACCTTCATTTGATTTAAATATCTTGAATGAAGAGTCAGTGTGTCTTTTATTTAGAAATGTGGCCAATGTCAGTCCAGATGGAGACTCCCACTATGATATTTATCACATAGAAGTGGGCATGTTGGTGCAGAGAAAATACCCCAAAGAATACAAATGCAAGTGCCTGCCAACAACGGTGTCCTGTACCGTTCTGAGAACAGACAATCGAAATTAAACAAGGATTTGGTTAATAAGGGATGAGTCATAAATGTGTGGGTTTTATCAATTTATTTTTGTACTGTGCGTGTGACAGTATGGGAGTTTTTACACTCGATTTGGATTTTAACCCGTTCCCAGGATAATAGATCAAATATCATGTTAGCACCATCAGATTTGGAGGGTCAAAGCAGCACAATTTTCCAACAATCTGTATTACGTCTGAAGTGTTTTTGACTGGTGCTGGGCTCACAGCATTGCCAGGCACCTGAATCTACTTGGAGCAGAGTGAATAGGGTTTGAATAAGTTGATGTGTGAGTAGTTGGGGAGAAAAGACCCTGCTGTGCATCTCTTCCATAGAGACTGTTATTGTGTTGAAGCCATAAAAAACACAGTCTTGGTAATGGGACTCTTCTTACAGCAGAATAGACAAAGTAGGAAGTAGGTGTTTAAGATACAGACTTGGTAAAGATCACTTTAGAGCAGTTTGGTTGCCTTCTTTGACTGTTCATACATTGGCAAATGCTGGGTACTGTGCACAGTTGATAAGCTGGGTGGATGTAGGACACAGTATTCACAGCCCTCATTGCACATGATTGAATTGTATAAGTCCTTCTGCTGCTATTTGATATTACTCCCAGCTCTCTGGGTTTTGGGGGCTTTTTCCATTTACGGACAAGTTTTGCCACAGGCATGGTGGACTTGCTGAAATTTCAACAACCCCAAAAACACTTTAATGCAGAAAGGCAGCAATATCCATTATGCAATGGCCTGCTTAGTTACTTGACTAAGTCTCCAAATGACCATAACAAACTACTATCAATTAAAAATTTGGTCCCCAGAAACTAATACAACAACAAAAACAGTGTAATTTAGCCATTGAATGGCATTTCCTAAGTAAACCATTTTGCACACAGATTGACGAACAGACTACTCATACTGTCAGCAGCAGACTTGATGTGGCATTTTCTTCAGTCATTGCTCAGCCAAGCGTGCTTCATATACTTTAAGCAACCAACAAGAAGGAAACATTTAGCCACTGCCATATGAGATTGCATGATGTCAAGAGGTTGAGTATAAAAAATCCATCATGTCCCATAGACAACCTTAAGTACTTGATTACGCAAGTGCACAAGGTTATTAACTCAACTAACTGAGATTCAATCACACTCTATATTTTCTATATATTTTCTATATTCTATATATTTTTATGAATTAAACTCATTGTGTTATAGAGAAGTTATCATTGTTGCACATGGCCTATAGCTACAGAGCATAGGCTTTGTTGTCAGCGTTCAGTTCGATTTAGTGGCTTTAGGTGGAATGTGGAATGATTTGTTAACTTCCTGGCCCCCACCTCCCATTCATGTACACACATATGAAGCCACACCTCCCAGAAACTAAGCTGACTGTTCACACATATCAGTAGCTTGCTAAATTTTCTTCCTGTCATTCTATTTGGCTCACTCACTTACATCATGTGACTACTTTATCCTGGTTTGGTCACCAGAGCCTATACCAGGAACACTAGGTGGGAGGCAGGAATGCACCCTGTACATTACCAGACACATGCACACTTGCTCATGACCTGTATCTGCATCATTTTATACATAGTGCTGCTGCCTCATGATAGGCTGATTGGAGAACTGGATAAATCAGCTGGTGTACAGGTGTTCCTATTATATATAATATACATGTATGTTTATGTACGACAAGCAAAGATTTTCTCAAACTTAGAATACATTTACCATAAGTACATTGCTTCAGCAATTATTTTTCACTCTGTTCCCTGGATAATTCCATGTTATTTGACAAGTGGACCTTTAATGTAATTAATTAAATGAATTCATTTCATTGCGGTAAAAGGACAACCGTACCCCTGTGTCTGCAGTTTATGTTTAGCAGGCTTGGCCAAATATAGGATTTTTAATGATGTTTGACTAAACAGTCAGATGATACTCCCCAGGGTGCAATGATACTTTACATGCAACAGATCAATACAGAGCTTAATGCAGAGTGCCACAAAGGGCTGTCCAGTACTCCGTGCTTCCTCCTCATACTCCTTAGACAGGTACAGCTTCATTGTTTGTCTCGTCGTTTCTTGGAAACCTGTTGCAAACGTGATATAGAACACGTAATGCGGTTTTGTTCCTGTTTCCTCAAATAGCGTAATACAAAGTAAAATTACATTTTTACAGTCCTGGCCCTTCAGTACCCCAAACACTGTATACTTTATTGAAAATCTCTACTCCCAACAGACCTGACTCAACTCAATGCGAATGCTGAAACGGGGAAAACCGAACAACCCTGAGACTGGTGTGCACCATTCATGGTGAAATGGTGGTGCAAAAAATCATTATCAAGATGTAGAAGTACTTAATGGAAACCGAGAAAGCACATTGTTGTTATTTAATCAAAATAAATGAAATTTAATCTCAAAACACATTGGGTTTATGTTTTACTGCCCGAAATTTTGACAAGAAATGTAGCTTTTTGTTGCAAAGTGGCCCACCTCCCAGTAGGCTTAGTACTGACAGACATGCAACAAGACCTGGACTTAACAAAAGTAGGCCATTAAAGTGGATTAATGCTGTAATTTGAAGAGTGGAGCACATCCCTTTAATCAAATCCACTGGCTTTGTGGAGACTGTGTTTCCCAAACTCCACCACGTGTCTAGACAGTCACCTGCCACGGGGTAGGCAGGACGATGGCTGTTTTACAGATAGAGTCAGCTACAAATCAAATCATGGAATTCTACAACTAAGATGGCAAATGCTATTCACCAGCTTTCTAACTATTAACAAAAGCTTTAACAAAGTAACTGCTAATTATGTCTTGTTTAATAATTTCTTCACTGTTTTGTGTCTAAGAAAGTTTGAAAAGTGCGACACATTTTCATGCAACCTCTGTTTTGTTACAAGTAAAAATGTCTTGTGCAATGTAATCTATAAAATATTTGTTAAGTTTTCAAATGGTCAGGTGCAAAGATGGGTCCTGCCTCCAAATAAAAAAATAAGCAAAAGCTCAGATTTGTATATTATTGTCAGCTGTGTTGCTGTCATTGATGTTTCTGGCCTTGCTAAATAATAAACTAATCAATTTCTTTATAGGTCTCAGTGACATTACTGATATTGCTGTTACATCAGCAGAAATGCCCATTTCTGCATTTGGTTACTGGTAAGTTGTGATTGAAGTTTAAAACAAGCGGTCCAGTGACACTAGGCTTCAATTCTAATGATGCCATTTAAGCAAACAAATTCCTCAAAAGCAGGTGACACGGTGGCTCGGTGGGTAGCAAGAATGTCCTTTCTGGGTGGAGTCGGCATGTCCTCCCTGTGTGCGTGTGGGTTACTCTGGGTACTCCGGTTTCCTCCCACAGTCCAATGACATGCATGTTAAAGTGCCCCTAGTGTGAGAGTGTGAGTGTGTGTGCCCTACGATGGATTGGCGCCCTGTCTAGGGTTGTTCCTCCCTTGCGCCCTAAGCTGCCGGCTAGGCACTGAATAGGAATAAGCGGTTAAGAAAATGGATGGATGGATGAATTCTAAAAAAAAGCAAACAATCAAACAAAAAGCAGAACGAAAAGACGAAACCACATTTTTTCATTGAGCACCATGATGTCACTAGTGGAAATGTGGGGAAAAAACATGTCATGATTTGCATGAAAGGTTATGAAGGTCACAGTTCGGGATAAGAGTGGAAATAACATTGACCCCTTTTATCATGGCTTAATTTGCATTAAATTGGATGAAATTGCACACATTTCACAATTGTGAAAGGTTCTACTGAGAGATCTAAAATGAAAGAAAATGATTTTTTTTTTATTTTAACAAACTAAATTACCAAATTACAAAAAACATGCTTAAATCAACATTTCATTCGCAATTCTGGTTATATGACCAACAGTTTCTTTATGCTAAACACCTAGACACATTAATATTCTTAAATATAAAATATTTCATGGTAATTAGTGACTGAAAACCACAGTAATTAGGACTGTAACATAATGCTGTGCATTGTGTTTATAGATTTACTGTGTATTGTAAGCAGACAAACAACTAAGAATTCAGGGCATGTCATATTTTGAGGCAAATGGGTTACAACAGCAGAAGACCGCATCAGGTTCCCCTCCTCTTAGCACAGACAGGAATCTGAGGCTACAGCGGGCACAGACTCACTGAACCTGGACTGTAAACAGACTGCGCTTGCTGTACCTTCAGATTCCCGTGTAACAGGATTCGGCTATCTTATCCACAAGTATGATCGTCGAGATACCTTTCTGCTTACCACAGTTGTAGAGAGTGGTTATGTGACTTACCATATCCTTTCTGTCACCTCAAACCAGTTCGGCCATTCTGCTCTGACCTCTCTACCTTCACTGTCACTGATCAGATGTTTTTTTTTGTTTTTCACATCATTCTGCACGAATGCTGCACAAGATATTGTAAAGGTCTGTCATTAAATAAGCATTCATTAACATATTCACTCACAGGCCACTTTATTAGCAGCACCTGAACATTCATGCAATTATCCAATCAGCATTACAATACATAAAATCACACAGGTCAAGAGCTTTTAGTTAATGCTGATATCGAACATCAGAAAGGGGAGGGGGAACTGTGATCTCAGTGGCTGGTTTAACATTTGCAGCCTTGTTGTCAGGGTCTTGAAAGTTGTTATTCTGCAAACACAGTAACTCAGAAAATCAACTTGAAGTGAATTGTGTTTGATTGGTGGAGAACTATTTCTATGTTTTACACAAACCAAGACATGTTTTGGTAAATAATAAATCGGCGTTTCACCTTCCAAAAGGCTTATGACTGATACACAATTACAGTAAGCCAGTTTTCATAAATGAGATCTAGAAAGACCGAATTCCATAAAAGCTTTTGTGCAATGCTGTCTTGACTTGCTGAAAAATGCTTTCATGGGTAGACTACCTGCTGCATTTGTTAACAACTAGAGTGGTGTCATTATTCATATGATTCCATATGATCTGACTACACCCTGTTATATAACCAAGGAAAGCTTTGTGGTTTTATTTCCCTCTACTAGGTTAGTCCCTAGAAATCCCTATTGCTTGGTTATGTTTTTTAACCATGCATGAATTAAGCATTGGATTCTGTCATTCATTCAAGCACCAAGTATTTCACCTAATTCATTCTTTTGTCCATGAAATGCAGTGACAGTAATCGGTAAGATAAATTGCGACAGGGTGGCACGGCGGTGCAGCATTGCTGCGTCAGAGCTCACGGGTCTGCTGGTTTGATTCTGAACTCGGGGTACCGTCTGTATAAACTTCTGCATGTTGTACTGCCTGGTTGTTCCATGGATAGGCATTTGGACCTGCACCATCACACTGACCAGGACGATGATGAAAGAAGGAATAAACAAAGGATATATTGCGACTGCTCTTTTCTTGTTAGGAACCACAGGCGTGCTGTTGCGGCCGTCAGCTGCAGCCAGTGTAACAAACCCAGATGGCAGGCATCTGCTGCGAAACCGCATATTACTGCACGTGGAGAGAAGCAAATACTCTCATGCACCAAACTGAGTGACATCCAAAACTGCATCATGCTGTCCTAACAGCTCAGCAGTGCTGTATCTATAGCCTAGTAGCCTACTGTTAGCCCTATGGCACACTGTTTAGTATGCGGCCTGGGACGTATCTGATTCCCCTTACAGTTTGATGCCTGAGAACATCTCTGAGAGAGGACAGCGCACTAGCCACGTGTTTACGTAACGCAAAACGAGTCAGTCTTTCGGTTCGACCCCTCCTCCTCCTCCTCCTCCCTCTCTTCCTCCGCCACCACCTCCTCCTCCTCCTCATCATCATCACCAGCACCATCATCATCGTCATCTCTCTCTCTCTCTCTCTGACACACACACTCACTCACACACACACAGAGACACGAGGCGAAGTGAAATGCGACCGCGTCATTTTCGCGAACGCAATACTTTTTTTTGACTCAATGATGGAGTGAAACGGCGAGAAGGAGAGCAACCACTCCAACAAAACAAGGAAACAAACAAACAAACCAACAAACAAACAAACAAAAGAACAGCTTAAGCATCACACATACCCGTGCGTGCGTCTTTAGAGGAAACAATATTGCACGAGGCTGGCAGGGAATAAGATGCAAAGCGGAGGTCGTGGAAACTAAAGGCTGTAACAGCTGCATGCAGGACTTTCCCTGAGGAAGGAGAGTAGATATCAATGTGTCGGAGATATCTGCGCTTCTGACGGAGGACTCGTCTCCTCTTGGCTTTTTGGATGCTGTGCAGATCCACCCCTGCTGCTCCTCCGCCGCGCGGTGAACTAACGCCAGGCGAACGGCTCTGCAGCGCGCAGCTCCGCCGCGTCTCGCCGCCCTCGCGTCACTTCTCCCCTGCTCGCGTCTCCCCCCCTCGCGCAACACATGCGATTTCCAGAGTCTATTTTTCACACGGACTGTGCGTGGCGGCGCCCTTTGATACTAAGAAGACTGCCTTGCCGCACGAGCCCAACGGCGGATCTTTTACCACGTGAATGAAGACGCCGAAGCCTCGGTGGATACCTATTTTTCTATGCTCCGTCCCGGAGAACTGATCGCGTCGTCTTACTGTCCCTCTCATTCTCCTTGCTTAGGCTATCACTCTTATTATGCAAACGAAATAAGGAGCTCTCTTTCATCAGGGTGTCTCTAAGCTGCTGGATCGCTCCTCGCCCAAATCAATGTGGTTTCTTTGGAACATTTTCAGCAAAGGAACGCATATGCTGCAGTGTCTTTGTGGCAAGAGTCTCAAGAAGAACAAGAACCCAAGTGGTAAGCGGGCTGCAGTCGGCACCTCTGCCGGCGTGCATGCACACACGCACACATACACACGCACACACATCCGCAATCACGCATATTCTGTGCAGCAAGTAAACGCAGAAGTCGGGAGGGCATTAAGTTTGCTGTAAAAGCACCAGTGCAACACGAGCGACGTGCTGCACGGTGTCCAACTTTTCAAAATCTCACAGGTACTGTCTGATCAATCTGGGCTTGCAAATGTTGCTCAAGCATTCGCCTTTTCTCTTCGTGTGTTTTGGAAAGGTGCTCCAGGAGCTATCTGGTGTCATTCCAGCGATGCTGCAGCAGCCCTGCATCACTTGTCCATTAAACAGGCTGCTCACTCACTGGCCTTAATGTTTCCTTGAATGGGAATGCAATGAGTTGCATTGCGTGTAAGGTGTCCCTGTGCACTGTACAGACCATTTGTATTGCACTGAGCTGCAAAGCTGCTTCTCTGATCATGAGCTCGTTTGCAGACTTTTTTTTTGCTTTCATGCCTGCAGTTTACTTTTGTCCTGCGTGGATCCAAGCTGCAGTTCCTTTATCTACACTGCACAATGGCTAGCAATACACACAGATTAAACCAACAGTGCATTTCAGCAGGCTCTTTTCCAGCACCTTGGCAGCACCACATACAATTCAACTCAGAAGATGCGACAAGAGGCAGAAGTTGATGTAGCTGATAGATTGTCTTTACACACACACACACACACACACACACACACGCTGCAGTGTAGTGGTTCACAGCGATTTCCTCCGTGCTGACACCGCAGGATGTTTATTTAGTCTGCCTGTTTTTTTCTGTCTTTTTATGATGAATGCACCTGTTTAAATCCCAAATCCTGCTTCTTAAGGAAAGCCTGCAGTGCACATTTTGTTTTCTGTACTCGAACACACTCATGTTAAGCTCATTAAAGCCTTATTATTGAGCTGATAAGTTGTCCCAGGTCTATGAGATGATGGGAAACGCTGAAATGTGCAGTGCAGTGAGACTTGAATATGTGCACTAGGAAACATTGGCCCTTACTTAGCCATGCAAGTAATTGAGGAAAACGATGTTTGCTGCCAAACCCATCAGCTGCAACATTTGTTGGGCCTCATGACAAAATGAGCTGCAGTGCATCATCAGGTTCAGAACGAAGCCTAATAATTTCATTATTTGAAAGCTTGCACAAGGAAATGGCCTTTATTTGGTTATTTATTGTAGCTTGGTGCTACAATACTAATGTACATGTTGCATCAGAGTTTTGGCCTGCTGGCATCACGCAGACCTGAATCCAAATGACAATTTTTCTTCCTAACGCTTGTTTTAAGCGAAATGTGTGATTCATCAACAATTCATATGAAACAAAGACTCGTTGTACTATTAGGACATTTTAATCTCTTGTTTTTTGTTATAATTAGAATGAGTTACATCGACATTTTGTAGAGTAAGAGCAAAATAAGACTACAAGCCACCAAGTTTGATTACAGAAATGGGTTTCGTGGTTACATCCAGAGGGACGCTTTCACAGTTAAATAAAAGCATCGTGTCTGTACTGACAGTGATTTTAGGTGGCGTGAGCTTTTGATTAATTTACCATGGCAATTGTGGACCGTAGCAGCTTGGTGATAATGAAGTGAGGAGAGCACTGGGCTGTCTTGCAGGATGTAGACTTGCTGCCCAGTGTGTACTTTTAGAATTGTAACATGGAGCAATAAGAAAAGTGAAAGGAGAGAGAGAGAGAAAGAGAGGGAGAGAGTGTGTGTTGGCTTTCTCTCTAGACTTCAATGTTGCGTAATGTTTCTACGGACATTGCGTTTTGAGAAGTTTTAAAAGTAGATTTTACTTTCTATGAATGCCTTCTGCTCCAGCAGATGGCACTTTCAGATAGCCCCTGTGATGGAAAATGTTTGCTTGGCTGGAATAAAGTCTTGCACTTGACAGTGCCAAAAGTGCCATGGCGTGAATGAGTGCACTTGCTGATGCTATAGACACAAGGGAAACAGAGGTTTGTTTTTGGTTTCCATGGAACTTAGCATTATGGGATTGAAGGGACCTGCTCCGTTGGGAGACAGGGCAGAGCTTCTTGTGTCTGTGGGGACAACAAGCCTCATTTACCAGTAACTTCCTATGCTTTTTCTTCAGTTTGTTTTGAGAAAGGGTCTTAACTAAGAACAAATCCCTAATAAGAAATCATTGTCAGAATCTTTGTGAAAGTTGGTTTTAAGAATAAATATCTTTTTGAAAACAGTTGGAGAACGGCGACACGGTGGCTCGGTGGGTAGCACTGTCGCCTCACAGCAAGAAGGTCCCGGGTTCGATCCCCGGGTGGGGTGG
>JAOVYV010000048.1:25360352-25370539 GCA_025674545.1 Hassar affinis
CTTTAGAGACACCAATCAACCTAACGTGTATGTCTTTGGACTGTGGGAGGAAACCGGAGTACCCGGAGTAAACCCGCACGAACATGGGGAGGACATGCAGACTCCACACAGAAAGGACCCAGACCCACCCAGGGTTTTTTTTTCTTTTTTGGCCAAGAATGAAAGAGTTATCAGTATTTTCAGCCAAGACTTTTTGGTGCCATCACACATAATTATAGTAAACTGATTTAACTATAGTATACCATTTAAGATAGTTAAGTCAGACATGCACTGATTTATTTTTCATTACTGAACTAAAAAAATCCAGAAAAAACAGAGCAGAGAGATTTATCAGGGGAAAAGAGAACTCCTTTGTGGCATATTTTCATCTTCTAGCTCTAGACAAAATGCTTTTAAAGGTTTTAAATATTTTTTTGGAAGTTTATATCTCACTCACGCCTCACCTGCAATTCCTATGCATGCCACTTATTAAAAAAAAAAAATCAAATTGTCGATACAGTATGCTGATGCGGATATGCCTCACAATGTCCCATTGTGAATTATTTTCCTATAACAGTGTGTGTTTTATTCCTTACATAGCATACACAGCAGAGTTCACAGGAATATGATTGATGATGAGGACAATGTAAATCTAATACTGCTGTGCTTTATAGAAGATTCAGAGACTTGTACAAAACTGCAGAACAGACTGATCTCCTGGCTTGTAACCACATGTTTCACACAGTCTTAATACATCATCTGGAAATCCCATGATTCTCCTTTCCCTGTTGTGGGACTGCAGCTTAACAGCATTCTCCTCTGCATGTAAGAACGCTGATTTCAACAGGTTCACATCATCCCGGCAAGCTGCAGTAGTTTCCTGGTGCCACAAAGCTCTCAGATTTGTGCACACCCAGCATCTTCACTGGCTTACACTTGTCCTACTGTACGCTGACACTGATTAATGTGTACCGATGGCTTTTCAGTGAAATTAAGTTTGCGTCTTTCCAGGTAGCCTGTATGCAGAAATTAGGACTAATGATGAATGATGGACTCATCCGGGTTCCTCTGTGTCGATTTTGTGATGGTTGGCCTGCGCTCATGCCAATTTTTTGATGTGTCACGCTGATAAAGAAAATGCTACTTTATAAGCGTGAAACAGCTTTAGTGAGAGAATTGTCTGCAGGCATAATTATTTGTTGATGAAACAGGTTCAGCTTTTTTTGTTTTATTAGAGAAGTGGAAATGTCAGAAAGATGAATGCTCGCTTACAGCTAAAAAAAACACAGAGCCTTCTGGTTTGTGACTCCTGTTGTCTGGAAATGTACTACTTTCAAAAGGAAAAAAAAATCTGTGCTGATTTCACACTGATTATTAAGCATTAACCACTTAAAGTCACATATTTAGTTACTCATCGTACATTACCTTTATCTTATTCATCTTATTATTCAGTAACTACTGTCAATTATTTAGTAACTACTAACATGAAAAGATGGGAAAATGGGTGTAATTATGGGTGTAATGCAATGTCACTGCTTGTATCTGTGCCTGTGTAGTGCAGCAGATAACCATATTTGTACCTGTAACTGGATTTAAACTTAAACTGGGCATGGCCTAAACCAGAAATTATGATTATGATTTTTAATTTAATATGAAAAACAAAAACAAGGTAGAAGTTCACACAAAACAATATGGAGCAATTGGAATGTCTTCTGTTTGGTTTTGCAACATTATCTCTCCAATGCCAATAAAGTTTTCATATTTGGTACCATCCTTAGAAGAAATGTAAGTCATCCAGCAGGTCCTGGGATTTTTCTGGGATTTTTCATCTTTTGGGCGCTCATGTTCAGAGTTTTATGCTGGATGTACTTCCTGACACAACAATTACATTAATGAGGCTTAGGACCAGCACTACAAGCGCTACCACCACCAGTAGCTGGTTTCAGTGTTGAGGCTCGACTCTCCAACCTTCCTTCCTATCAGCCACCCAGAGGCCCCTTCCATCAGGTCCTGGCAATTAGATGGGTTAAAACAAAATTCAGTCCCATTCAATCTCTTGGTTGATTTGACCAGATCTTGTGATTGATCCTAATAATGCACTCTCTTGTCTTGTCAAATTAATTTCTGTCTTGTCAAATTCATTAATGCATTCCTAGCTCATGTTGCCTTCATTTAACCCCCGTTGTATTCGGCTGGGATGCTCACTGCACCCTGTTAAGATCTATTAACTGCTGGGCACAAGCTGACTCCTTTTATCCTTTAGAAGTGCTTCCTGTGTTTCCTGCTCCTCGCCAACCTGCATGATTTCTCTCTTTGTAGTCAACTAGTCAAGTCTGCTCTCTGCTCCTGCCCCACGGCAACGTGCTGCCGATTCCTAACCATGAGCCTCTCCGCTTTTGACACAGACGGTGTGCATGTGGATGTTGGAATAGGCCCAGTCGCTTTGTTCTGCCTTCTGTTTGTTCTAGGCACCGGGCTCATGTTATAAATATATCTGTATATATTACTCCATGGAAATACTCCATGTTGCATTGACTGAGAGGTATTGGATGGTAGACTGTGATTAATGTTGGGTATCACAGTAACATAGATTGTAACGTGATACACTGATTGTAGATTATAGATACAGTACATTGGACTTCCCTTTCACAGGCTTGTTTTTGTTCGTAGATTATGCTGGAATGGATGGCTTTCCTCTTCATTTACATAAAGTTCTGTACAGGAAAATGGAGTTCACAGGTGTAGGGAGCACTGATGTTTTAAGGCCAAAAAGCCACTATGTGACCCATTGTTCATGGACATGTTTACATCTGTGACTGGAACTTGGACATACATTGTACTATCATCGTATCAAAACTAAACACAAACAAGCTTTTCATTTATGCCAGTTACTAATCACAATGATTCTTTATGGGGCTTACTGTAATAGGAAAATAATCAAGAGTCGAGATCTGCCTAGTATTGTTGATTATTGATTATTTTTGTTGATTATTTTCCAATAACAGAACATCCTAAAGGATTGTATTACTCTTATACCGCAGCAATTAAACTGCATTTATAACGAGTTACATGTAAAGCAACTTAGTTCCACATCAATAATGTTGTGATGGTCTCTTAACTGGACTTCCCAAAAAGTCCATTAAACAGCTACAGCTCGTTCAGAATGCTGCTGTGTTAGTCCAGTTATAAAATCTTTACACTTGTTTAGTTACTTGCAGAATAGAGTTTAAAGCGCTGATACTAGTCTCTAAATCTCTGAATGGTTTTGGCCCAGAATAAATAAATAAATATGTTTACCTTTATGGCATTTGGCAGACACCCTTATCCAGAGTGACTTTCATTTATCTCACTTGAAGAACTGAGCAGTTGAGGGTTAAGGGCCTTGCTCAGGGGCCCAACAGTGGCAGATTGGTGGAGCTGGGATTTGAACCCCCAACCTTCTATTCAATAAAGTGTATAATCCGAGCAGGTCTCTTACACCCATGGACTCAGGTGAGCTAGTCAAACCCAGAGTCCAAACTAAATATATTCAAGCAGCATTTAGCTGTTACGCTGCATACAAACTGCCAGATCTTAGATGTAGAAAACTTTAAATCCAGGTTAAAAACTTTTCTTTTCATGTGCCTGTGATTGGGCTCTAAAACTTATACTCTATTCTCACAGCACTTTACCCTTAATAAGCTCATTATAATAACATTTTATTCCTATGCCCTTTTATGTTATTGTTTATTTTAATATCCTTTATGCTTTACTTTACATATTCTTACAGCACTGCACCTTTTATAAGCTAAATGTATAACTCAAGTGTCTGTTTGCCTTAATTCCCTGTTATGTTGTACTTTATTCTTTTAATTATGCTTTTGTTCTATTTTATAAATCTCATGTCCTTTGTTTTTAATTTCCTGTCCTGACACTTTTGTTTTGCTTCATGTAAATTGAATTACCTCTGCGTATGAAAGGTGCTATACGAATAAACTTGCCTTGCCTATAACTATTATAAAGAGCTGTTCTTTTTCCTTTACCTGCCTGTCTTTTTTCCTCTCTTTTGAAATTAGTAAGACAAAAAAAGTGGCTTGTTATGTTATCAAGAAAATGCAAAGTCTTCTGTCCTGAAGTCTTTCCCTTGTCGGAAAACTTACCTCTGAATGCTATAATGTGCATTGGAGACTACTTCTAAAAATGATGAAATGAAACAAAAGTCTCCTTACAGAAAACCTCACCAAATCATTCCATCTCCCATCTGACCTTAACCCTAAGTCCCTGTGTAAGTTGTTATTATAGAAATGATAATGCATTCGAATGAGCACATTAATATAAACCGTCGTGACGGCGCTATTGTCAGCTGCTGTTATTGAAAATTAATCAATGCTGTGATTCAGAACTGTGAATTCAACAGTGCTGTGGTCTAAAAAAGTGTGCTTTATTCTTACTTCAATAACAAGTAGACATACTGCGTAAGGGTGCATAATATGACCACCACAGCAAGTGAGAGAAAGAGCAAGCATAAAGGGAAAGGAAATGTGTCAGTTGTAGCGCCCCTTATGGAACAAATTTCACAAAATTTGGTGGGCATCTAAAGAATGTGAGATTGATGTAGGGTGTAAAATTTTGTGAAGTTTGAACCTTCATGTCACAAGATATTGGCTAGAGAAATGCTAGACATTTTCTTTGAACTTTTTTTCACTAGGCAACACTACTACACAAATGAATTGTAATGAATTAGGGCAATGTGCCTCACAGACACCTACTTGCCATAAAAAGTTCAGAATTTTAGTTAAAACAGTTTTCGTGTTATTGTCCAAAAAGTGCTTTGAGCCTACCTCAATTCAGGGGGCGCTAGCATGCAGGGCAACACATACCTTAGGACACAAACCTTATATTCCATATCAAACAGGTGGGGTAACAACCACACCAAGTATCATGTGGACTGGTGAAATCTAAGGATATAAAATTGTCAAATACAAATTTTTGATGAAAAGTACCATTAAAACTGGTTAATACTTGGTAGGTCCCCCACAGGATCTTGGAGGGAATGTTGCACAGTCCTCATGCTGATGTTTGTTGAGGCCCCAGCATTGAATTCCTGTGTTACCTGAGGAAGTGATGCACGACTATCATGTGAAATGGCTCTTGCCAGGTGACGCTGCTCACGTTCACCCAGGGAATTTTTATAGCCACACTGCTGTCATAAGTTTTGCCACAATTCTTGTAGTCAAAGTACACCCTTGAAATCTTCATGTGTGAAAATGCAAACTTTGCTTCTATTAAACTGCGTTGAAAATTGCAAAATTATGATAACTTGCCATTCTTGCGGCGGAAAGAACTGTAGAAGCTTCCATAGATTTCTATGGCTTTATATACGCACTGGCAGATGCAACAATGACTTGTGTAGGTTGAGTTGGTTTTTCTGGTACTTCAGTGTATATGACTGCTAACACTAACTGCAGTAGTCCTAATAAGAAATAATTTGAATAATAAATACTGTGTGCTGTATTCTATATGTGCAGGTTTGTGCCCTTTTTTATGACTTACAAAAGAAGTAAAATCACATATACATAGGTGAGCTAGAGCATGCCTTAACTGGATGGTAAGTTAGTCGTTTGATTGGCTGACAGGCACTATTGTAAAGACCATGTAAACTCGCTGATTTCTCAGATAAGTACGATGCTCAGAGGACATACTGTATACGGTCTGCTCTTGTTGCTTCTCTAGTGAAATGGGATACTGTATGTGGAGCCTGTTGATAGCTCAAACAGTTGTACATTTATTAAAGTTCAAAGAGATGATGTGTTCAACACCTTCTGCCTTAAAGATTTACCTCACATATTCTTACACATTTTTATTTTGCTCATTATCATGAGCTCTTGTCCAGCTTGCTGCTACAGACAGCTTTATGGAGTCAGCTTGTGTTTGGACTGATAACTGCCTAATGTGAATGTTGTTCTGTATTTTATGAGCTATAGCCTGTCGCTGATGTCGAAGCTGGAGTTAGCTGGCTGGCGCACTACAGTGAGTCCTGTTTGCTTTGTAAGCAGCATAAATAAACCCATGAAAGTAAGGGTTTGTCTTGCAGCTTGCCTCTCTCTCTCTCTCTCTCTCTCTCTCTTACACACACACACACACACACGCACACACACGCACACACTGACAGTCTGCTGAGCTATCTGAGCTGCTGTGTGAGCTTGTGCGGTATGCTGTGTAAATTTTTGGTGCAGTGCAGCAGGCAGTATCGTAACTTCGCCCTTCTCTTCCTGTTTGCCAATTTTTGCAGCTTTTCAACCAATACACCAACTCCAGGCATTTCTGTCTGAAGAAAGCAATGTGTTACTCCCTGAGCTTCCCAGTCCTTCATCCTCAATGGCACTGATAGTACTTTGTAATCTTTTTTTCCCCTCATGGACACATAGATGATTTTGTCAACATTTTATGCTGACCTATGGGAAGTTTAGACTTTTCCTTTCATGTTGACTACTCTTCTAATGAGACGGCGTTTCTGCTTGCAGTTGTAAGATGTTTAATAGCAGGATACTTTTTGTATCGTTCTGTTGGTAATGATAGCATTGTGCATAATTGCCACAACAGTGCTTAAGTGTGGGTTTATGCTTAATTGCATTTATTTCAGACTTCTGTTGCTGTTTACGTTTCTGCCGTCGGTTGTAATTGTATATCTGCGCATCGCGTTGTTTGGAAAATAACAGTGACTGAGAAAGGGACATGGAATAGGGGATGGGAAGAGATATTTTAAGATCCTTGGTTAAGTGAACCAGGGTCTATATTACTACTACTACTAATGCTACTACTACTACTACTACTACTAATAATAATAATAATAATAATAACAATAATAGATTAGATTAGATTGGATTAGATTAGATTAGATTCAACTTTATTGTCATTGTGCAGAATACAGGTACAGATCCAATGAAATGCATTTAACCAGAAGTGTAAGAACAGTGTTATTTACTAAGGACATATTATTAAGGACATGTTATTAATATTATTATATTAAGGACATATGTACAGTAAGTTAACAACTATACAGTGGCTTTATATTCGGTATGTACAGTAACTATGCAGATACGAGTACTGCAATATAGAGTGCGTAAATATGTAATATGAATAGTGAATAATGCAATATTAAACAGAGCAATGTGCAAATACAGTATACATCTTAAGCTGTTCAATATGCAATGTGATATGCAGGACATTGTACAGTAATAATAATAAGGAGAAGAAGAAGAAAAAAAGAGAAAGAGAAAAAGCAAGAAAGTCAGTGAAGAAAACTGCCAAGACTCGCAAGAGCTGCATGTGAAAAAAAAATGAAGATGGCATTTTTTAATAAACTCCAGATTAATTCCAATCAAATAAACATTTTGTTTTTTGCCTGTACACTATTCAGGTTGCTGACTAGGAATTGTTATTCCCATGACTATAAATATGAGTTACATCACATACCTGCACATGCTTTCCTGTAGCCCCGTTTAACCACATGACATTTTGTGCCTTTGACTGCTGGGCAAAAGTCTGATAGTTTGTCTCTGCCGGACACAACACCAGAATTGTGTTTAAGCCCTTGACATTTCTGGGAGGCCATCATTATCTGGCAGTGAGGCAGCTCCCATTGGTGCTGTATGAGAGGTGGGCCTTTCAGAACGACCTGAAAAGGTTTAGAGCTGGCAAAACTGCTCGGTATGTGAAAGCCCGGCGAGAGAGTGTAGATGTTAAAGATCGAGTAATGGATCAGTCTGGTTTTCTAAAGATTGTAGAGAAGCGTGTACGCACTGCAATCAAAAACCGTGACGCACCGGGTAAGTGTGGTGCAGTAACCACTGTTGTGAGCCCCTCTCATTAACAGCACTTTAACTGTATTAACAAAACTCACCCAGAGGTGTTCATTTTAATCAGTCAGCTTTATCCTTATGAACTTGACTTTCCATAACACTTCGACAAAAGTACTTAACAGCACACTGAAACCTCAAAAATGGAGCCAGAGAGAGCATTTAGAGCCCTGGCATGGTGTTGACAAAGACTCAGCGGGGGTGAATTTGAAACCGCTTTTGAACATGCGGATGTACGAGTGAATGGCTGCTGACTGTAGTTGACCACGGTGGATCTGCTGATTCCTGCAGAAATGTTAGATAGAGTCCAGACACCTTGCATTCTCTCATGTGCTGATATGCTGTAAACACGCCATGTATCAAAGACAGAATCAGCTGCAGTCACACATAACTCCAGTTTGATTCTTGCCGAATGGTGCCAGACAGATAAAAGTAATCGCTGCATTGCAGACGATAAATCCTGAAGGTCAGTCTTTTTTTCTGGCATGTTTATGAGAAGTCTCGTTTTATTATTGCCATGGGAGAGGAAAGGATTTGATTATGCATGCACTGCGTCCAGGTTGCTTCCCCCCCCTCCCGGCTGTTTGTCCTGAGTATGAGCTGATGCAGTGAGGGAGTCACAATTAAAGGCACTGTGTGTGTGTGTGAGAGAGAAAGAAAGAGATAGAGAGAGAGAGAGAGAGCAGGAGGAAGCTCTTTGAACAGCTCCCCAACACACACATATGCTGCCTTCCAAGTATGTCACATACTTGCTTCTAGCTCCTTGATTGTGCTTAACCACAGCTGTGTCACACACACACATGTGTCGAAACAGTTTCTCCTCTGATTGACTTGTGAATGGTCTAAGCATCTGATGGTGACCTGGCTGCAGATTGACAGGCTACACAACTTCAAAAGTCAAGGAACTGCACACACCATAGCTCAGTCACTGTGTCTGATTTCTGTCTGACTCATGGGGCCAAGACTGATTCCTCATTGACTGGAGAGAAAGCGAGCGAGTGAGCGAGCGAGAGAGAGAAAGAGAGTGAGAGAGAATAAGCTTAGTCTTGGCCTCAGTATTACTTTCAGTCAATCTATTAAGAATCCTTGTTAGTCTTGCACTTAGTCACTGGATGAGATCTACTTACTACTCTTACTGCAAGGAATCAATGGGCAATGATTAACACAAACCCCTGAACTATGCAGCAATTTTATGCACAATGGTATCGGTAGTTTCAGTATATGCTTCATGCAGAGACAGAGAATGGGTTACAGCTGCTTGTTACTAACCACAGGTTTTGTATAAAAGCTATCACCGAAAGTTTTATTCATTTTCAGTAATTGCTTTATCCTGGTCTTACTGGAGGTGAATTTGGAGCGTATCATGGTAGCATCATAAAAGCAGACATATGCTCAATTCTTTTTTTTCATATATATATATTGATTTGAACAGCCCACATCCATTCAGAATGCAACACACAGACTAACATACCAGCAAGTGACCCAGGAGCTACAGAAATTAAATAACAAGAAAGCAGCTAGATGGAGCATGCATATCTACATAAACTCTCTTGTAAAAATGATGATGATATCCAGTATAATGTATACCATAACAGGCTCCCATCTTCTACCATATGATGGACATTATCTTTACTCTGTAACCTGTATGTGAGATAATCTAATGATATACAGAACTGTGCAGAAGTCTATTGCTTTTTGCAAAACAATTAAGTGTCATAGAAAAATGTTTGTCAGACCATTGTTCAGACAAAAAACATAATGAAGGCTGCTGTGTTTTGCATGCAAAAAAAGAAGTACGTGTGACAGTCAAAGTCTCCAGAAGAGCTGTGGCAGATTCTCCAAGACTCTCAGAAAAACTTACCAGCTAATTACTGTACAGTACGATGCAGAACATGTAAAGACTCGCTGTAAAGCAAAGATGCCTTCCAAAATAATGAAGATGTTTCTACATAAAAGAAAAGACTATAAAGTGCAGTAAACAGGAATAAACTAGAGGAAGTCAATGTGTGGTGTGCCTTTTTCTTAAACAGTTTTCCCAGGTACTATGTGTGCAGTTTTATAAGGATATGAGCTTTTAAGTTTTACTGAGCATCTTGGAGAATCTGACACAGCTCTTCTGGAGACTTTGACTGTCACACTTACGTCTTATATTGCATGAAACCCCACCATCCTTCATTATGTTTTTTGTCTGAAAGGTGGTCTGTTATGTAATGTTGCTTTTGTTGCTTTTGTGTAGCATTTAATTTTTTGTTGGAAAAGTAATGTTTGGAAATCTACAGGGGTTAGCCAATTCAGATTCAGATTCAGATTCAGAAAGCTTTATTTATCCCCGAGGGGCAATTGAGAGCACACAGAGTGACCATGACATAA
>JAOVYV010000048.1:25384735-25394948 GCA_025674545.1 Hassar affinis
GGCGCCCTGTCTAGGGTTGTTCCTGCCTTGCGCCCTATGCTGCCGGCTAGGCACCGGCTCTCCCGTGACCCTGAAATCAAGAAAAGCGCTCAAGAAAATGAATGAATGAATGAATAATGGCAGGTTTATGTTCATTCATTAGGTAATTCATTCATAATTTCAATACATAGAACTACCTATAATTACTAACTTAATTTATTGTTGTAATATGGACATTATACATAAAATACATAAAAGCTACATGAACCATAATAACTTTTAGAGTATACTGTATATTCTACTTTACTGGTTATTGTTTTTGCATGGTGTTGTGAAATGTAATAAATAGGTACACTGCTGAAAGTATGCTGTTTTGCTGCGGGAGCCTTGACAGACACCACTGCACTAATAATAACGTGCTGCACTGTAAAACGGGAATGTGCTTACTTTTATTTCAAGTCATTTATTTCAATTCCAGCTTTGCATATTTAAAAATTTGCATATTTCCTGAGAACTAAATTAAGTTTGTGTGCATAACAATGCACATATGATGCCTTTGGCTGCATGATGTGAAATTATAGACCACCTGCTGTGCCAGACGTAATATACTGCCTGTCATATTGTCTACCCTGACTCTATAAAAATCAACCAAAATCAACTCTTGCTTGACATCACTATTTTAAGAACGACATTACGAAGACGATCTCAGAGCTGCTTGAATTACGGTCTTACACAGCACACGGTTCAGTCACTATATACTCGGTGTGGAAAAAAAATTACATCTCGATGCATCTTGCAGTCCTGGACTATAGACTCCATACCTGCTGCAGTGTTTAGATCCAGATCCAGACAGTCAAACTGTCCACATGTGAACCGAATGAAAAGGCAGGTCCAGATTAGCACCGGGACACTGTAGCAAGTAGCATTGGATTGTATGAACCACCATTTTCACACAAGGTGTTCCTGTTTGTTTCAGTGTCGCCCCTCTCTTTTTTTGCTGTTCTCCTGTTAGAAAACCCAGCTATAAAATGTATAAAGTCTTTTTTTTGCCTTTCTCTCTTTTTTGTTGTGGCTTCGTCATGTATTCTTCACACTGCCTGCTCCTTCAGTATTTCAAAGATAATTCAGATTAGCTCCAAATCTTGAATCCAGAAATGTTATTTTTCCTTACACATCATAAAGGGAAAAATGAACAATTCTTTTACTAGACACCTTTCATTTCTTTGACCAGAAAGAGAATGCTAATGCTAATGTTGAAGGGCTTAAATGCCGATGTTTGTGTGTGGGGGAAAGACTGACTAGCTACCATTAGCCATTTATCATTAGCTACCTTGTTTAGCAAGATTTAGCAAGAGTGTTCAGTGTTACTTGAGAAATTGACCTTTGTTTCATAGTAAAAAGGAAAATGTGTACACACTCGATGTTTTGCTTTGCTCTGTGTATTTCTATGTTTAGTTAATATTTGAGCATACAAGTTAAGATTTTTGCTACATTGTTAGCAATCTCCATTTTTTGTCTGTCTGAGTAAAATAAAGAAAAGGAGGCAGAGCAACAGATAAGATTGATGTCATGTTTACAGTAAGGTAACTCAACACTCCTTTCTGTGAGCTAAATGTTTCATTTGCTGTACTGAAAGCTCTTCCCACTTCAATAATCTGGCATTTAAAAAAGAAACCTGGAGTTAATGAAAAGAGATCTGGGGCTTTTAGCCCAACAGCTAAGCCCTAGGCATGCCCCTGTTGAGCACTTGAGGGCTAAGCGCCTGTTTTAAGGGCAAATAGGTAGCTCTTGGGCAGTCCTGGGATTTGAAATGACAACGAGCCCAGATCTGTAAGTTCTGAGCTGGGAAGATTTGTTAAAACTAAGAAATTTTGCTATCCATGAGAACACATTGTAGTTTCCAGCGCTGAATATTCCCAGTAGCTCCCATCCTGCGGAAAGTCCATCTGAGACATTAGCACTAATAGCAGTATCATGTCACAAGCACATGCGGGAGTATTATTTTCCCCGTGGTGCACTTCCCTTGGTTCCTCCATTTACTTTTCTCACCTGTAGTCAGTGGATAACATACAGCACATGCTGTGTGGTGTTGCGCATGTGGCCATGGTGAAGATGCTGACTTGTGGTGAACGTTGGGCTGTGATGAATGGCTGTGTGTGTGTGTGTGTGTGTGTGTGTGTGTGTGTGTGTGTGTGTGTGCTCTTCTCAGTGCAAGGATTCATAGAATCCTCAGAGAAGCGCCTTCCGCGCAAGGCGGTCATGTGTTCCCAGCTGTACGGTCCTTACTCTCCAGCACAATGCTAATTGGCTCGGTAATTGTGTTCCACCTCGCGTGCAGGTCCAGGCTTGTCAGATTGGCCTTGGAAAAACAGCTGAATTTAAGTTTGTTTAAAACCATGAAAGTGACAAGAAATCCAAACTTACTGAGGTGTAAAAGTGCAAGCAATTCGTTTCAGGACAAAGGTGTCAAAGTTACAAGAGCTACTGATGGAGTGATAATAATAGTTGCTTGTTCTTCCTTTTCTGTGTTGCATTAGTTGAAAATTTCATGACTCCTTAGCCATGGTAACCAGCTAGGGACCAAGACTCCGCAGGTAACGGCATGAAAAATGAACAGGTGCTTGTTGTTTAAAGCCATCTGAGTCTGAGAAGCTTTCCGTTGCCCGAATGACATTATTTAGACATGGTTACATTACTCTGTTGGTCAGTGTCTCAGGAATGTCTGTCAGTCTAAAGGCCTTTGCACACCAAATTCAGATTTTCTGTCCAAATTGTTGCACATTGGAAAACAAAGATGATCTGAACATTTTGTCCAGCATTAATGTTTCTGGAACAGTCCAATTTTTCTGAGTTTTTTTGTCTGTCAAAAGCCTTTTTTGTTGTCTGACCAATCAGAGCCACCATATATCCAAACATCATCATCCAAAGACCTGATAAGCGTCTGGCATGCTTCTGGCATCTGATAAGCTGATTCACTTAATGAATTCATTCATTCAATGCTGTTCAGGATCAGTTGGATCACGGATACTGGTGATCTTTTTAATGTGTGGTTCCAGTACTTCTAGCAGTATATCAAACTGGACCACTGACATCCTTCAATAGACCTGGAAACGATCTGGATCATTCCACAGCTTCTTTATGAGCACCTTTATCAGCCATGCTCTTAACGCCCAATATTTTTTTTCTCCTTTCAAGAAATGAAAGGACCAGAAAACCACACTCAAGGACCTCAAGCATTAACTTATTAACAGATGAACTTGTGCGTATGCCAGAACACAGGACGTTTTCTGTATCTGGGTGTACGTTTAAATCACACAGAGTAGGGTGTAGAATGCATGTAGGTGAAGGAAAGGCTCTCTACATCGCAAACGCTTAACGGTTTTTACCTTTAGTGTTCTTTGTCGAAGGCATTATTCTTGATTTCCTTTCAAGCGAATCATTCATTTGGTCAACCATTCTTGTAAGAACCTTCCATTGACAATTAATAATGCAGCAGATTAATAATATTCATGCACCTAAACCTAATCCTGATTCTAACCTTAACCTCAGTAACCAAACGAAAACTTTTTAAAAATATATATGAGTGTCAGATATTCCTGTCCTACAGGAAGATATTAAAAAAGGTGCATCATAGGAAGTATACAATGAGCTCAGAAAGTACTCAGGAATCCCATGAAGACTCTGGGAGAACATGCAAAATTGAACATATTAACCATTATCTGCATTATCGCTCTAAGTATTCAGGGGAGTAGTGTTGTTCACCACACGTCAGAGCAATTTAGCCTTCTCTTCCGCAAATGTCACCGCAAATTAGCACCAATTGTGTGACTGCGTCTGACTATTGAATTATGGTGGCCTAAAGGAGCCATGTGCACTAATTAAAACGTACTTGCATAGAAGTGCAGTAAATTTTAGTAATGAAAAGTCTCAGGATCCACTGTAACCTTAATATTATTCATACACATGCACACAAAGCCCATGCTTTTGTTCACTGATAGATAGATTAACACGAGGCTCTGTCTGATCACTCTGAGCTGAACTGCAGACCCTGCAGTCCTGATAGATTCACTACTTCATTACTGTACTCACTGAGGCCTGCATTTTCCGGCGTGCGCCTCTATTGTAGCATAGCACAGAGTGCAGCACTAGATAGACTGTTTCATTCTCATATATTCTCTACATTTGACTGGTTTTCTTACCAGCACACAATTCTATTGTATCTTCAACGCATCTTATGATTAATGTGACTTACATCTTCTCCAACAGACTTTTCCATTATGGATATCTGTTTTTCCTCATGCAGCAGTTCATTCACAGGAGCGTCTGTAAATGTTTTTTTTTTTTTTTTCCAGTAAAGCTATAAAATTGCATAGTGCTGCATAGTAGTACAGAAAGGCAGTGCTGTTTCAGGCAAAATGATTATGAGCTAACTGTGAATGTGCAGTCTGTGTCTGGGTGGATTGTGAATGTGCATGCAAGCATGATTGTGTGATCAATGGTGCTTCAATGTGATAAATAAGGTTTCCGGATCTTTGCTCCAGTCCCGCGGTTAACGTTTTAACAAGAACAGAAGGGTTGAAATCTGCACATTGCGACAACCATGTTTAAAAATTTCGAGCGACAGTTTGAAAACGTACAAGCAAGAGTTAAGAATTAAAAGTTATTTTATTTACGTGCAATGAAATTTCAGCACTCATTCATCCTTTTAATTTGACATTACTTTGCCATTTGTTTTGAATAGTAAAACAATGGCAAAGTATTGTGGCAGCATAGTCATTTATAATACAGTGTGAGCACAGAATTAATGTACACTGAAGTACCAGAAAAACTGGTATACCAGTAAATACTTGGTAGGTCCCCCACGGGATCTTGGAGGTAACGTTGCACAGTCCTCATGCTGATGTTTGTTGAGGCTCCAGCATTGAATTCTGATGTTACTTGAGGCAGTGCTGCATGCCTATTGCCTGAAATTATTCTTGCCAGCCAACACTGCTCACGTTCCCCCAGAGTCTTTTTACAGCCACGCTGCTGTCGTAAGTTTGATGTTTTGCTGGAATTCTTGTAATCACTGTACACCCTTGAAATGCTCATATATGAAAATCCAAACTTTGCTTCTACCACTAAAATGCTATGCCCCATCTCACGAACTCCCAACTATTAAACCATGTTGAAAATATCAGTATAACATGCCATTCTCACAGTAGAAACAACTCTAGAAGCTTCCATAGATGTCTATCTCTTTATATACGCACTGGCAGATGCAACCAATGATGTGCATAGGTGGCATTGCTATGTATTTTGCACATACCAGTTTTGGTATTCATTGTATTAAGGACTCATGTTTCTTGAGATCTAGTTGGTGACTGTGAATTACTCATGGCTTTACTCTTTGTGTTTTCAAATGAGTGTGACTGATAAATCTATCGAATTAAACCATTGTGGCAACATGGCAAGCATGGAAATGACTGATAATATTACACTTGACTACGAACTTGGAATAAAGCATTCAGACATCTGGCATGGACACCATTCACCCACATCACCTTAAACATTTCTGATACCATTTATATAGATATAGTATGATGTTGCGTTACATCACCCGTTATTTGTGTAAAGCCCTGCCAGTGTTTGCATCTCTCCTCCCTCACACCCTTCACTTAACCCCGCCCCCACTCTCTCTCTGCATCTGTGTGCAAACCTGACCACTCGCACACATGGTCTCCTGTACACACGGACGGAGATACAGTGCCAGTCCAGACTGCCAAAAACAAATGAGGTGCGTTCAAATTTGGCAAACCGAAGCGAACGTTCAAGGCGAATGGGATTTCTTTAATTTAAACATTTATTATGAGCTCTTTTTCTAGAACACCATACTCTGATGACATTAGATACTACTACTAGTGATAATATTCAAGGTGTCATTTCAAACTGTAAATACCCAACACTTAAGCTGTTGTGATGTTTTGCGATACAAAAAAAGAGGTTTTTAGAAGAATATCAACATAACTGACAGCTAGAAAGGTTAAAGACTTTAATTGTTTGGAAGAAAATCTGTACCCAGGACCAAGGCTCAGAACTTGTTAGTTACTTACAGTAATTCATATTAACAATAGGATAATGGCCACAAGACACCATTCTGGTCATTTGACTGCACCCTTTCACCAGATTACTGACCTCACTTACCTGTTTAGTCCTCATTCAGCTCAGTGTATATATATCTCCTCACTCACTGCTAATCTTTCAAGGTTTTGCTACTTCCTGTCTGTATGTCTGAGAGCTGATTTCCCTGTTTCTTATTCCTGATGTGACTTTTTCTTCTGTCCTTTGGCTTTGATTATAGTTATCATCCATTGCTCTGAATGTCTGGTTGGCTGAGCCCTGCTTGATCTTTTAAGCAAGTGGACGTCTATAAGTCTAAAATTCGGTGTTGCAGAGCAATAAAGCAAGCAAAAAGATTCAGTCTCATTTAAATTGTTCCTTTTCTCTTGTCAGAGCTAGGTCGTGGCGCAGAAACCTGAACGTCTCGACTCTGTCTGCGACTCTGTGCAGATTTAGCATTCAGGTTTTTAAGCTACTTTCACAGAACTGATCTTAATTGGATTTCAAAGACCGCAGTTAAGATGGAACTGTCACCCTGTGCACGGGTTTAGAGATCACATTTTACTCTTAATTTTGATCCTCTAATTAATTTGCTTTGGTTTTATTGCTGTTTATTTGCTGTTATTATCTAATGTTTATTATATAATTCTTTTTCATTCATTTGTTAATATACTAACACAGCCTAAGTGCATCAATTATACCTATAATGACATGCACAACCCAGTTTTGTACAACCTTTAAAAAAAGCACTAAGCTATTTATGACTGTGATAGTGCTGCCAATCATTACTTTTTTCCCCTGAGATATATATAGGCTACTGCAAATGTTGTTTAAACACTGTGCATGCATTTTGCATCCAAATGCACACTCCTTCTTCTCGGATGAACTGTTTCACGACACTAGTTGACTGACTAAGTGACAAGGGGTTGACGAGGAAACACTATTTTGAATTGAAACCAACATTAAGCATGGTAGAACCCGACAGACGCAGCATTTCTCCTGATTCTCAGTTGAATAAGTCACGTAGTCCCTATCACTTTGCAAAATACTGCCTATCATAATAAACAGTGGTATGTGTTTCTCTGTGTGACACGGTGTTGTTGAGTAATCAGGATTTGAAAGCACAGCAAATGTCATAAAAAAGTCATAGAGTATCCCACCATCATGGTTCTGATATTGCCAGATTCTAGACAATTTCTCCTACACAATGTAAACTGCCAGCATTTTATGGTGTGATACATGCCAGGATTTTATGACAGTGTTTTATATTAAGACTAGTACAGAAATCTGCAAGTATTATCATTTCAAATGATAGATGATCTGGATAGGTTAGACTCGTTACAGCATCTATGGCTAGGCTTCATAATGACCAAGATAATAGCATAAAAGTAAAGGGAGTGAAATGGCCTTAGGTCCATAGGATTAAGAAAGAATGCAGATGGTGATGCACAAAAGTGCATTTCAGGAACAATAACTGATATTACTAGAGCTGTCAAATTAATGTGTTAGTCAGTTGACTGTGATAAAAAAAATTATTGCCACTAAAAATTTGAATGCAAATTTAAAATTAGTTCAACTACACAAACCCGAACACAAATATTCTGAAATTGACTACTATGCTACTCGTTTTAGGCTGCATTGCATTCATGGCATGGCATTGCATGGCATGGCAAGGGTTCCTAAGCTGTATCCCTGCTCCCTGCACAGGGTACAGAATCCTAAGGGTTCTTCTTAGGGAACTCGGCCATTAAAACGGTTCTATTTGGGATGCGCTGCAATGTCATCAACAGCGCGTTTTGATTATAGCACTCAGCTGTATTTAGCACGATAGATCAAAAAACGCTGTTCAGACTGATTTTGTATGCTGTAGGCACTTTGGAAATAAATGTAATGGAACATCTATGAACTGTGAGTAATGTATTTTAGCTGTTTAATGTATGTTTTGGTTGTCTTTTAACTTTGTGCACAGTGCTCTGATCTCTCGTGTTCAGTGTTAGGATCTTCTAGCTCCTTAGCCATCATAAACATTGCTAATGTTGAAAGGAGCAATGGAGAACGAAGACGTTGTAGCTCTTTTTGGGTTGCTATATTTTTGTTTGTTACATCAGTTTAATGAGCGACGGAGACGACAAAGGCCATGGATCCACATAACATATACGCAAACTCGCATGTACTTTTTAAATTATTGATGTTATTTTTTCTTATTTCCTTTACTTGAACTTTGGAATTCTCACTGTAATCTATTGTTATACTGTTACTCTGTCCCTGATAATTACTTATATATACGTAAACTGCTTCCTGTTGCGGGGGCGGGTCTCTGAGGTGAATTCGAATCAGCCAATCACATAGCAGCAGCACAACAGAACTTCCAGTGAAGTGATATACCCATGTTCCCTAGCTCCCTACACACTGTGCAGTTCCATATAAATAAAAAAAAAGAAAAGAAAAGACATCAATCATCTTTAATATTTCACTTTTATCAAATAAAGTGAAATGAGGCAACATTCAGCAGTCGTTTCTCTTAAAATAGACCAGCAATAAAGGCGACAACGTTTTCAATGGCTCTACGATGCCTACCTGCATGCACACCGCAAATCAAAATGTGCCTTAAAACCATGATTAAAGCGTGATTAAAAATTTTAATTGCATGATTAACTGCGAATAAACAATGTTATCGCTTGACAGCTCTAAATATTACACATGACTAAACATCAAACCATGTCACTGTAACAAGCCAAATGAGGTCCTTGTTAACTGTGGCTTTCAAATAATATATATACAGTTTGAAACAAGTATACTGACCCATTGTCATTCTTTCTCTGTCTGTCCACATGCATTGTTGTCAATAATATTATAACATCCCAATATCGCCACAGTCTGCACAGCCTTCTACAGCATGTACGCCTTTAAGGTTACCTGTTCCCGAGCAGCTCAGGCTCTTTCAGAGTGACGTGGAGTTTCAGTAGAGATAGAGGGATGTGAGGAGCTAAAGAGCCAGTTCACACTTAGGAAAGTGAACCAGATTCAGACCCAGGCTCAAGTGTGTGCACATTATACAGGCAGAGCGAGTGATTATACCAACACAAACAGTACACAGGCACGAGGGAGCAGAGAGAGCTGACGACGAGGTGTCGACTCTGCTGCGCAGCTCACTGGCACACTTAAACTAGAGCAGACAAGCAGCGGCGCAGGTGACGTCACCGCTACTGAGAGAGAGCTGCAGAGAGAGGAGGTCGTGGCCTTATCCACAGCCAGCTGTTACACACAAACTCACACACCAGCACACAGCCAGAGAATTTAAAAACGTGCAAAACAACTTTATGGACTCTAGCTGCAAATATTCGCCGTGGCATGCGCTGAACACCGAGTTCCCGAGCCACAATACGTGTCAGTAGCCTGCATCACGTTCATGTTTCTGCACGGTTCAGTGGCCTGGTCGAGTTAAGCTCTAAGAATAGCCGTGTAACTCGATGGAGCCCGATAAGGCTCGGCTGATCAAACACTAGCGCTGAGTGAGAGGAATTGCTTGCTGGCGGCTGTGAACCTTCTGTTCTCTGCTGTTCACACTCAGTTCAGCTTCACTAAAAGCCTGCATGATGAGCAAATGTTTGGCAACCGCGAGTTTAAGAATATGATGTCAAAAGAAAACATGAATCTCCTGGAATGTGTACATGTTTTTTTGTGGATTTTTTTTTGCCTAAAATAAATGTTCCAGCTGTAAATTCTGAATTGTTTGTACACACCTTACATGGAATCCAATCTGAAGTTAGTCATGTATTGTATGTAAATCAAAGTCTGTTAACAAACATGAAACAGTGTGTATCTTTATATATTCTGCTTCTGTTTCTAACAGGCTTCAAATGATTTCCGAAATCTCCAGAAAATTGATTTCTGACATAAATGGAGGAGACCAAAATGAAGTAGAGAACAAGACTTGTTTTGTCTTGAAAGCAAAAGTAAACACAAATGTTTTATTGAATGAATCGTTAAAATGGCTGGCCTCAACTGGCACTGTTTTCTGATTGAGGCATTTACCTGAACATTTATTTTTTTCGGAATTGAACTGTCAGATTATTAACAAATTATTAAATGCTAATAGTTAGATTAGTTATTAATAATGATTAGATATTATTAA
>JAOVYV010000048.1:25402303-25414837 GCA_025674545.1 Hassar affinis
TTGGCCACCAGGCTGGTCCAATTTAGCCATGAAACCTCTCACACTAAAATGACAGGTGTTTCAGTTTCATTGTCTAAGCCCTGTACTTCAAACAAACTGCACCGGAATTCATTTAGAAATGGACCGAGACCTGCCTTTCCGTGGTCTGCTGAATTGGTGTGCACCAGAGTTTGAAAGGAAGTGTTCACACTTACCGATAACGAATCGCACTAACAGAGCAATCGCTTGCTACTCATCCACCTCTGGACTGGACAGAGCCTGGGGTCATACAGAGGAGTGTAATCCAGCGGAGTGTATGACCAGATGACTGTAGGGACCCATTTTCATACACATTATAGTTGTCAGTGCAACCTGACCTGGATATTCTGACCGTAATATAGGTCAGTGGTTCTAGATTCCTGTGAAAAAGCTCCTCCTTTTGCTTGCCTTTCTGCATTTCACTCTCATTTTACTGCAGTTTCTTTCTTTTCTTTTTTTTTACAAGGGTCTACCATTAAGGCTTGTTGTATCACGTAGCTGAATAATTAGTAAAGTCATTATAAATGTTACACTCAGAGCCAAAGCCACCAGCAAGGCCTCTCACTTATTACTGCCGATCAAGTTCCAGTGCTCGGTCATGATTTATACTCTTGCTGAATCTGGGGATGGATTTTTGGCAGACGTTGAGATCTTAATCATTTTAATTGTACTTTCACTACAATCAGTCCTGATTTTGATCAGGTTGTACTAATAAATGTCACACTGTTCGAAAGGCATAAAATGTAGCTTTAAATAGCTTTCATTTACCCCGAATCTTGGCTGAGTGCACTGTAGGATGGGAGACATGCAGATGCTGGGGGATGGCAAGCTGTAAATGCTACTTGGGACATCTGTAACATTGCTCCTTGATGCCTCATTGCACCCTAGTGGCTCTTAGATATTGAACACTACATAGTGATTGAAAGAGGCTCTCAGCTGTATATTAATTCTACTTCCTGGATGCAAAGTCACCCTTCTGAATTTATAATGCACTATTAAGATCGCAGCTGAGGTAATGCCGACAGCGAGTTATATTAGGACGTGGCCTGGTGTTGTGCCGTCTCTCTTGAGTGCCGATGCACTTTGCCCCTTGGTGGGTGTCATGGCTCCTCCAGGTGGCTCAGTTGTGTCGGTGTGGCGCCTGGCTGATGACTGATGCTGCGACATGTCTCTGTTTGTCTGATCTCCTGAACCCATCGATCGTCAGACTAATCAGTCCCAACACAGGTGCAACACGGGTGCTGAGGTCTAGTCCACGCCAATCTCGCACTGACTGGCCTCTTTCCAGCCCAGACTGAGCCAGGAGATGCAAATATCCATCAGACTCTCTATATACACTATAGCGCTCATCAGGGATCCCTAAATGTGTGAATGTTGTATAGCTGTCGTGTATTAATCTACTGTGCAGTGTAGCAAGGGATTAAAATAAGGCACACAAATTGGAATATTACTTTTGCTCTGAATCCATGATGCTTATTTTCTTTCTATCTGATGTTTGAACATGTGGTGGGAGTATACCTTTGTTACACATAAATTCACTCATATCACATAATTAACTTCTTCCAGCTTGTGTGCTGATTAATATGTTATGCCCTGTGACTAAAATAGACTTTAACAAGTTTTTGGTGCCTTCCTGTATATGCACATAGCAGGTGATGTATGCAAAATGTTTTAAATGGTTTTAAATCTTCAGTTCCTCTTCAATTATTGCATGTTAGCTTATTGCATTTTCACATACAGTACTGTGGAACTGCGGTCTTAGGCACCATATTGTTTTGAGGCTCAAATTTTGTTATATGTTTTTTTTGGGGTTCTGCATTATTGAGTCAGTACAAAAAAGATTTTATATTTCCAAATGTTCTAAATGTAATGTTAGACAGACATGTTTTTATGGCAGTAATGAAAGCAACACATTACATAACAGACCAAAAAAACCATAAAGAAGGCTGCTGGGTTTTGCATGCAGAAGAAGTAAGTACATACAAACCTTTTTGTGTAACAAAACAAGTAACGTTGGACAAGTAACGTTTGGGAATATAAAATATTTTTGTACTGACTCGGTAAAAAAAACACCAATAACAAAAGTTGTACCTAAAAACAATAGGGTGCCTACGACTTTTGAACAGTACTGTATATTGGCTGAACAAAGGGAGGATGAGCTGGTAAAGCATGATGCATTTTTCACAGTTTTGTCTGTGTGTGTGTGTGTACAGGAGCCATGCTCTATACAGACAGGGCTGTAGCATGCTTAGCTCTGAAAAAAAGTAATGAAGTCTATGAATCTTGTAATTTACTGGTGACAGAAGGCACAGTGACTGAGTAAGACTGTGACTACTGTAATGCACAACAGCTAGAGAGTGAGAGACGGGGTCAGTTTAAAGACCCGTTCTCTACTCAGGGCTTAAAAAACAAGAAGCAAATCATAGTGCTTTGCACTATGTTAGGATAAAAAAGCTTCAGTAAAGGATAATTGTTCTGCCTTCATTAGATTTATGAAAGCACAGTTCACTGTGTTCACCTACATTCTCTGCAGTTATGCGTGTCTCACAAAAAAATGTAGGTGACCTGTTCGCTGAGCTGGAAACAGCTCCATGGTCCATGTGGTAGAACCGTCAACTGAAGTCGATGAAAGCTCATCTCTATGAAACTGACACGGGTTAATCTCAGACTCGGTTTAACCGTTATGTATTGCTGTCCCTATATGCTTGTGGGTAAAGATTATATATGGAAAACTTTCCCCAGTTTCCTTCCTGCTCTACCTGGATGAAGTTTAAAGATCCAGCTCACTAGCCGGGTCCGCAATATGCTGGCCTTCTTCGAACTGCTTTCTCCGCTGCCGTAGAGATCGCTACCTACCTTCCAGAATATCCAGTTCAAGGGCATGAATGTGTGTGCACGTCTTTGGTTTTTAGGTTCTGTCACTCTAAATAAACTCTCTGTACGATCACAGTAGCGAGTGAAAAGAGCAGGGGCGGCTCAGCAGTTAAGGGATCGAACCCTAATACTGCCAAGCTGTAGCCAACATGTTTAATCGAGAGCAAACTATACAATTTATACACATCTTGTAGTTAAGTTTGATTTACATGCTAGGGTTCATATTGGCTTTGCCAAACAAGCTAACCACACTAGCTATGTATTGTGACATCAGCCACAAGGGGAGGTCCTTACATTTAGATTTAGGCATTTAGCAGATACTATTCTGATACTAGCTCAGATGTCTATTAAGAGTACAATCAGGTCTGATTTATTTTATTTATTATTATTTTTTAAGACATTGTTTGAAGATGGACAGAGACACTTAGAGGAAGCTCATTCCACCACCTCGGTGACAAAATGGAGAAGAGTCGTGAGGAGTGTTTGCCCTTGGTAGATGGTGGAACCAGTCGGTAGTGCTGGAGGACCGAAGGGAGCGAGGTGCAGTGCGAGGGGTATGTGGGTGCAGGTCCAGTTTTTGCCTTGTAGTCAGGGTTTTGAACTGGATGTGGGCGGCTATGTAGGTAGTGTGTGAAAACTTGGGGAGGTTGAAGACAAGACGTGCAGCTGCATTCTGGATGAGCTGTAGTGGTCGGATAAAGTTCTGAGGGAGACCTGAAAGGAGTGAGTTACAGTAGTCCAGTTTGGAAATGACCAGTGATTGAGCAAGTATTTGTGTGGCTTGAGTGGTGAGAAATGGTCGGATCCTCCTAATGTTGTAAAGGATGTATCTGCAGGAGCGAGTCAGGGTTGTGATGTGGGCAGTGAAAGACAGTTTGTTGTCGATGGTCACAACGAGGTTGCGAGCTGTTGCGGAGGGTAGTAGAGGTGTGTTGCCCAGAGAGATAGGCAAGTCGTGGTGTGGTAGTGAGTCACCAGGAATGAACAAGAGTTCACTTTTGTCAGGGTTAAGTTTGAGTTGGTGAGCAATCATCCAGGGTGAGATGTCAGTCAGGCAAAGCTGAAATACGAGTCGAGACGTTGGTGTCTGAGGGAGGAATAGCAAGTCACTGTATTGAGAACAAAATGACAAGAACCAGGGAGAGAGACAGAAGGCGTTTCTCAATACAAAGTACGCCAAGTTTGGACTTGTGTACCTGGTGGTACAGACTTGGTAAGTTTGACTCACGAGTATGAACTCCGAGGATGGAAGAACGCCCTAGGCTCATTCTACAATTGGAACAGCAGCGCACTTGACGTATTTGATGTATTTCTTGATAAATTAACTACATAATAACAACATTCTCACCTTGCTTCATTTCATAACACAACATCAGTATTTCGAAACTAGCTATGAGTTTTCTCCACAGTCGTCATGCTGAGCTAATTTGTGCGAAATGCATTCTGGGATTTCTGGGATATCTGACTATCCCAAGTCACCTCCTGAGGCATCCTTGATAACATGGGTGAAGCCAGAACACATCCAGGCATTTAAACTGAATGGAACAGTACTCAGGCTGCGACTGATGACGTTTCTCAAGTACACAAGAGCACAAATAGAGACAATAATGCAAATCCACATAAACACACATGGGAAAAGGAGAGGTGGGGATGGGGGGTTGGGGGGTCACACACACACACACGCATCTCACGCATGGTAGGGGCACAAGTCACAATCCTACCCGCTGTGCATGATGGGAGCCATTGATAACACCGCCCCTAGTGAGCGGCTCCTCCTACCTGCTCCCTAGTTCCAGTGGCGGATGAGACAGTATAATCATGAGAGAGCTCTGCTTCTTTCTTCTAAGCTCTATTTTTTTAAATACATTTCATGACAATGATTTTTGGCTTTAACACATCATATCTAATTTGCATATCCGTGAGAAAATTGTAATTGCTTGGTTATGATGTCACTGAAATAAAAGCTTTTTTTTTTTTAGTTTTTTTGCATGTTTGTGAAAATGAATGGTCGTTTCTTGCTTTGTTACTTCCTAGACTAACACTTCAGGCTATGATCTGCATCTCATGCTGGTGTAGTAGTGTGTGCTCTAAGAGACGCTCTTTCATTTTTACAGCACTATCTTCTCTTAAACACACACCCTAAGGCAGGCATGACAGGCTAAGCTTCCAGCAATCCCAAAGTGAAACTCCAGCACTATGCGACATAAAATCAGTCTCTCCTCCTCTAGCTATGCTTGTCTTTCTGTCTGTATAGCTCTTTTTATTTTTAGCAGGTTCCTGTATCTAAATCCACCTTCCTGTGGCTTTCTGTTTATGGCTTCCCTATGAATGGGAACCTGAGGTGTCATATATTTTGGGGTGCACGGCTCTCGTTACTCCGTTCCGTCTGTGCCGCGCTGCGCTCTTGACTCTGGAAAGCTGGAGGAAGTCCACGTAACACACCCGCAGAAGAGGCAGAAGAGACCTGTGGTGAATCCAAGCCAATGCTATATTGCACTGACAGTGAGTCATTTGTATTGCCACTGGTTGATTCTTCCTCCTCCTCATCCTCCTGGTCTCACGCCTGGTTCAATACACCCTCAAAGATGTGTGTATGTGGGTGGTCCACACTTGTGAGCCTGGATGGTGGTGGATTATATTAGCCAGACACTGCTGCTTACTGCACTGTCATTATTTAACTTGTCTCTTCTTTAGTTCGGTATAGTCACAAGCAATCTATCACCGTCTACAAATGAGCAGTAACTGTAAATTAAAGCGATTTCGTCCTACATTTATATTTGATTTATTTGGCTTTGTTGGCATCAGTACTGGTCATATGGCCAGAACACCATTTCTCCTAGTAACATCGCATACTGTATTACCTAGTGTAGTACAGCAACATAGAGATAAAACTCAGACTCATAGAGTTAAAACCGTATTTCCATTTGTTAGTGTTTTTACTGTGCTTGAGCATGTGCAAAACTGACATAAACTGAATTAATGTGCTCTAGTAATATAAATTCTGTGGACAAAAACCCAATTATCGTAGCAGGAGATATTACAAATCTGTGGCCACGTGGAACCCTGCGTTCTCAGCACAGCTACCAGACAGTAATAAGATGCTAGCACTCATACAGCGAGGGAAAATAAGTATTCAGACCCTTTTGTTTTTGTTATTGTATATACCTCCAGCGTATCCAGTACTTTCCAAAAGACTTAGGCACCCTGATGTTTTTAGGTACAACTGTTTATTTTTTAGTTCTGCATCACTGAGTCAGTACAAAATGATTTCATATTTCCAAACGTTACTTTTCAAACACATTACATTAACAGACCACTGGTCATACAAAAAAACAGAATGAAGGCTGTTGGGATTTGCAGATTCTCTAACGCACCCAGTAAAACTTAAAACTCATTTCCTTATAAAACTGCACACATTGTACCTGGGAACACAGTTTAAGAAAAAGGCACCAAAAACTGACTTCCTTTAGTTTATTACTGTTATTACCAGCTAATTACTGTACAGTACGATGCAAAGATGTTTCTCCATAAAAGAAAACACTATAAAGTGCAATAAACAGTAATAAACTAAAGCAAGGCAATATTTGGTGTCTTTTTCTTAAACAGTTTTCCTAGATACAGCATGTGCAGTTTTATAAGGAAATGAGCTTTTAGGTTTTACTGAGCGCCTTGGAGAATCTGCCACAGCTCTTCTGGAGACTTTGACTGTCACACTTGTCACAATGTTTTTTGTCTGGAAAGAACTCTGTTATGTAACGTGTTGCTTTCGTTACTGATATACAATCATTTTTGGGTTGGAAAAGGAACGTTTGGAAAAAGAAAATCTTCTTGTACTGAAAGGTACCTATAAACAACAGGGTGACTTTTGCACTGTACCGTATATACATTTCAAATTTCCACACATAATGTCCTTTGACTTTATGAACATTTACAAAAAAAGGTATGTATCCATAGTCATAAATAAAGAAAAACATGAAATAGATTGGGGAATTTAGACACCACAAATATATTAGTACTTTGTCGTAAAGCTCTTGGGAGATGAGATCATTAGTGTGATTTTTGTCTGGATTTTAACTGCCACAATTTTCAAAAAATCAACACCGTTCCAACTCTGTGTGCGCTTGTATAAAGCTAAGGGATCCGTGCACTCGTTTACGCTCCACACTCGTTTTCATTCCCCTTTTTTCCCATCCACTTCCATTGATTTTCATTTCAGTTTCTAATTTTTTGTCATCTGTACTTCTGCTTGAATAACACGTTGCATACACACTATGACCAGTCTGATCAAATGTATTTACACTCCCAGCTACTGTATGCTTAAAAAAATACACACAATCATGTGTTTGATCAAAAGTATTGGCACCCCCAAACTATGTACTAACACACACACACACACACGATCATGAGTCTAAGCAAATGTTTTGGCATTTTCCACCCCAAACTATGTGCTTATACACACACACTCACACACAACTGCGAATGGCGCTGATGGTAATGTCACTGCTTTGCTGCAATCACACTCGCATTTTCTTCAGGAAATGCACCTCTCTAGTTACATTTATGGTTCCTTTGATGGCATAATGCTCCTATATCCCACCCCTGTATGTTTCTCTAGGTGTGATGTTTTTGGGATTGTACAACATACAAACCTTCTTCCTCCAAATATAAAAAATAATAGTACATAATTGTGACCTGTCTCCAATCAGAGTGAATTTTGTGCATATATTTTGTGCACATTTGAGCTGCTTATTCTATATATTTCTATTATACTGTCTCTGTTTGCACCGCTGCAGTCCATTTTTTAAAATAAAGTCATTAAAAATATTCCAAAGGGTGCCTGTTGTCATGTCTGCAAGCATCAAGAAAGAAACAGACCTGATTATATAAAAGCAATGCTCAGACCTTTCGGTTTAACTCTGATTGCAAATCAGTTTTTAATACAAGTTCTACTACTGATTCAAGGAAAAATGGACATGAATGTATGGACCAGTGTGTGTGTGTTTGTGTGTGTATGTATTCTGTCAGATTAGTGATTATTGTGCCACCCACTAGAACACTTAGTTAACCTGCTGCCTACCTCCAGCCCACCAGAAAGTGCATAGTGTACACGCATAGCCTCAGAGTTTGTGGGCAGGTGGAGGAGGAGGAAGAGGAGGAGGAGGAGGAGGAGGAGAAGGCCTGGTCTCAGGAGAGCCTACTTGCAGGTTAGTGCAGATGACAGGATCAGGGCATGCTGTGTTCTTAAACTCTGTTTTTTCTTCTTTCAGATAGCTTTATTCTTGGTATAATTCCATCATTTAATAGACTCTGTTCTCTCTTCAGTGTGGTCCCAAAGAGCAGATCTGCCAGTGAGGTAAATCCCAGCTGCTCTCTGGGACTCTACTAGAGGGAAAACAGTATTTTTTTTAACCCAGTGGTTGCCTGTACTGCTTTGTTGGGCAGATGTGCCCTCGCCTTGCGTTTGCTAGAATACATCCTGAGCAAAGCTATGAAGATTCAGTTTCGCTCTCAAAACTCAGAGAAAATAGGCCCGTCTTTCAACTACAGCCTCCTGGGGCTTGCGGCTTTTCCGAAGCGCGTGCAAAGAAAAGCTGACGTTGAAAGCCTTAGCTACAGCGCGAGAGAGGTCGATACATCTTCTTACTGTATCTTCAGCAGGGCCCCTGGGACCTTAACAGAGGAGTCAGTGAATAAATGAAATAGCTCGATGAAGAGTAACTTAATTTATTGTGTATTGCCATCTCCACTTTATATCGATTCCTTTATGTCAAGCTGTCGAGTACTTTCACGTTTCCATGTCAAATAAGCTGACCGGATGAGCAAGCAAGATGATCGCTCATGAATTATTTCACTGATTGTAACTATTCACAATCTGTTAACGTCAATAACATCAGCCACCACCGAAAAAGCATTGAATCTGACTCCAGACTTGCTCTGCTTCATTACTCATGAAGTATGACTCAGGTGTTTAACCACAGGAAAATCGAAGATCTATATTATTTGCAGGAACACTTTGCTATGCGAGCAGCTCCTCCAATTAAGTCAGCATGGCTGACTGGACTAAATGGTAATACTGTAATCTTTTGTGTGTATCATGATGTCCTTTTGTGACTGACTAGGTCGTGTCGGCGTTGGTCTGTGTTTCCAGTAAGTCCAGCTCTGGGTGCTCGTCATTAAGGATACAGCTTTAGCGGGGGCCTCTGGACAGCCATCCACTCCTCTGCTCCTGCTTATTAAAGGCAAGCAGCATGAGCTGGGAGGATTGACGTGCAACACTTATAACCTTCCTGAAAAAGCAGCACGGTGCAATGCCTGACGATGGCATCGATTTTTTTTTTTTTTGATAAGAATGTGGCATGGTGCCAGGGCCATGTCCCAAGTGAAGAGAGGGAATAGTGTGCACGAGCAGAGTGCATGCAATGGTTATTATGTCATTTCATCTTGATGGGCCATGTTGAATATATGCAAATGCAGTATGTAAGAATAGATTGTACTTGTATCAGGATGTATTCATTGTCTAAATGGATTTTCATTTTCAAGAGGAAGTGCTGAGTGTGACTTATTGATTGCTGGTCATGAGGGACACACAATCTTACCCCCACTCAGATGTGATCATTAGTGAGAAGGCTTGGTGCTGTGTGTGTATCTGTGTGTGTATGTGTGTGTGTGTGTGTGTGCGCGTGTGTGCGTGTGTGTGTGTGTATGTTTATATGTGACTTACTTCTGTACACAACACCCCTACTGGGATTATCTTTTCTCCTGAAAGGTCACCTCATCCTCCAACATCCAACAACTTTCTTTAACGCTATCTTTACATCTTATCTAAAACTTTATAAGCTGAAATGCACCCCAGTCAGGCTGGGATAAACTGCAGTACGCATCTATACGGTAAAGTAGGTTGCATAAAATTTAGGGCAGAAGGTTAATTTAGCAAACTGGCAGGTATTTCGGCCCCGTATGAGAAAGCAGAAGCATGTGAAAGCCCTCAATCTGTCCCTCTGATTTATGCTGTTGTATTTCCTTTATAGCTGCTCTTAGCATCTCTTGACACCCAGGGTTTAATTCTGTTTGTGGCAGATGATGAATTACCGCTAGCAGTGAAGGAGCAGGTTTTGAACCCCACAGCTCTTCTCTACTACTGTCACGAGCTAGTACTGTACAACTTACGTGCCCCTTAAAGAGCGCTAAAAACTCGTCTGCACAGACACGCGGATAATGGTTAGGGCGGCGTTAAGCCTAGTCATATTGTGGCATGGTGGGCATTCTTGTCAAGGATCAATACAGCCCCCGACCCATGAAGTTCATTCCGTATCTAATCATCTTTAACTGCTCTTAAAGAGACTTTTATGAATGCTGCATGGTTTATGGCATTGCAGTGTAAGAGTTGAGTGAATCAGTGTCGAGTGTGTGTTGAGGATGGGTGGGAGTAGGCTGTACAAGGTTTTATTGTATTTCAAACATAGCTGTGATACTTAAGAAACAATGCAGTTCTAGTTTTTCCCCCACTATTCCAGTTAGCTCACTGAACCGGTACCCAGGAATTCCTTCCCCTCTTTAATATAAATGAGAAGACCTGCCATTTTGGACTGTATTTTAGTAACAGCCTCAGCAATGCACTCAGCGAATGAAGATTTTGGTTGCTTTCATTCCCTTAATTGGCTATGCACTTTAACCAGGAAACACCTGCATATCCATTATACATGTGTCTGCTGGTTTTTGCTGCTTATTTAGCCTTTTTTAGTAGAGAGCATCCATTCATCTAAGGCATTGATTCATTAAGTGCTGTGAACTGTTAGCCAGAATGTGGGTAGCACACCCAGTAAATCAATGTAAGCATGAAGATGGGTAGTGGACTGTAGGTGGTTAAGAGAGCAGCTGATTTCCTAGCTGTTAGAGCAGGGCCTAAATGAATGGGAGATCCAGAAGCAGATGGGATGAAATACTGGGACAGGACAAGAGAAATAGATAGACCAAGAACACCACCAGGAGCAGAAATGTGGATTGGATCTGATACAGACATACAGAAACTAACAAGGTCTGACATTGAGAATGAAGAATGAAGAGAGGCTGCAACTCAAAACAGCAACGCTGTGAGTTAACCAATGTCTGGAACAGGAATAGAAACTCTGAGGGACTGGAACAGGAAACAGACCCAAATAGAAGTGCAACGTCTGAAACTGAGGCGTGGGACAGAGCAGAGCCTGAGGCCAAGTTTTGGTAGAGAAAAGGATGTGCAAGTGACATTAGGAATAGGACAGGGCCTGTGCATTATAGAAAGGAGCTCTGTTTATAAGACTGAGAGGCTCAGGAGCTGAAATTTGGAACATGAGTGGAGACTTGGCTAGGGCTAGACTTGAAAGCAGAGACAACTTCAGAACTAGGGACAGAAGCAAAGATACTTCCCAAGGTACAGCAGAGCAATCAGTTCTATAGATATCTTCATGAACAGAAACTTGGCTACTAACTGCTACTAACAGACTTAAAAGCAAAATGAATGTTAAAGCTAATTGCAGTGGAACAGCCACTGGCAGAGCTAGGACACTTTATGGGCTATAAATATAATTATAGAGGCACCTTCAGAACTAGGAAGAGAAACCTTTGTCCCGGGAGAGCCAACAACCTTACCTGTTGCCTACAAACCAAAATCGAAAAAGGGACACTTATAAATTTAACAGCAGTGGCTGTCCAAGTGTACATGGGAGTAGCCATGACAGTATCTAAGACAGGACATGCTTGCAGTGCCACCTAGGAGACAAGGCTGGCTCTGTATCACAAAAATCTAGAGGCCATGGCCAATGTTCAGGTCTCGAATGGCTCCATGTGGAGCCGTGGTGTTCCCACTGATCCTTCTGCTCAATCGTAGGATAAATTTTAGGCACTGTCCCACACAGCTGAAGTGAATGGGCTCAGATCATCAATAGGCCTTCTGCCTATTGACTCACGGTCTAATGGATTCGATCACAAGCTGTTTCTATTGTTGACATGTCTCAGCAGTTATGAACACAAGTTTGCAGAACAAAGCGTTTTTCAGACACTCTCTTGTTTACCTCACTTCTGCTTCCCATGCTGTATAATGTGGATCAGTGTGTTTTTATTAACATAGTGCTGTTGTCCTCCTCTCATTTCTTTGTAAGACTCAGATTCTATTGTAATACCATAAGATTTCTGTGTACGGGATTTGCATTACAATGGGTTTTTGTAAATATGTGCTCTTTTAGACTATTCAAGCTCCACGGTAACCGTTAACATCCTGACAGTTAACATGAAGTACACAGCGGTAAATGTTTTTTGATACAGCACTGGCTAGTTTAGAATGATCTGTCGGTTTTATAGTTTTATAGCTGCAAGAGAGATTTTAGGCTAGGGTGCGTAACTCTTTTTCAGTGTGCATACAGATTTACTGTACAGGAATGTCAGAGACTATGAAGATATACACCCATCAGGCATAACATTATGACCACCCCATTTTCTCTACACTTGTCCATTTTCTCAGTTCTACTTACCATATACAGGTGCTAGACAATGAAAGTGAAACACCTGTCATTTTAGTGTGGGAGGTTTCATAGCTAAATTGGACCAGCCTGGTGGCCAAATCTTCATTAATTGCACATTGCACCAGTAAGAGCAGAGTGTGAAGGTTCA
>JAOVYV010000048.1:25466002-25483221 GCA_025674545.1 Hassar affinis
AAAAATCCAGACCTGATTGTACTCTTAATAGACATCTGAGCTAGTATCAGAATATATTTGTTGATGGTGACCTTAAAACACTTTTTGTAAGTCGCTCTGGATAAGGGTGTCTGCTAAATGCCTAAATGTAAATGTAAATGTCACATTTTGGATGTCTATGAATTGTTAACAGATCCACCAAATAGTGATATTTTTCCAGTGGTCCAATATCTCGCCAAATATTAAAGATTAGAGCAACATTCCAAAAACCGAAAACAGATTTGTGTATCAGTTTTTCTCATTTCCTCTCCCATTAATCATCTCATGACCCTTGGTGTCCCTGTATATTAAATACTGTATATAAAGTAGTTTAAACTAGCTCCAGCAGCTACAACACTAACTTACAACACTGCTTACACACTGATGCTTCCATATTAATCATCTCATGGACATATATAATAATATATCAGCCAAAGGGGACAAAACCAGCACCTTTTCTACACCTTACTACATTTGGATACTAATACATATGTACTTTTACTTAAATAGGGTTTTTCATGCAGGACCTGTACTTGTAATGGAGTATTTGGACATTACCGTATTGGTACTTTTACTTAAGTAAAGGATCTGAATGCTTCTTCCACTACTGATTTGAACCTGTAATGAGATGGTTGCTGCATCGAAAATCATGATCTTTTGTGGCATTTTTAATCGCTAACAGTTCCAACATCTGCACTGGCATAGCATTTGTATCTCCTATTTGGATGGGTTTTGGTTGTCAGACACTTTGTGCAGAGTATGCGCAGAAGCAGTGGCAACGCAAGTAACACATACTCGTTTGTGTTCTTTGTGTAAATCAAGGGGGTTAAAAGTGTCATCCACTCGATGGCACTTGAACTCGATGAACTTACACGTCCTTGGCCATCAGCTTTCTGTTTTGAACTGTAAAATGTTTAGCAGTTTCACACACAGTGATGTTAAACACACTGATGAACTTTGTTAAAACATTTCCAGCATTCTTGTGAATGTTGTCTTGTGCTGCAACTCAGATAAAAAATGACCTTAAAGAAGACTAGCATGCAAGACAGACCTTTGAAGGCAAAATGAGAAGTTTTTCAAATTCTGGAAGAGGAAAACTGGTTAACTGTGACTTTCTAGAATAGTAAATACTGTAAGCATGCAATTTGTATCCAAACACTAGTTCGTTTAGCCGGTCACATGGTGCTGTATTGCCCTCACGGTTTCTGTTCATGTAGTGCCATGTGGACAAATTGATTTCTACAGGCATGCATAAGGTGAGGCTCCAGCATAACTGCAGCAGCAGCCATCCTGTATGCATGTGCACATCCGGAAAGGTCTGTCCGGAAAGTAAGGAGAATGAAATTCCCATACGGCATTAGGTCTAGCGCATGGGGATGTGTTTTAATCTTGGGGAACATGAAGAAATTGTATGGAGTTAATTCAGAGGTATAGGGTGGATGTGATGTGGAAGGACTAGAACAATTCTTTCACAGCCAGTGATGTGTGACTCACTTGTGCTGTCATGATGGAGGATCCACGAAGAGGCGATTTGACAGAGCACACACAAAACCCTCTTCCTCAAACACTCTAAAACTCCAAGGTAAAATGTTCCATTTACTGTTTGGCCTTCTGGTACAAATGTTTTACGGACAATCGCTTGAGAATCTAAAAAAGACGATGATCAGTGACTTTTTTTGGGCGAGATGATGATGTTGTGTGCCTTTCAGCACTTTGTATTTTTGTCTCAGGATTGTACTTGAACGTCCATGACACGTCTCCTGTGATCACTCTGTTCAGGAAATTGGGCTCTCTTGTTGAATGAGCAAGTGATGATAGGGTAGCTTGTCCAGAATCTTTCTTCAACACTTTGCAATGTAGACTTTGATTGCATACTCTTTCTCCAAACTCGCTTGCATTGTTCCAGTGATAAGGCACTTCAGTAAGGTTTCACAAAAACATATCGGATAGATATCGGCACTATGAAGGCTACAATGTAACTGAAAGTGTTTCTAGCATTTATTTGAAATCACACTCTAAGTGACCTCTAACATACTTAAGCCCTACGGAATGGGGGAATTTCATTCTCATTACTTTCTGGACATACCTCGTATTTGAAAGCAAATACACTAGACTGGACACCTGACTGCCACATTCATATGTGCTTGTTGAACATCCCATTCCATTCCTGATTTGTTCTCACTGTTGTAGTTAGAATATCCTCCACTCTTCTGGGAAGGCTTTTGCAGCGTGGCTGTGGAAATTTGTGCTCATACAGATACAAGAGAATTAGTGAGGTCAAGAAGGAGGCCTGAGGCACAGCCGGTGTTGCAGTCCATCCCAAAGGTGTTCAGTGGTTTTGAGGTCAGGGCTCTATGCAGGCCACGTGAGTTCTTCTACTCCAACCTTGTCAAACCATGTGTGCATGGAGTTCATTTGTGTACAGACGCTCTGTCATGCTGGAACATGTTTGGGTGCCTTAGTTCACATGAAGGGAAATTGTAATGCTACAGCATACAGAGACATCCTACACAATTGTGTGCTTCCAACATTGTGGGTATGATAGATTGGTGTCCACATGTTTCTGGCCACATAGTGTATAATCCAGGCTTTAGGCAGTCGGATGCATTTGCTTGTGTATTATATGGCTAAATAAGTCTTGGACCACCCCCTGGATTGGATTTGAATGTGTTGCATTTTCTCTTTCATATGTCAATTTTCCATCCACCATATAAACCTGATACTTAAGACAAATGATGAATGGTTTAGATCTCTAAATGAGCAAGCCAGAGGAGCAGGGATAACGACCGCCCAAGACAATACGAGGAAGAAACCTTGACATGAAGCAGACCAGGAACTTTTCAGGGTGACACAGCATGGTGGGATTATAAAGCACTACAGTATACAGTTGTAGAAGAGTAGAAATAAACAGCATTAAGTGTGTTAAAAGAATGTTCAGTGTCCTGGGATGAGCACAGGGCTTTCTTTATGATTTATCTTTATGATGTGGAATTATAAAACTGTCCTCATCACTGCCATTTGTAGAGTTGTTAGGCAACATGGAATACTAACTAGTTAACAAGCCAAGCAAAGCTGTAAAAAAAAAGGAACAATGACCGCCGCACAGCACGATAAGATGTAATTAGCCGAATCTTGTTCGGACATTCTGAAGACACCAATTTTGTGTACGGGCTTATTAACCGTCTTCTGGATTTGGTGGATCTATAATTAGCCGAGCATCTGTTTTTTCCCCCATGACAGAGCTTTAATGGTAAGTAGGCGATGTGTATGGTAAATTGCGCATTTATAAAAGCCCACGCTCTGTTTTATGGAAGCGTATAATGCCACCCTTTTTGTCACTTTCCTTATTTCCTTATCGGGCATGACGTCTGGGTGAACAAAAAGCACCAAACAGCCTGATTTGGTTGGTAAGGAGATAAGCAGTGTCATGTTGCTGCCAAGTGAACACTAGCTGTAGTAATTACATTAAAAAACACACAGGCGTGGAAAAAAAATGTTGTTTAAGAATTGTGATGGGTTTGTCAAAACAGCAGAACATTTATAGCAGTAATCTCTGTCTAGGATTCAAAAGAAATTCTGCTGCTGATATTTTCTGCTGGGGTTTTTTTCCTGAGCTTATTCTTGCACAGATATCTCGTATCTCATTGTTATGCCTACTGCTTCTGCGAGTTCTCATGCACCATCGTTAAACTATCATGATTTCTATTCTTTCTTCATTTTTACAAAGCCTGTTTTGGAACCTCAGCCCCATTTTTGCATGCATGGCTTTTTCCATGCTCCCTCTCTGAGGTGTTAAGGTGACATGCGATATGGAAAGGTAATGAATGCACTTGTCACAAGCTGCATGTCTGCTTTCTGCATCAGACTCCTGGTTGGAGATGAACAGAGGAAGACAAATGCATTCTCGCTGACCTCCTTCATAGCCGTGGTGTTGTGATGAGAAAGGGGCAAGGTGGAGACCTCTCAGGAAACTATTCTGTGTCTTTCTCACAGCACGCCCAGCGCAAATCAAACCTTCCACACCTAACAGCCCGTTAGTCATTCTGTTTTCCTGAAACACAAGCCTCACAAGTTTTATCAGCTTCTGCTGTTGCACTGCGGGGAATCAGTAGGGAATGCTGTTATTGAAAGGTTGTGAATGATGGGAATTCATTCGTTTTAATTCAGCCTAAGCCGCCATCATAGAATCCTTCCCTTTATTTATCCTTCCTCCCTATAGAGCAGCTGGTGCAGCTACATTATAGCTCTGGCTGCTGTTGTTTGCCATTACAGCTCTTGAAATGAATTTGTGTAAATAATTTTGGTGGGTGTACGTAGCAGGAAAATAGACTGTGGAAGCACAGAGATCGTAACGAGAGGAAAACGCTGCAATCGTTCAAGACGTTCACCGGTTTGGCATGCACTCGTCTTTGCTGTAATGCCAGCTAACACACAAAACATTACAAAAGACATTAACAGCACACAGTTATAGTTTATAGTAGCCAAATTTGTTAACAGTCTCACCCTGTCATGATGAAGATTACTAGGTTCTGCTTAGATCATCACTCAGACTTGTACTGATATTCATAATTACAAACAAGCTCTTGGTATTATAATATTGTTGTCCTATAGACAACAATATTATAATACCTTAGAGGAGGCTTAGAGGAGTTTGGAGCCATTTGACGCTGGGCAAAAGTGTCAGACGTTTTTCTGATTCTTAACATGTTTGATAGCTTTGCAACTAACTGTTCAATTATTAATGAACTAATAATTATAGTTATTCATCGATCTGTGAATCTGTAGGACAGTGGTAGCCCAGTAGGTTAGGAATCTGAACTGTCAATTGGACGGTTGTCTTTGGGCCCCTGTGCAAGGCCCTCAACTCAGCCACCAAGGGGTGCAACACACACAGTGTCTGTGCCAAGCCTGGTTAATGGGAGGGTTGCATCAGGAAGGGCATCCAGCGTGAAAACCTGCCCCAGATTAAGACACTGTGACCATTAAAGCCATTGAGCTTGAGGTTTGTGTAACCCTATGCCATCCTTCTATTGATGGCTTTTAGAAAAGCTTCATAGTAGCACACTGTGAGATTTGAATAAAAATGTTTCTGTTACTGCCAGAAGTTTATTGTTGGCTATCTTTTATTGCATTAAGAATTCCTAATCTGCTTGTCTTAACTGCAAAGAAATCTCTTATGATGTGTTTTGTCTTCAGCAACATTACTGTGTAGTATAATACAGAAACAGACTTCCAGTCACACGGACTGCACACACATGTTCCAAGAGCAAAACAACATCTGTTGGTGTAACCAAGAGATTCAGAGAGGTCAGACGGCCAGAGCAGGATTAAGCCACCAGGGCAGTGAGGTCCTGATTCCAAAAAAACAAGGTTTTTATATCTCCCATATATAAAAGCAGATGACACTTTAATCACATTATGATTAAAATTGGTTATCCGCAGCTAATGTAGAACACACTCACACACACACACGCACGCACACACACACACATACCACTGTCATCCAGAGGTCCTCAAAATGCTGATCTCTGCTTTGCTTTGCCCAAATCTGGGACTGTTCTGTTGCCATGGTTTTGTTTTGACCGAATAGCAAAATTTCACTACAGCTGTTTTTTGCAGGTGCTTGTACTGTTTGTTTTTAAAATAAAGTTGCTTCTTAAGTGTCAGATGCATTCTCACCTACTGAAAATACTCCGTTTGGGTGAGGGGTGGTGCCTGGGTCGAGCATGCATGAGGCAGGACATGATGGAAAAGGTATGCATATGGAAATCGCTGTGGTAATTTGGTCTTCTTTCTGAAGAAACACCTGTAGTCTCTCAGGTTAGACATTTATGTCCGCTTCTTTGTGTTGAATGACCCCCTGAATGTGGTTCCACACCAGTCAGATGACAGAAACATAGTGGAAACGCTCACTTGTTCAGGGTTCAGGATTGCTGTGCATGAGTGAAAGACAGAACGGTGCTAAAGCAGAAATGCCCACTTGTTGAGAGAAGTCACAGGAAATGGCCAACTGGTTTTAGCTGACAGGAAGTCTACAGCTCCTCAGAAGCCGTGCTTTACATTTGTAGTGAGCAGACGAACATCTAAGAAAGTCTAAAGGCTGACAGGATGACAGGTTCCACTTCTGCCCGCCAAGGCAAGGAATGTGAAGCTACAACGGACACGCAGTAGAGTAGGTTCACTAAAACTGGCCAGCTGCAGATTGGAACACATCCGCAACCGGTTATGACAGCATGTATGAATGGAGTCAGAAGCATGTTAAAGATACAGGGCCACACGATGGCATTCTCAGCAGTTTGGCTGAGACGAAAGGTGAGATACGATATCAGCCGTAGTCATTTCTGATATGATTCGCTGTGTCTGAGGAAGCAACATATCTCTGAGACTGAGATGGCTGTGTGCAGAGGCACGGAGCCCTCTATAGCTGAGCAGAGACATTGCCTGAACTGAACGCATCTTTCCTGTCATATTTCACGCACTCTGACAGATGGGGAGAAGCTTGAAAATGCTTGGGATTCCTCTGGCATCTTCTGTCTCTCCCACATACACCAGGCTTAAAACAAGTGGGTGTCAGAACTGTCAGAATTATTCTATGTTCTGAGCAAGAAAGAGAGAGCCGTGTGTGGGATATAAACCCTATTACCGAGTCCATCGTATCTGAACGTTTAGGTATTTACCAGGATATTTAGGCTTGCGTATATTTATGTGAAATATATTGTGAAATAAATTTCTTTTCCTTTTTAGATTTTTAGGGAAAGCATCACCAAGAGTTTCCTCAGTGATACACAGTGAGAAACAGTTCCCCTCTTGTTTTATGGCAGTGCCAGAATAGAAATATGCACTAATAAGCAACTGAAACAAGCGTACATGCTGATAAGTGCCAAAAAAACCAGCAGCTCTCTGAAGGGAGCCATAACTTGTGCACGCCATGCTTTCAGACTTAACCGAAGATCCCAACTAGGGCGTATCACAGAGGTCTGTTGTTATAGAAGCAGGATGAGGCTGGGGCTCAGACTGCGTTGCCTGCACCTCAACACCTTTTGATTTAAGGGGCAGCATCATTAATCTGAGCACCTGAAACAGCTGGAGCTGCAGCCTGGTTTGTATTGCTTGGTTGGTCACGGCACACACTCTGCTTGTTCTCAGTCTGCTCAGATAGGCTGTGTATGAGGGAAGGTCAAACTTCTTATCAGTTCTTGGTAATACGTATAAAAGCACTGTGGTACTTGACGGTACAGCACACTTTGACAAGTTAGACAACATTGTTGCTGTTTTCATCACCATGTACACACCTAAATACCCATGCTGAATTTGTTTATCCTTCCTGTCCAGGTAAAATGTGAAATGCCAAGACATGAAGGTTTACCTAACAATAGTGCAGATCGGTTGAGTGCGGTAGTCTGTTGCAACTCTGCGTCTCTTGTGAGAGTTTCCTAGTCTTTCCAGTTCCTTTTCCTGAGGCAACATCTCAATTTTAAACTATACTTTAATATTTTTAGATGTTTCTTGTCAGCATTTAACTTGATCCAGTCATTATTTTGCCATTTGCCAACTTCTAATGCAAATCACAAAAGGCTACCTGTTGACTTTGTTTATATGGTACATAAAATATAACATAATAGAGCCCTCATACATAGTAAAGAAAGACTTTTCAGATTCTGACGCGATGGTGAGTCATTCATTCATTTATCTTCAGTACTTTTTTATCACAGTAAGTGCTATCTTGTGAACACTGGGTGCTAGGTGAGAATACACCCTAGGTGGGAATATAGTTCTTCATATGGCACACACAAAACATTAGTCACTCCACAACAAATGTTTAGTATTATTGCCCTTCAAGTAGTAGTATTGCCCTTCACATCACCACCCGGTAATCCCCAGAGAAAATCCTCTTACTGTCACGGTTATAGCTGTGTAATGGGAAACCAACATACAAATTCAAACAAATTATAAACAAACACATTATGCATTATAGCAGTTTGCTTGGTGAGTCAGAAAATGCAATCCTGTGACAACCATTTTTAATATCAAACTAATCTTATATTATATATACTATTTCCGGTTCAGGTTTCCTTGATTGTATTAAAATCTTGACTTATTATAATACAAACCCCATTTCCAGATAAGTGGGGGCAGTTTCTAAAAATGCAATAAAAAACTAACATCTATAAATGAACTGATAAAATGACAAAGGAAACCTAATTGCATTTTCTAAATATAAAAACAATAGTATGTGACTCCTGCAACTCCAAAAATTCAGGACAGAATGAAAATGAAAATGAAAATAACACAAATAACACTGTTCTGGAAGATTCCACAATGAACAGTTTAACTGGTTACAGGTGAGGTCATCAAGATCGAGAATAAAGGCTTAGTCTTTGCAAGGACGGATGGGTCGTATCAATGTACAATGTTTCTCAGTGCAAGACTGCAGTGAATTCAGGTCTTTCACCATCTACAGTTCATGATATTGTTAAAAGATTCAGGAAGTCAGGGAAAATCTTGGGCTTAAAGGCCAAGAGCCGAAACCACTGCTGAACGTGCGAGACCATCGAGCCCTCAGGCGGTATTATTTGAGAAACTGCCATGCTACCATGATGGACATAGCCACTTGGGCTTGGGAGTCCTTTAGAAAAACATTCTCACTGTCCACTGCTGCATCAAGAAATGCAACCTGAAACTGTATTATGTGAAGAAGAAGCCATATATTACATTTGAGCAGAAATGCCGGCATGTTCTCTGCAACCAAATTCTCAGTCATCTGAGATGGACTGAAAGACAGTGGAACCGTGTTCTGTGGTCAGGCGAGTCACGGAAGTCAAATTCTATGTGCAAAACATGAAAAAGACCATCCAGACTTTTACCAGTGAAAAGTCCCAAAACCAGCATCTCAGTTGGCATGGGGGTACATCAGTGCCCACAGCATGGGTGATCTGTGTATATGTGAAGGTACCATTGATGTGGAGGATTATATTATATTAGGATTATATTTCGGAGACCCATATGCTACAATCAGTATGTCTTTTACCAGGAACCCCATGTCTGTTTCAGCAGGTTCAATGCCAGGCCTCATTCTGCATGAGTTACAACAGCATGGCTGTCAAAAAACACACACTCTTGCAGTCCAGATCAATCTCCTATTGAAAATGTATGGTGCATCATGAAGTGGAGAATCAGACACCAGTGGCCACGGACTGTTGACCAGCTCAAGTCTTGTATACAATGAGAAAGGGCAAAAATTCCACTTGCAACTCTGCAACAATTAGTATTTTCAATACAAATACTCAACAATTAAAAAGTAGAATTAAAAGGCGATGTGACCCAGTCGTAAACATGCCTCTGTCTCAGCTTTTTTGAGTGTTGCAGGCATCAATTTCTAAATTTTACACACAATTGTATGTTTTGGTAAAAAAAATGTCTTTAGAATGATTTGTACCCATGATGAGTTTTTTTGTGTGTTTATTTCCATTATATATATATATATTTCTGCTGTTGTACATGCACATCAAATTGAATTAATGGGCTCCTATGTTTATGGGCTCACACTACCTTCTCAGACAAACCCTTTATCCCTCCGTAGGTCACACAGTAAACCTCTGTTTAAGGTTAATGCATGCTTTAATTACACAGAATCACATGGGTATAATCTCCACATCACCAAATGGCTTTTAGCTTACTTTGATAAGGTCAGATTAAAAACCCTGATAACATTGTATTTGCCTTTTAGGATAAAACCAGATCCTTTATATTTGTCTTGTCACTTTAGCCCATGGCACAGTGTGGACTCGTACTCTGCCATGGCCCACACAACCCTTTATGTTTTTTTCAGTTTGTGCAAGACTGCAGCATGTCACATTGACTGTACTTGAATAATTTGTGGCATTGGCACTGTGGGTCAATTTTAGACTTCCTGCTTCTGCCAAACATGTACAGATGAAATGTGTCTTTTTGGGTTAGTCGACAGCTCTCTGTGAGCTGTGTGCTGGATCCCTGGCAGGGTGCACTAGCCTCAACAAAAGCACAAACCAGCAAAGAATGATGAGACTTTCTGTCAGAGCCAGTGACTGGAGATCAGCCAAGGCAGTCAGAAACCCCCAGTACTGTAACAGGAGCCGTGATCCCACTGTGACCTTTGGTAGAATATTTTAAACATATTTGTGATATAAATGACGGCTGGTGACAGAAACTACATACTTGTATTATGAATGTTACAGCTAGTGCTGGCATTAAGTAAGTAGAGTTTTTGTCAAAGTTTGTTTTTTAACCAATATTTGTTCAATGATATAAATAGATTTCACCAAACTACATGCACCTTGGTATGGTTGTAGCCCCACATGTCTGATATGGAGTAGGCTGAAAGCAGTTCTGAGCGAATATCTCAAAATCCACAAAACTTCTTATGGCAAGTTGGCCTCTTGGAGGCGCATTAGAGACCCTAGCTCATTCTGATGCATTTGTGGAGCAGCATGACCTAGTGAATACTGTTCAAAGCACAAATCTAGCATTTTGCTAGTCAATATCTTGTATGTAAAATAACTTTGTGAAATTTCTGTGAAACTGACACATTTCTGTATCTCAACAACTACTCAAGCAGCAATTTAGATATTTAATATGCTTATTTCATGTTATTCTTGCTCTTTCTCTCACTTTATGCACCAGTATGTGATACGTCCAGTTATTACTTACTTTTCCTATTAGTTAATATTGCTTAGGGCTAATGCAAGTCAGTGGTACATAACTGGGCAATCTAAATTATGCAGTAATTATGATAATTAAATACATTATGGGTTTAAGAATGGTAAGCAATAGCTACAAGCACCATATACCCATAAAACTATGTCATAATGGCATGAAAGTATATTTTGCTGCTAAACACATTTACACTGTAATGATGTAAACATTAATATTGGTAATATTGAGTAATAACTTGGATAGGCCCATGTATTCTATCATAGGATTATACTGTGTACGTAAATTAAAATGATCCTTTTTGTATGGTTCTAATTGATTCTTATTAAAATATATTACGAACTCTTACAAATCTGAGTGCACTATTCCTCTTTAGTTTTAGGCTTAAAGTGGCAGAACCTCTTTTCGTTCATTTAAATTAGATATGTTCATGTACTGTAGCTCATCCTAAATATTATTTTCGGTATAGAGTTCATTTCTGTTGTTTCAGTTTTTTTTCAGATCTTTCCAATTTGACCTTATTATAATCATATTCTCAGAAAGTTGGTTTAAGATTTAATTGAACACAGTCAACACACACTGACAATCTATTAAACAGGTAGAGAGGTGAGTGTAACATGGAAGGTGTTTTTAGTCTGCTATTCCCTACACTTCCTGTTGTTTGCTACACACACTCTCACACACACACACACACACACACACATATAGTACTGTGAAAATGATTTAGGCAGTTGTGAAAAAATGCTGTAAATTAAGAATGCTTCCAAAAATGTTAATAGTTTGTTTTCATCAAGTACAGTACTATATCTATATCTATATCTATATCTATAATTTCATTTCATGATATTGTTTTAAAGTGCAAGATCCCAACAAAAATCAATCTCATTCATTCCCATGTGGCTGCCTAAGCCATGACTCTCTCAGGTTGTCAGCAGTGTGTGTACTGTGATTGCTGCAGCCGGCTGACCTTCCAGAGCTGCGTTTGTCAGCTTGTTATAGAAGAGGCCAAGTTTTCTTGGTCTCTCTGTAATACCTAGCGGATTGTTTAGAGCCAGCCCTTTTGCCACCAGACTGGCCTCAATTTAAAGATCTGCGGCTGTTCAGATGCCAGTGCTGGATCACTTCGTCTTTCAATGTAGAGTTTTGATCTGCTTGTCTACTTCATTTCAATGTTATGCAATTGGGTATGACATTGATAACTCACAAGAAACCCATAATTAGCTATGGAGTAATAAATATTTATTTTAGCTTTGACATTGTCAAATAGCATGGGGATATCCATAGGTGTCAGCATGGACTGGCATCTCATTCAGGGGGTATGAATTGTGGGTAATGTATTTTAACTTTTTAATCTATGTTTTGGTTGTTTAGCTTCTCATGTACAGTGCTCTGATCTCTCATGTTCAGCGTTAGGATCTGCTAGCTTGTTAGCTATCATAAACATTACTAAAGATTGAAAGGAACAATGGAGAACGAAGAAGTTATAGCCCTTTTTGGGTCGCTATATTTTCGCATGTTACGTCAGTTTAATGAGCGATGGACACGACAGTGGCGGCAGAATCAATAACACATACGCAAACTGCTTCCCTTCCATTGCAGGGGCGGGTCTCTGAGGTAAAATCGAATCAGCCAATCATGTAGCAGCAGCAGAACAGAACTTCCGGGGCTTTTTACTTACTTACTGTACTTACTTACTACCTTTCACAGCGGGGTGGCATTAGCCATGTATGCTAGCTCGTATGTAAACAAGTGGACACGTTGTTGTGTACGTCCTTGCTGATGTCTGGCTTTTGTTTGCAATAGTAAGCTGTTAGGATAAAACGATTAATAAAGATGAATGAATGAATATTGTTAAAAAGGAAGAACCCATTTTTCTAAACTAAGGTTATAGTCATTTGTTTTATAAACCTAGAAATGAAGATAGTTGGATGCTATCAACTGAATTTAACAAAAAACTACCAGAAAACTCCCTTGTAGTGTAACCTCTCCTCACCCCAGTTCCGCTCTCTCCTCTGAACCCACGTCACACTGGAAGTGCAATTGCATGCTTCCTGTCTGTCTGCATTCACAAGGGAGATGGACCAGTGCTGTTTAAAGAGCATTTAAATGTCCAGAGATTTAACCTTTTCACACAGCCTATGTTAAAAAAAAGTCTCCTGTGGGAGGCTTTAGTGAGAGCTTGAAGTGTTTCGGCTCAGCCTGCTCTTTAAAAGATAAAGTGCTCTCAACCGGTAGTCTGTCTACGCAGCTCTGTGTATGTGAAATAGACAGAGGCGAGAACGTTTAAGATAGATGATAAAGATATCAAGATGTATATTAACTTCTAGCTGGACTGTCGTGTCACTGTTACCCCTCTAATGCTATCTCTTCCTAGGCAACAAACACTTCAAAGATTCTGTCTACAGAAGCTCCTGGGCAAAGCCCCAAGGTGACCCTGACAACCTACTGCTCACTATCTCTTCTGAAGCCCACACTAATAAAAAAACTGTCCTCTTGCATTTGAGTTCAAAATCCACCATACAGACACAGAGAAGCATGCAATAAGAAATACACTATATTACCAAAAGTATTCGCTCGCCTGCCTTCACGTGCATATGAACTTAAGTGACATCCCGTTCTTAATCCATAGGCTTTAATATGATGTCGACCCACACTTTGCAGCTATAACAGCTTCAATTCCTCTGAGAAGGCTTTCCACGAAGTTTAGTGCAGTCTCCACTCTAATTCATCCCAAAAGTGTTCTGCCTGGTTGAGGTGCAGGCCAGTCAAGTTCTTCCACACCAAACTCACTCATCCATGTCTTTATGGACCTTGTTTTGTGCACTGGCGTGCAGTCATGTTGGAACAGGAAGGGGCCATCCCCAAATTGTTGCCACAAAGTTGGGAGCATAAAATTGTCCAAAATCCTGGTACGCTGAAGCATTAAGAGTTCCTTTCAACTCCCATACCATAATCCCCCCTCCACCAAACTTTACACTTGGCACAATGCAGTCAGACAAGTACCGTTCTCCTGGTAACCGCCAAACACAGATTTATCCATTAGATTGCCAGATGGAGAAGTGTGAGTCATCACTCCAGAGAACTTGTCTCCGCTGCTCTAGAGTCCAGTTGCAGTGTGCTTTATACCACTGCATTGTTATAATACCACTGACAGGTGACTATGGAATAATTAGTAGAGAGGAACTTTCATGACTGGACTTGTTGCACAGGTGGCATCATATCATGGTACCACGCTGAAATTCACTGAGATCCTGTGTGCGACCCATTCTTTCACAAATGTTTGTAGAAGCAGTCTGTATGCCTTGGTGCCCTGATTTTATACACCTGTGGCCATGGAAGTGATTGGAACACCTGAATTCAATGATTTGGATGGGTGAGCTCAAACGTCATTCATTTTCACATCCTGCATCACTAGCACATTCTTTAGACACAAGTTTAATTTTAATAGCATCTACCTATCAAGATGTGTAGTCACAGTGGCTCTGGCTACAAGTGTCATGATATAACCCAGTGATATAACACATCATTGTACAACTGCCAACACCCCCATCTCAAAACAGAATAAAATTTCTGTTGTATAAATGGAACCCCAGGTAATAACACCCAAATGTACTGTTCTCACATATCACCTCCTAAATGCCAGTTTGTGGGGGATTTATATCAATATGGCATCCTGTATTCCAGTTATTAACAGTATTGTTTATTTTGCCCTTTTCAAGCTAAAAGATTCAGCTGACACTATCTACAGTTGTGCCTTTGTGTCCGTACAAGTGAAGGAATGCAGCAAGCACAACTCAGCCTCCTGAACAATGACCTTTTTCCATGGATTAATAGGCTTTTTACTGACAGCCTTAATCAACAGTTTTGCTGGTTTCGGCATGCTTATGAGGGATCACTCTGCATGCTAATAGCACTTCCCCCCATTGCTCATCTGCTTTCATTCATCTGCAAACAAAAGCATCCACTGGTTAAACCCATGTTCTGTCTTTTCCTTCCTTCTGCTTCATCTGTGTCTCTCTCTTCCAGCTGTCTTCCTGTTTTTATTTCAGCACTGTTTGGCCTTTATTTGTTCTCTTTTTTTTCTTTACTGACCCAGAGCACAATTTCTAAACTCTGTTAGCCTCAATCCTTTTTCCATACCCCTCTGGTTCTATCTTAATCTGTGTGTGTGTGTCTGTTTCTCTCTCTCATCTCCTCTCTCAGCAGGATGGGCTGATTATGTGTGCCTAAAGCAGGTTGTCCTATACTGGCAACGGCCAAGGTCAATTATGGCCACACATTCAAAGTGGAGCGAATATTTGGTGTGAAATCCAGATTTAGGAGGGTGGTGGATTTGAGCCAAGAGGAAATGAACTGCCTTGTCTCTTAAATATTTTTTTATTTTGTCTCTCCTCATTCTCAAAACAGTGTAGCTGCCTTCTTTTTTCTTTCTTCTTCATTTCCCTGTATTGGGACATCATTGTGCATGGCTGTAGAGTACGTAGTTGACCTGCACCTTGCCGAACTGGCACAGCTTTTTCTACTAAAATAACCACCATCCAGTAGCTGCTTAAATACATTCTAGTAATTATCTTGTCATGTTCTTTAGAGGCGCACACAGGCTTCCTCATCTTGCAATTGTTCCTTACAATGACTCTAGAAATAGAGACAATAGCTCCTACCTATATATTTGAATGCACAAACAGTTCAATTTCCTCTTGATGAAAGAGGAGGGAAAAAAAAATCACTTGCCTTCCGGGACCCCGTGAGTGTTACCATGGTAACCCAGTGGAAACGTACGTGCTGTTTTAATAGTAGAAAATGAAGGGCTGTTAAAAGAGCATCAATGGAAAACAGAAAGATGTTATGACTGCTTCTGCCTCATAATGTCCCCATAGTGGAGAGCAAGGTTAGGATAGCCCCGGCGTACCTCACCTGACTCATGTCTTGGCTACAGTGCAAAATCAAACAGAAGCTCATAGCGAGCTGCTGGCATCGACTAGCCGATTCCTGCACCGCCACCTCTGGCAGCCATTCACGCACTCAGTGGAGTTACATGTAGGAGTGTAGGATGTGTATGTTTGTCTCAGGGAAGCACTACCTTTACGGAGAAACAGTATGCCTCTGCTGGACCCAAAGGTCTGGGTCTTGTCTCACTGTTTATCTGTCAGTGTGTCACTTTATTGCAATAGGATAGTGATATTCCAGATGTGCATTATGTTTAAGAAGGTGTAATATTATGAAGTATGAACAGTATTAATCACAAGATGTGCCTTAATAGTATGCTAGTTAGTAATTAAGATAATAAATAAGAAGATGCAGTTGTCATTTAACTTAGTCAAAGTCTAAAGACCCTGGGACAGCTGGGACAGCCCATCATGCGACAACAGCACAGTATATAATCATGCAGGTAAGAATAAGAGTAAGTAAGAACTTCACTTAAGGTTCCTACTGAACTTCAGAATAAAGAACACTGATCTCATTGCATTTGGCCATGGCATGGATGTTGGTGTTGAATGAGCTGGTTTGAGCATGTCAGAAACTGCTGATCTTCTGGGAATTTACTAGCGTTGACACAGAATGTTGCAAAAAAACAACAAAAAAGCTTCCAGTTAGCATCACACTGAATAGCTCATAGGAGAACCACTAGACTTGTTCAAGCTTACAGACATCTACAGACACTTCACATCACTGGTCTATACAAACATGGTGAGCAGAAAAGCATCTCAGAATGCAAAAACACATCGATCCTTGAATCAGGTGGACTACAGCACCAAAAGACCACGTCAGGTTCTGCTTCTGTCAGCCATAAACAGGAATCTGAAACCACAATGGGCACAAACTCAGCAATACTCGGCAGCTGAAGACTGGAAAAAGACCCGGTGATGATCATCAGCTGTTCAGTTTTGGTGAACCTCTGCCTATTGTAGCCTCAATTTCCTCAGTATCCTGTTCTTGAATGAATATACAGTGTATATATTAGAATAAGTCAATTGCAGATTTGGGCATGTAAATGGGACTTTGTCACGATCATCCATTCAGTATTTGATACATTAAACACTGTAATTAGCTTTAATTGCTGGCTCTGTGTCAGCTTGTGCCATGCTGAAAATCTGGTGCCATCACATATGACTTGGAAATGAGTTTTTAGTGTACTCTATCCAAAAGCATCTAACTAATTACTGTTACCAGCCAGCGAGCAATATGCCTCACCTGATGAGCTGAATCTTTAATTACCTTTCTGAAGTGACACAGGCAGCTACGGATTTAAAAATGTTCCTTGCATCGGTCTTCAGTGTTATTTTGCTATTAATGTCAGTCAGTCAGTCATTATCTGTACCGCTTTCCCCATTCCCAGTTACGGGGTCACGGGGGAGCCGGTGCCCAGCCGGCAACAAAGAGCGCAAGGGCAGGAATCAACCCTAGACAGGGTGCTAATCCATTGTAGGGCTCATACACACTCGCATTCACACACTAAGGGCCAATTTTCCCAACACCAATTCACCTACCTGCATGTCTTTGGACTGTGGGAG
>JAOVYV010000048.1:25574281-25588250 GCA_025674545.1 Hassar affinis
GCCCCAGCATTGAATTCTGATGTTACTTGAGGCAGTGTTGCACGCATATCACGTGAAACGATTCTCGCCAGCCGACGCCAGTCAAGTTCACCCAGAGTGTTTTTGCTGTTGGCTATACTGCTGTCGTAAGTTCAAGGTTTCGCTGGAATTCCTGTAGTCACAGTATAATCTTGAAATGTTTGAATATGAAAATAAAAATTTCGCTTCTACCTCTGCTATGACTATGAAATGCTATGACCCATCTCACAAGCTCCAACAATTAAACCGTGTTGAAAATCACAAAATCATTATAACTTGCCATTCTCACAGGGGAAACAGCTCTGGAAGATTCCATAGATGTTTATTGCTTTATATACACACAATGATGGTGTGTTGTTTTATATACGAAGTGGTGGACACAACCAATGATGTGCATAGATGTGCAATTTTTCAATCTCTAATATGTACATTGGCAGTCAAAATACTTTTCAGGATCCTGTATTAACATTTGAAAAGTAAATACTTCTATACCTAAATAATTTTAGAGTTAAATACTCTGGAAGTAGAACATTTAAGTAGAAAGTATATTTGTGACTTTATTGGGAAGAACATTTAAATCTTACTGGAAAGGGTTGAAAGTTTGAAAGGACTGGATCGCTGTGATCGCTGTTTGTAGCACTCAACATATATATGGTATATTATAGTAACTGATTTACCAAACAAGTGTATTTGCTTTTAATAAAGTACTAATTTAGAGTATCAAACAATGGACAGTCCTTAAATACAAAGAGAGTTATTTGATAGCACAATCATTCATTCATCTTCAGTACCTGCTGTATTTTGGTCAGGGTTTTTGTGGATCCTGAGTCTATCCTGGGAATCCTGGGTGTGGGGAAGGGACAAGACACACACACACACACACACACACACACACACACACACACACACACTATACATTCACACACTTATTAACACCCAGACACCCATGGCCAATTTAGAGTTGACAGTCCAGCTAATTCTTTTGGGAGGCATCCAGAGAACCATGGCATCATGGCTGTACTGTGATTATTAATGATGATCTTGAAAATAAAATTGTTGTTCACACCACATGTAGCAGGTATAGAGTGCTTAATCCAGAAATTAACCTACTGCATTTTTACTCATAAGAGAAAGTTTGGGTTATCACAATTATTAATATTTCACTTACTACATACACTGAAGTACCAGAAAAACTGGGAAAATTATAAAAATACATAGCAACGCCTATGCATGCCACTGGTTGCGTCCGTCAGCATGTGTATATAAAGCGATAAATATCTATGGAATCTTCTAGAGGTGTTTCCACTGTAAGAATGGCAAGTTATCATGATTTTGTGATTTTCAACATGGTTTAATAGTTCGTGAGATGGGTCAGTAGCATTTCGGAGGTAGAAGTAAAGTTTGGATTTTCATGTGTGAGCATTTTAAAGGTGTACCATGACTACAAGAATTACAGCAAATCCTTGAAGTGTGGCCATAAAAAGTCTCTTGGTGAATGTGAGCAGTGTCGGCTGGCAAGAATCATTTCACATGATAGGCGTGCGACACTGGTGCAAGTAACACTGGATATCAATGCTGGGGCCTCAACAAACACCAGTGTCCCGACTGTACAACGTTCCCTCCGAGATCCCGTGGAGGACCTACCAAGTATTAATTGGTATACGTGTTTTTTTTGGTACTTCAGTATATATTTATTTATTTCACAAGTTGACTCAGGTCTGTTCTCAGACAGATGTCACAAGGTCTGGAGTTTGGGGTCTGGTACTGATTCATACTTCTTATCACTGTCATTGGCTGCAGACTGAGGGAGTCTAGGAGGACTGAGAGGCCACTGGCAGTGTGCACTCAAGCCTGCTCTGTCCTGCTTGTGATTAATAGGCTCTATTATGAAACAGCAGAGGATGATGGATCTGCTTAAATATGGCTCTCTGTGGAGATCAATGAGGAATGGGTCAGCCTGCCCTGTTCTGACCAGATATGTGCATTTCAAGTGTTTTGCAGTGTTATTTTTTTTTTTTAAGGTTTTAAAAGATAAAAGCAAAATGAACGTGTTCGGAGTGGTACACAGAGCCCTTGTTCTGTTCCAAATGACCAAAATAGGACTTTCCCTCTGTGTCTCTGCAGCACCTGATGCGCTCATCTATGTTCCACATGTTCATCCTGAGTATGGTGGCTGTGGATGTGATTGTGGCCTCCAGCAACTATTACAAGGGCAAGAACCATAAAAAGAACTATGATGAGTTCTACCTAGCTGAGGTAAGCCATCAAGCAGTCAGTCTTGTATGCTACTCCGTTTTAATTAATATCAAGAATACTGTTGATAATATATAGAAGTATATAATCCCATAAATGTGTTTGCATAAGTGTCGCTTTTTTGGAACATCTCCATATCCTTTATTTATGTATTACATTTTACAGCTTGCTATTCTGACCTGTCTTCACTGCATTCTGCCTTAAACCCTGAGATTAAATCAACCGAGGAGTAACAGTGTGGGTGTAAACAGCCCATAGGCACACTCCAGTCCTGGGAATGGCTTTGAGCATGCGTAGAAGCGTAGAAGCGTGTGTGTGTGTGTGTGTGTGTGTGTGTGTGTGTGTGTGTGTGTGTGTGTTTATGGGCACGTGTGCTGTCTGTCACGTACCGACTATGCCATCAGTATGCAGGTGGCACAGCGGGGAACAAAGACAGATAGAGGAGTGTGGCCGTCCGCCCACTCCCAGCTGAAAGGCAGTGATAAGGAGAGGAAAAGCATGAGGCTTTCTCACTTCCCAGTTCCCAATCCATCTCATTATTACTCCAGTTCACTTTTTCATCTGGATCTGAGGAGTCTATAAAATGCTAGCTAATTTGCTCTGTCCATCGGGTGCCACTGTGGATTCTGGAAAACGGGCAGTAAAATACGTTGCCACCTCTACTTTAAGATTCATAAGTATATTTTGCTAAATTGTTTGTTATTTAGGCTACTTTCCAACATAACCTATTTAACAAATCATGCTGGTTAATGAGCTAGTATAGCAAAACCTGGTCGGTTGACTGTGCTTTACTCACATAGTGAAGGTATGTGAGCCTAAACACTGACCATCAAAACAGAGAAGAACACTTAAACTCTCTGTACAGATAAGAGTCTTTTTGTACTGACTCAATAATAAAGAACTAAAAAATATTTATTTATTTGTTTGTTTGTCTATTTATTACATTTTGAAGCGGTGAGAATGGGAGAGAGAGAGAAAAGGAGATTCTTCCAATATTTCCCTTTCCATACTGTAGTTTTAGTACATAAGTACATGACATTAGAGACACTACAAGTGTTAAAGACAACACTGAGCAGCGGAGTTCAGATTTAGCCGGAGAGTAAAATGCGCAAAGTGAAATAGTGCAGATGGACTGAATCCAGTAGCAGCAGTAGTAATGTAACATTAACAGTAATGACTGGACAGGAATACTATCAGAATAAGCAGTGCAAGTTTCACAGAGAGATGAAATCTGTGCAAATATTAAAGCTTTTCAAATGAAAGAACCAGCCACAGGCATGTTCCAGCTATCCTCGTCTAGTTCCTTGAAGTACATATTTTTGCTGCATGCAAGTGGATATAAAAGGAGTTACACTAGATAATGTTAACTTCTACATGGCTTTATTTGGATTTCAGCTTGTTCGGAAAATAATATTAATTCCACTAATCTTTCTGACTCTGAGAGACTCTGTCTCTCTCTGCCCCTCTCTCTCTCTCTCTCTCTCTCTCTCTCTCTCTCTCCCTCCCTCTCCCTCTCCCTCTCCCTCTCCCTCTCCCTCTCTCCTTCTCCTGCATGAGCAGGTTGCTTTCACAATGCTGTTTGATCTGGAGGCTCTTTTAAAAATCTGGTGCCTGGGCTTCACTGGCTATATCAGCTCTTCTCTACACAAGTTTGAGTCTCTGTTGGTGGTAGGCACTACACTGCACATCTACCCTGATCTCTACCACTCCCAGCTCACCTACTTCCAAGTAAGCATTGATTATTTTCTAATAACAGTGTGTCCTGAAGTATTTTACTCCGCTTATATGTCATAGCTAAGATGCCAGGCACTAAAACTCTAATATGTTCTCTCTATATAAAACTCTCTGACACTGGGTTTCAGCAAAAGTCTTAGCAAGCATACACCTTCGGCATCGATCCAGATTCAAATTCAAAATACAATGTCTAGAATCCCCCCGCTTCCTTTTTAAAGCTACCATTATAGTTCACACCAGTCTGTTTGGGTAGCATTATGTTCAAAGGCTCATTACTTACATCATCATTTGAGCACCATTATCTTGAAACAGAAACAGTTCTTTTTTTAAAGAAAGACGTTTTTTTCACTTTATTTTTATTAGCACTTCCGGGTATGGCACTGACTGGTACCTCAGTCAAGGCCAGGTCAATATCCTGCACACAGACACAGAAACCTTTGGAAATTTCCATTCTTGTCCTCATTTGACGTATTCTCTACTAAAAGGGATGGCTTTAACTTTATTCAAATTATGAATATCGTTAGGTGACATGGTGGCTCGGTGGGTAGCATTGTCGCCTCACAGCGAGAAGGCCCCAGGTTCGATCCCTGGGTGGGGCAGTCTGGGTCCTTTCTCTGTGGAGTCTGCATGTCCTCCTCATGTCCGCGTGGGTTTACTCTGGATAATCCAGTTTCCTCCCACAGTCCAAAGACATGCACGTTACGTTGATTGGTGTCTCTAAAGTGGCCTGTGTGTGTGTGTGTGTGCCCTACGATGGATTGGTGCCTTGTCTAGGGTTGTTCCTGCCTTGCGCCCTATGCTGTCGGCTAGGCACCGGCTCTTCCGTGACCCTGAAAAGGAATAAGTGGTCAAGAACGAATGAATGAATATCGTTACATTTTTGAGGGTTTAAAGAGGGCATTTAAGAGGGTGTAACGATACATTGTGCAACCAGTCATTGCAATGCAAAAATGTGCATTGTGGAGATGGACGATGTCACATGTGCTCTGTGCCCTATAATGCCATCTAATGTATGTAATAGCATTTTTGTGAACAGCAGAGTGCTGTCCACCCTCACTAGCATGTCCTACGTCACTAGCATGTCCTACCGCTCATACAGCAGAGTTTTCAGCCTCATTAACCGCCTAGCAACTTCAAAACTAAAGCAAACGTGAAGCAAACTTTGAAAGAGGCAGACAGTGTAGTGATAACCACAGACGGGTGGACTAAAAGGGCTACCCAGAGCTATGCCACTATAACAGCACTTGTGATCCCCGGAGAATGCGAAATGGCAAGCTTTGAACGCCAAACCCACCCTCTTTTTGAGCCACACACCGAGCTAAACATAGCCGAGGAAATCAGCTGCTTCGGAGTGGGAGCTTGAAAAAGCTAATCACATTATTGCTGTCGTTATGGACAAAAGCTCGAAATAGTGGTGAAAGAGGCTGGACTAGCACCACACATAAATTGTTTGCCCACATTTTAAACCAAGTAAACCATGTCAGTCGGTTGTTGGGTAGAGCGCATGGACGCCTTCTTCCACTGCTGTGCTCACGGCTGAACAGCGATTATTACAGATCCCCCTGCATAAACTCATCATCTTTCTTTTAATTTGAAGGAGTCAAAAATTCTTTGTTAAAGTTTTTCACTCAAGAAAACTAGACATTATTTTGAATTGTTATTTAAGATATGACGTGAAGCTGCAAAAAACGTATATAAAAGAAAACATGCATTGTTTTACACTTCAGAAATAATAAAAGAACTGACTTTCATAATGTTTTTTTGTTTAAATTTTGTTTCAAATATTGTGAGAAAATCGAATGGTGAACTCGGTATCATGAATCGAATTGAATCGTGAGCAGGCTGTATCATTACAACCATAGTTACTATAGTGAAATGTCCATGGGAAAAGACTAAAAGTTCTCACAAAACACTCCCATTGGACTTAAAACCTCCCTACATGAACAGCGTGTATAAGTTGTAACTGTAGAAATGATTTTTAAAAATTTGCCCTGCAGCCAGAATGTTGTCAGAGCTGCTGTTGACCAATCAGAATCAAGAATTCAACAGTACTGCTACATCAAATTTAAATAATGCATTACACATTCTTGCTTCAGATTATTCAAGGTTTCAGTGTTTCAAAGTTTCAGAGTTAATCAGTGTTGCATATCAGCATTACTAATTAAATCCTTTTGTCCCCCAAATCAACCACCTGATAGAAGCTTACATCTTTCTAAATCATTGCTTTTGTGTGAGAATAGAATTAATGAATGATTTGTGAAGCCTGAATGTTTTACTGTATGACTAATGGTGATATTCAAAAAGGTATGCCTATAAAAATTTGTCTAGCATCTTTATTATCAAAGCTATTTTTATCATAACTATTAATGTTCAGTAGCTTATTTCAAGAATTAAAGTGAAACCAATCATAAAGACTTGTAAGGATTCTTTGTTTAAGCTGTTTAAGCTATTCGTAGCTCTTCAGTATTTTTTATTAAAGACGTTGATGATTTGTTATAAATCTCATAGACTTTATTATGAGACATAAGACTGAAGTGTGTACATCTGGACCCATGGGTCCTGGTTGTTTAAGGGCTTAAGCTGTCAGGACTAAGTGCCAGACTTTGAATTAAAGAGCTTTATGTCAGATTGTGATAATAGGCAAGCAAAATGACAAACAAATCAACATATCCTTTATATCTACTTCTTGAAGAAGGTGTTTGAAAGCCCCTGAAGCCTACACCTGCTAGTTGGTACAATGCTAATCAGGCACTAAACGACGATAACCCATACTGCTGCATATGCAGATAAGGTGTTTGAGGGTGGCTGAAGGCAGCTGGAGAGAAACAGAGAAACAGGAAAGGGCATTATGGAGGGGGGCAGGCTTTATTAAGGAAACAACCTGCGTACTGTTCACCTCACATGACGGGTGTTGGTTCAGTAAAATATCAGTAAAGTATATGTGTGTTCTGGATTATTATGCATAAACAAGAATAACTCATTCAGTGATTCACCCTTTGAAACAAGAAGTGAGTCACTTAATTATTTGGTCTATGTCTGAACAGCATGTTTGTGTTATTTATGTTTTAATCCATTTTCCCCTAAGTATGCTGTATATCAGAATCAAGGCATGTAACTTTTAAGATTTGCTGATAGACTGTGAATCAGAGATGTGCATAAAACTATTAGTTTTATTTTTTTATGAACTGTTCTAGATACCATTCTAAAATAATGTAACATTTTTTAACCTCCAATAAGAAGAGTGGTATTTGTATGCATCATCTCTTTTTTTTTGCACTTAGCAAAATCTCCATCCCATAATTTATTCAGTGTTTCACTGCTAAAGGTCAAACTAAGCTGTTGTCCTCTAATTTGGCAGAAGGACAAAAAGAAGAGGACTCTGCTTCTGTGAATGTTCCAGTCATACATATTGCCCATCTTCTTATGTAATATGTTTTCAGACTAATTAGCCCTTTGGGTTTACTTCATATCATGGTGTACAATGAGATCCTTTTGTAAATAATCATAAGATTAAGGCCTATACAGTACATTTAGGTAATAAATAAACAATTTCTCTTTGTGGATGCAAGTACTTAAGCAGATGTACACAGCAGTGCATCAGCTATATTACGGTTTTATTGAATAACTGCTTCTCAAATCAGTGTGTATGTGTATGTGCTGTAAGTTGGGTTTTTTTCTGAGACCCGGGGGTGAGGAATTCAGCTAGAAGAGGAAGCAGACTGCAACGGCTGGATCGATAGACATTCCCTTTTCTTGATCATGATGTATTGGTCATGGATTTGTTCACCTAAAGCAATTTGGAAATTGCTGAAATTGCAGAGGAATATATACATTTTCCTGTTTTAGAGGACAATGAAAACAATGTTTGTGTTGTTCTTATCAATACATGATCAATAATGTCTATTGTTCTGATACGTTTTAGATGTTTCCATTTAATTCCTGAGTTATTTTTGAATTGTTGAATGTGAAGAGAAATTCAGTTTTTTCTCCAAAAAAAATTCACCTGTCAAGCATAGAATAAGACAGCAAAAATAGAAACTATATATAAAAGCAAGGACTTTAGTGCAGACAATTGTGAACAGCTTTTATGGCGTTTCCAAAATTGAAGTCAACTAAGCAACTGGTTCTGGCAGAGGATGACAGGAAATTGCAAGCAATTAATGTCACTCTGAGCTGCTAATCAAAATCAGACAATAGAACCGATCGAGAATACTTATTACGTATCATTAGTCAACCTGTTGACATTTACAGCAATACAACATTGATTACAGAAAGCTAATAACCACAGGGAGGCAAGTGTGTTTTGCATTTCATTGTCATTCCATTTATGTTTCAAGACTGCATTTTAAAGGAAAACACATGAAAGGAGGATTTGATTTGATTTCATTGTCTGTCATTCCTGCAGGTGCTGAGAGTGGTACGTTTGATCAAGATCTCTCCTGCACTGGAGGATTTTGTTTACAAAATCTTTGGTCCAGGGAAGAAGCTGGGCAGTCTGGTGGTGTTCACAGCAAGTCTACTCATAGTCATGTCTGCCATCAGTCTACAGATGTTCTGCTTCGTGGAGGATTTGGATCGCTTCACCACCTTTCCACGGGTAAACTCTTACTCACTGGCTTTAAAAAGAACAGCCGAATATCTCAAATAAGAAATGTATAGACATATCAAAAAGTGGCTGGGAAGCTGTCAGCATCGATTCTGATGCCATGAAAGCTGGGCTTATTGTTCTTGGAAACTCTGGGAACAAACACAGCCTGACACACTTTCAATCGGCTTCACAATATTTAGTCTGTCAGCAGAAGCAACAGCCCTTGCCAAGTTGTTGGATACTAAGTGCTCATGAGATGGGCTCTCATTAGCCGAATCTTTTTTTATTGTCTGTTATTAGTGGGGATTCACAGATGCATGCTGGTGCTGGGACTTGGAAGGGTCGGCGTAAACAGATGCTGCTCATTTCCAAAGCTTCTTTCTGGGTAGCGTGATAACTATTCAAGATAATGATATTTGCACAGATTGCTCTCCAGCAGACCTGTTGTAAAATGATCTTTATTGGACCCTTGTAGCTGCAGCCAATGTGATTGGTTTTGAAAGGCTGCCTCAGGCCAGACAGACCTTTATATAATTAAGAGTGAAGAAGTGAATTTAGAGTGCCGTCTGACTTTTGGCACATTTGCTGTTAGGTAATGATCTACTTTCTCTGTGATGTAGGCATTATGCTATTTCAATGTAAATGTAAATACTATATGGGATAATAATGTGTCTATAACCAGAGTGTTTTCCATTCTAGTGTTTTCAATTTCTATTCTAGTTAACCAAAATTGCCGCAAATCGATCAAGCCTTTAAGGAGGTTTGGAGTTTCATTTTTAATTTAGTTGTGGCCAATTTCCAACCCTGAGATCCATTTCACCCTTTACACCACAGCTACCAACCAGAAAGATCAAAGGCTCACATGCTTAGTACAAAGATAAACAAAGCCAGCTGAATGCATCTTTTTGAACTGCTACTCTGAAATGCCAAGGGGTGGTGTAACACATTCAGAGGAAAACACTTTCTGCCCACTTCCACATGTCTGAGCTCACAGATGCCCATGATTGGCTAGTGTCACTGATAAAAAGTATGCCACCCCCCACGCCCCTAGAACATGGCCAGGTTTGCTTATTTGGACTCCCAGCCTTGGGTGGCTGTGGCATCATCGGGATTCAGACTCCTGACCTCCGGATGATAGGGCAGTGGAGCAATTTTCTGAACCTCTGAGATGTTGAGCGCTTCCTTTTCATGTTTCTTTAATTAAGGTGTGAATGTCCATGTGAGAACGACACGATGGCTCGGAGGGTAGCACTGTCACCTCACAGCAAGAAGGACCTGGGTTTGATCCCCGGGTGGGGCAGTCTGGGTCCTTTCTGTGTGGAGTCTGCATGTCCTCCCCGTGTCTGTTCCGGGTACTCTGGTTTCCTCCCACAGTCCAAAGACATGCACGATAGGTTGATTGGTGTCTCTAAAGTAGCCCTAGAGTGTGTGAGTATGTGTGTGTGTGCCCTATGATGGATTGGCGCCCTGTCTAGGGTTGTTCCTGCCTTGCGCTCTAAGCTGCCAGCTAGGCACTGGCTCTCCTGTGACCCTGATAATAAGCGGTTAAGATAATGAAATGAAAATGTCACATGTGAACTGAGGGAAGTATAATAAGCGAGTGTTAACTGATCGTATCTATGTTCCTGTCTTGCAGGCCTTCATGTCCATGTTTCAGATCCTCACTCAGGAAGGTTGGGTGGACGTCATGGATCAAACCCTGGTAGCAGTGGGACATATGTGGGCTCCAGTGGTGGCCATTTACTTCATTCTCTACCACCTGTTTGCTACTCTGGTAAAGATTCTGCTCAGATTTTATAGCATACTTGTGTATCACATAATAACATATTCTATACTGTACATTTATTCAGCATATAATATTTCAAACATGCAAATGATGTGTACATTGTGGTGAGTGTAACCAGGTCGGCAAATGGTCCTAAATAATCGATTTTCTTTATCAGTTATACTGGCTTTGTTTGATTAGCAGCTCATGATGAGCGTAATTGTTGCTCATCACTTTGGCTCTGATGCTTATTCGCATTTGACATTTGAAAAGCTGGAATGAGTGAAGAGCTGCCGTTTAAATCTGACATTTGAACGCGATCTTAACAGTAATAAGAGCACAGCCAGAGCATGTAATCAAGCAATGGCTGAATTGCTTATTCATCCGCTGTCAAATAAAAAAGAGAAAAAAAGAGAAAGATGACAAAATTGCATTAAACGAAAAAAACACAGACATTTCATGTGCATAATGTCGATCAAATTCCCATTTATGTTCTGTATGTAAATATCTGGCGTAGGGTTCTGGTGTCAATATAATACATACATACATTATGTATAATGATAAAGTTCACCTATTATCATTAAGTCAGCCTGGCTTATCAGACGGGCTGTATTTGCTTCTATTTAGTGTATAAATTATTACCATCAGTAGCAGTGGCAGTAGTCTGTGGCATACTGACAAATCACTTGGCTATGAGTCACACTACTGTCACACTACCGGACAGATAACAAGCAGCCCGGCACAGTTATAGTGCTCATACATAACTATGATGTCTTCAGTGTTCAAGCAGAATTAATGTATAATAATACGATATGCTGTCATCTCTTGATGAAATAAGAAAACAGCAAATCCACACCCAGTGACCTTGAATAAAGTGCTGTTTCACATGTCATTGATGGATTTCATTTTGATAGTCTTATTATTAATCCATTATTATTATGAATCTGTTATCATTATTCAGAAGCTCTCCTCTGATGTCTTCCAGATCCTGCTGAGTCTGTTTGTGGCTGTAATTCTTGACAATCTTGAGCTTGATGAGGACTTAAAAAAGCTAAAACAGGTAAGATATTTATAAGATACAATTTACAAGACAAGTCTTTGCTGGGAAATCATTTTAAATCCAAAGTTGGAAATAGAATTGTTGAATAGTTACGGATTTCTGAACTGTAAGGCAGTCTTAGACCTTTGGCAATTTGTTTGGAGAAATGAGGCCAGGTAGTTAGTGCTGCCATGGAGGGGAATCAAAATGAATTTATAGCATATACTATCAGATCTCTGCCACCGTCTATGGAGAGACTCCATTTCCCATGATCCTGAGTGCAATAGTGATCACCTGCTTGCAATGACCTTCAGCCTTTGACTCACCCAGAAACACTTATTTATTTTTTGCGAAGTATCATTCCTGGTTGTAACCAGTAGCAGCTTTACTAGTGAGCCTGGTGATCTTTGCATTTGTTATTCCAGTTTTGATTCTGCTTTGTTGTGATTATCACATATGTTTTTGCCTGGACACCTGACCCTGTGATTGAATGTGATCTACATCTTTGCCCCCTTGGATTTGTCTTGGATCTGTTTAATAAAACCTTGCAATTGCATCTAACCCTGTCTATGTCTGACTGAAGACTTCTCATATGATGAATGCAGTAGGTTTTGAACTACATCAGGCATTGTCTATTCATGGAAGTGTTGCTGAACAACAACCAAATGCCGTATTGTCAAGCCATATTCAGCAGCTAGATCCGCCATGAATCATAGCCAACCAGACATAGCCTGAATCAAGACCTCACCACTGATAAGATTACTCATTTGGTCATCTAGGCATATGATCATTTTGTCAGCCAATATTATTCACCATTATTTGATCACTCTTTAAAAATGAAGGAACGAAAGTGTGTCTTCTTATCCCAAAAAAGGGACCAGAACTACAGCCAAATATGTGCTTGTATTCAGAACACTTGCAACAGGCGGCAGTCGGAAGGAGCCAAATCTCATTGTTATTTTTTGCCAGGGGTTCTGACAAGATGTCCTCACACAGTTGGCATGGTGTGATAGCCACTCGACGGTGGTCTCTCTCATAGATCTGGCGAATCGCCTAGGCAAACTTCTGAAACAGTGAAGACAAATGTCCTTTGCTAATTAGCATTACCAAGATAAAAAAAAAAACCTGAATTCAGAGCCAGTGCATATCAGTCACACTTGACTTATCTTAAGAGAATGTCTACAGCACAGAGAGGGGTGTTTCTGCTATGGAGGGGCCATCTATAAAAATTGCTCTAGAAAGAGCAAAGACTGTGGTGGATCAAACGAACACCAATATAATGAGTCAACCGTTTCTCCTCTTAGCCCATTTGTTTTAAAATTTGTGATATATCTTTCAAATACTTGTGAAATCTCTTCCTATGCAGCTCCTATGCATGTTCACACACTGGATGATCAATGTGTAGGAGAAGAAATCATCACCCATTCTTTTCAAGTGCTTTTCATCAGGAGAGCATTTTATTATTGGTTATTGCCTCAGCAGATACCACTGTCTAGGGCTTCTCTAAGAAAGATATTGATGCATGGTCTTTACACTACCTCTATTCTTCCATAAGAAATCCTTTCATCAGTCAGGCATCAACTACTAATGAAATGCCTTTCTTCCTTACAGGGCAAAAAATGCTATGAAAATGGCCAACATTTCCCCCATGCTACTCTGAATACTTAAAATGTTTTGCAAGGCCATATATGTTTAGCAAGGCCATATGATTTTTGGCCTCATTCTTTAGTAATCTGTTGTCTGTCATTGATAAAAAAAAAGCCAGCAGAGAATAAATTGCCATGGCCCACAAACAAGGCTATACCTCCTCACATCTTCCACCCTAGCAGCATCCAGTGGATGTTACTTTGAACAAAAAGGGTGAGGACTTCATCCATGCATTGATTTTAGGGGGTTAAGCCAAGTAACAGCCAAGTATCAATATATCTTACACTTAGTCTTATCCTCACTTGAACAACTCAAATTAGCCTGTACCAAACACATTCACATTCTCTGTATCCAGCTACCAAAATCGTAGTATCTCCTGTCATCCGTGTAAAATACAGATTTACCACACTCCTTTAACATATCTATGATTCTTCATCATAGACTCCTTGTGTCTAATTCTCCTCATAGCATTACCCACAATGTTCAGAGTTAGCAACAGGTATTACTGACTACCATAACCTATCCAAATAAAGTTAGGCTAGCAATAAATAACACCGAACAATAGTTTGTCACTTTACCACTTTCCTTTGTCTGTATAGTCACAGTAATAGCGGATCCGTGAATCCCAGTTGTATCTGCTGAAATTTTGCAAAACTACCCAGTGTAAAATCGTCACTGCAGAGGCAGGTGTTCATGGTGAGCCTCAGTTCATCATCAACCTAGCTGTTCAAAAAAATCAATCCCCCTCTTCTTGATCTCATCATTCTTAGGAAATTTAAACAAGGAGACTGAGCTGTTTGGCAAATTCTGTTGTCCAAAGGCATAGCTAGCTAGCCAACTGTAAGCTGTAGATAGATAGATAGATAGATAGATAGATAGATAGATAGATAGATAGATAGATAGATCACTTTATTAATCCCAGAGG
>JAOVYV010000048.1:25661506-25688266 GCA_025674545.1 Hassar affinis
ATGTGGTGGTGGTGGTGTGTTAGTGTGTGTTGTACTGGTGTGAGTGGATCAGACACAGCAGTGCTGCTGGAGTTTTACACCATTTGTCTTGCTTGAAATAGTCTTCGACATCTTATCATTAATTGCTGGCCTGTATTTGTATTTGGATAGAAACAAATCTCTGTAATAGCAGAAAAAGTGTGCAGATAATCAGGGTGATCAGCTCTCTCGTTGCTACTGTTTACATTTTGCTTGCTTGTTGCCGTCAATGATGCATCCTCAGATAGAATGGTTTGGCTCAAAACTGGTGGAAATTAACACCAGACAAATATTCAGTATTGTGTTTCAATTATTTGTAATTCAATTATTTCTAATACTTGCAATTATTTCTAACTTAATTGAAATACTAAAATTTCAATATAAGAATATTTGATGTGTTTTAGATTCATTCATATTTAAATCTTAACTGTGCATGTAACATCTCCATGTAGAGTTTGTGAGTGTTGACTCCTGTGTGTTCGGTGTGTGCAGGAAGTAGATGGCGAGATAGCAGAGGCAGGTACAATGGCGCTGTGTGAACCACAATGGGATCATCACCTCCCCTGTCCAAAGATCCGAGCTCTGCAGTCCCGCCTGCTAGTGGCCTCGGTGGCCCTGATTTGCTTCATAAACAGCTACGATGGAGACTTTGTCTTTGATGATTCAGAAGCTATAATCAATAACAAGGTATTGTCGGAACATTGGACTAAATAGACAGTTATTCATATTCAAGCACACTTAAAAGATGTCCTATCCAGCAAACCATAGTCTGGTTATTATTTGTTGAACCCAAAACTGAAAGCAGGCTTGTTGATTTCAGATCTTCTTATTAGTGTTTATTTTCTGCATGTCTTGTGCATGGTGGCTTTGACAAATGAATGTCCATTTCCAGGATCTAAACCCAGACACTCCTTTGAGCAACATCTGGAAAAACGATTTCTGGGGAAGCAACCTGAGCAGCAACTCCAGCCACAAATCCTACCGGCCACTGACTGTTCTCACCTTTAGGTAAACTCACCTGCCCTTCTTCTCTGCACGGGAACCCGACGTGTTCCTCAACACGGCATTGGCATTGAGTGACCTGATCATTAACATAACATTACAGGCTAGCCTGCTTATATGACATAGTTTTAAATGACCTTGCATAATTTAAAGACAAATGGTTGGGAGTGCAATTTTATTCTCAGTAGGAAATCAGAAGAGGTGGCCTCAAGTACTTGCTTCACGGACGAAGCAATAATTGGTATTAAATTGGGATGCTGCGTATATTGTCTTTTCTCATGTAAATTTCTGCTCATTTCTGTATTGGCTTTGCCATTTGAACTCGGCTACAAGGAATTTCTATACAAGGGTTATTTAGTCTGGGTCTTGTCCCATGCTGTTAATGAGGCTGACACTATTTTGCATATGTTATAGATAATGGCTCATTTGACTGTTCCCTAATGCAGCTTTTATAATAGAAGTAGCATATGGACAATGTCAACAACAAATGTGCACAAACGTGAATGCGGTGTATACGAATTTTTCTATACTAATGATTGTGATATAGCAGTGAGCAAAATAATTGTTAATTGTTGTAGTGTACCACTGAGCTCCATTTAATCTATTTATTTTTGTATATTTCTTGACAATCTTAACATCCATGTCAGAACCTGGATATGTCTCATGATGATGAAAGGGCTAAAGATTGATCAGAATGCAGATCTGTATTTATTCGAGTGATATGGATTTGAGCTGTATTGATATGACTGTGTTGTCTGCAGGTTTAACTACCTCTTGGCTGGTGGGCTGCACCCGGTGGGCTTCCATGTGCTCAATATCGGCCTCCACTGTGTTATCTCGGCGTTAATGATTGATGTCTTCGCAATATTAATTTGTGGTGTTGCCTGTGATGGGAAAGCTAAGAGACTTGCACATCTTCCAAAGGCATCAGTCTTGGCTGCGTTGTTGTTTGCTGCACACCCGGTTCATACAGAAAGTGTAAGTAGAGAAGAAGACATGACTCAGCATGACAGCTCTTCCAGTAAACAAACCTACCTCAATTGTACAGCTGCCTGAACACTATAAAAGCTCTACTCGGTTGGTGTGCATATCTAAGGTGTGTTATGGGGGCCGATCAGCAGCGTTAATGGCTACACAGTAGTTGCTTTAACCTGCCAAAGATGTATCAGATACTGATTGAACTGGATGTCAAGGCATGAGCTACTCCACTGACTGGCTTCTTTAATCAGGTACAGAGAAGCGAGTACAGGACTCGGTGGGGGACCTTCAGAAAGACCACTGACTTTGGCCTACTGGATTTATCAAAGGATATGCAGCCATTGCCCCAGGATTCCAGCCAAGGCCAACCACAACTCTCTAATGAGGGGGGCCTCCTGCCATTGTCATTAACTTGGCACCTCCAGAAATGCAAGCAATTTCACAGGCCAGAGGGCATCGGAAGTTTTAACCACTCTACAAACAAAAGCCAATTTGGCTGGTTGTAAATTGTTTGGCTGCTGCTGAAATTACTGCCCTTTTGCAAAGCATTTATCCCTAGTTAAATGACTGTTTGCTTTTTATAATGAACCACAGAATGTTCTCAGACAAAGAAGTTTTTTAAACAGCTAGTATTATCTTTAATGTCTAAATGTTTAAGTGTTTTAATGATTTAATGTTTAAAGCCTCTTTAATGTGTGATGCTGCCCTCTGTGTTTGCTATAGGTGGCTGGCATTGTGGGTCGGGCAGACCTATTGTGTGCCCTGTTTTTCCAGCTCTCTTTCCTTTCGTACTGCAGAGCATTTCAGGGTGAGTGAAATAGTGGAGACACTGCTGATTTATTTGCTTTTCGCCTCTGCTATGTAATGTAAAGTATTAACGCTGACTGTTTTATTTTTTGTATCTGTTTAGCTGGTGACAAGATTGAAAGATTCTCAGTGTCATGGATAATAGTCAGCCTTCTGCTCTGTGCTGTAGCTATGCTGTGTAAAGAGCAAGGAATTACCGTTTTGGTATGTATATGCGCATCCATACGTTTATATATGCATGTTTGTTTAATACAATATACAATATAGCGCAGTATAAAAGCAGAGTATCTGATATTTTAAAGGTCATCTCATTTTTTTTTTTAGGGAGTGAATGCTTCGTTTGATATCCTCGTGATCTGCAACGTGAATATCTATGATCTGACTCACAGACTTCTAGTGGCAAAGAAAGCTGCAGATGTCAGTGTCTTTCACACACAGAACACACAGACTTAGTCGGTGATAGCATTATGGCTGTCTTAATGTAGGTTTTTCCCCCCCAACTTCTGTTCAGGTTATTGAGAAGGTCAGAAATGGACTGCTGGTCAGACTGGCCATGCTGCTTTTTGGGGGCTCCTTGCTTTTGTTTGCAAGGTGGAGGATTATGGGTACAGGGCCTCCAGCCTTCACTGAAGTAGACAATCCAGCTTCCTTTGCTGAAAATGTTTTTTTTAGGGTAAGATATTTTCTGTTAATGTTGATGTGTTTTGGTTTGATCTTGTCAAAAGTTTATTTGTAACCAGGGTGTAATTAATTTCTCAGTTTAGCTGATGTATGTGCATGTACTGGATTTCATTGTGTCATTATAGTAGCAGTTACTGCCTTGTTTTCTGCCTGAACCTTGTACCGAATCGTCATTTGTTTTATCTCTCTAGCTCAGTGTCTTGACGGATCTTTTTTTTTCCATGTTCCTCTCATTTGCTGTGCCTTTGATGTTGAACACCTCCTGTTCTCTTTGATTGGCAGATTGTGAACTATAATTACTACTACTCCTTGAATGCATGGCTGCTGCTGTGTCCCTGGTGGCTGTGTTTTGATTGGTCAATGGGCTGTGTACCTCTTATTAAATCAGCCGGTGACTGGAGAATCGTCTGGCTGCTGCTGCTGTGGGCCTGCTTGATTGGCTTGATAAGGCAAGCTCTGTGCTCCCCAGACATCAGCGAGAGAAGGTGAGAATCACACAATCTCTAAACAGCATTTTCCACTCACTCAGTGGGTGAAAATGCAGCTTGAGCTTCTACAGCACATGCTTTGGTTAAATGGATTGTGGGGGGTGGTATTTGAGTTAGATAGCTCTAACATACTGTGCCCATTTCAGTAAACACTTTGTGACATATTTATTAAAGCATTTACTTTGTGTTAAATAGTACTCGCTAGTGCAAAGAGCATGCGGTATTATTTATGTGGTAACTCAAAGTAGAGAGAGACGACATTAAAGAATACATCAAATTGCTTTCCTGAATTATTGATCAAAATATTTGCCCTCAGGCAAGCTGTAAAACACGAAGATAACTTGTTGCCTTGGCTAAGCCCTACTAAACACAATAAAAATGTGCTTCTTTAAAATTGATGCATCATAAAATGGCTCATTGAAACAGCTGAAAAGTGATATTTGTACATCCTGAGTATAAGATGACAGATTTGTCTGTGTTTGTTGTCAGGACTCTGACGTTTGGTTTGGTGCTGCTGGTCATCCCCTTCCTGCCAGCTAGTAATCTGTTCTTCCGTGTTGGCTTTGTGATAGCTGAGCGGGTACTATACCTCTCCACTGCTGGTTACTGCCTCATCCTAGCCTACGCAACGGCCTACTGCTGTTACCGCTGGAGGAGACCCAAGGTAGGCATCCTGGCCTGTGACATTTCTCTCTCCACCTTCCTAATCTCCACCCTCAGGCCATACTTCATTGTAACTCAATGTTGCTTTTAGTTCAGGCACCATACAGACCTGATTAATGTGCTTTTTTTTTTTAAACGTGCTTGTCTGATCCATCCCTAACACCCACCTGCAGAAGCTGCTGTGGGCGGCCATGTTGGCCCTGCTGTGTGTCAATGTGGCACGCTGCGCCTTGCGCAGTCAGCAGTGGAGGTCTGAGAAGAGCCTCTTCACCAGTGCCTTGTCCGTCTGCCCGCTCAACGCTAAGGTAATGCCATGTTCAAGGCTTTTCTATCTGGTTCATATCTTCTGGTTTGTGCACCATGCTCTAACCAAGTGGTGTAAAAGTGCTGTGTTTTACCATCAAATGTGTTGCATACATATTTACTTGGGATTGTTTAAAAAAAATCAAATTATCTGAAACACAACAGTGTCTGAGCAATAAAGCTGCTGACCTTTACTGGCTCTCCTCCTTTCTTCTGCAGGTTCATTATAATGTTGGCAAAAACCTCGCTGACCGAGGCAACCAGAGTGCTGCAATCAAGTACTACAGGGAAGCTGTGAGGTACATGCTGAGAATGTGTTTTATTAGTGCAGCCAGCAAACGAGGCAATTTAAATGTAAAAAGTGTTGATGTTGCTAACAAAAGTCTTAAACACAAATGTTCAGCTAACAGCCTATCTCTAGCTTCTATAAGCTGTGTCTGTAATACAGTATTTACACTGCTTCCTATAGGTTGCACCCGAAATATGTCCATGCCATGAACAATCTGGGAAATATCCTGAAAGAGAGGAATGAGCTGCAGGAGGCAGAAGACATGCTCTCTAAAGCTGTTCTCATCCAGTACGTGAACAAAAGACTAACGTAAACCAACATGCAGCGATTTATCTGAAAATGGTGTTTGATGTTTGATGTGTTTACGTCTTCTTGACTTTCTGGAGACATGATTTTGCTGCTGCTTGGATGAATTTGGGAATTGTGCAGAACAGCCTAAAGAAGTTTGAAGAGGCAGAGAAAAGCTACTGGAATGCTATTAAATTCAGGAAGAAGTATCCAGATTGCTACTACAATTTGGGGCGACTGGTAAGTGGTGTGATTGTGCAGTGTTTATTTTAAAGGCAGATAAAAGGCAGTGCCTGAATTAAGTCCCCTTGGTAAAAGAGTATTGAGGAGTGCATCACCTTCTAAATGAATTGGTTTAATGTGAAGTGTCATTTTTTTAATAACAGTATGCAGACCAGAATCGCCACGTGGATGCACTGAATGCTTGGAGGAATGCCACCATGTTGAAGCCTGATCACAGCCTGGCATGGAATAACATGGTTATACTACTGGATAACACTGGTAAGGTTCAAATAGCAAAGATTGTTAAGGTGTTGCTATGATGGGCCTCTTCAGTCTGTTGCCTAATAGTGACACACCAAGTATAAAATGATTATATAAATGATAAAGCGGCATGGAAAATCTATAGATGAACTCTAATGATGTATCATTACAAAAATGTCACTCTGCTAACTCACCAGCACACAGTTGGCTTTGTAAAGGTAATGAGAATGGAAAATCTGAATGGATGTCACCTAATTATACTTCTCCATAGTGTATGCATGCTAACCCCCATGCTCTGTACAATTGGCTTGTTCTCTGCATGCAGTGAGGATCAGAAAAATACCAAGGATATATAATTATGCCTTGTTTTTCCACATGCACAGCAATCACAATCACCCAGGCCTGTGTCTTCCATGTGCTGTATGGATTCATGTGAAACGGAATATTAGACTAATTATGCTTTTGCCATGAAATATAGTCTACAGTATAAGAACTTCAATCGGAAGAGTGATTATTTTTAGATAATTGTGTGCATGTAAACATGGTTATTATTCCACAGACAACATTTCAATGTTTAACGCAAAGCAGTTCAGCGCTGTCAGGTAAGTGGATGGAGAGTATCGTATGCATAACCTGAGTGTGTAGACTTATTAGAAATAGTTTTGACCCCACAGTGGGAAAGAAAATGATCCCAAATCAAATCATTCCCTTTTTTTTTCTCCCTCCTCCTTAGCGTGTGAGGCGTGAAGCTGTAGTCTACAGATGCTGAGCATCAGGTGCACTGAGACACATGGGGCCTTCTCACATAATTAGTCCACCCTTTAAACCAATTAGTTTTTCTTCTTTATTTTTTGCTCCTTATCTAATAACAGGCCAGGTGGTTAGCTATTCTCTAGTGCAGCTCAGGTATATCATTAACATTCTCTTATGCAGCCCAGTTATATCATTAACATAGTCCACTTGTATTCCTGTCATGTTTGTAGGTACATATGTGTGTGCAATGTATATGCATAGTGTATTGATAGATGCATAGTGTATGCATAGTGTATGTGTGTATGCATAGTGTATTGATAGATGATTGTGTGAATTCTTGTATTGGAATCATACTCGGATAAGGATACATCACTGTATCACTGCTTGAAATTTATGTATGAAATGTTTGTGAACTGTTTTAAAGTCAGTCTAACTCGGGCATATGGAGAATAGCCCGCTCTTCAAACAGAACCCTTTTAAGCACACACGTCTCCCAGCCAGGTTGATCCCACTAGAGTGCTTTGGCTCTCTTTTTCACATTTCCCTGCCAAAAAAAAATCCTGGCCCCGAAAACCTCTTCCTTTGCATTTTTCAGCCTCATCTTATCTCAAGGTCCCACAGTATAAACTACCAAAAACACCTCAAGTGAAGTTGCTCCTGGTCCTTGTTCACGTCTGCAGAGTGCCTGAGCTGGGCAAATAGGATGAGATGACACGCCTGAGTGCAAAGCATGAGTCATGTTCATGCTCATGCTCCTGTGGCTGAGCAGAATCTCTGCTGCTCATGAATTAGTTAATGGGTAGCCCGTATGATGGGAACTGTGACTCTTTTGGCTCTGTGGTTAAAGCAAGTTCTGACACCCGGATCAATAAGTCAGTCGCCCTTGTGTTGAACCCTAATTAGAAAAGCAAGCCAATTAGAGGGGAAAAACTCATCTGGTCATTACTAACAAATGTAAGGCTCCTGTTTAGGGAGCATGAATACAGTATCTGTTCATTGTCATCACAATTCTAACAATAATAATACCCCAAATCCTCAAATCGTGACTGTTTACTGGACTTGTTTATATCACTGAATCTGAAACATGTTTTAGTATTTAAAAAAAAGTTGTGCTATGGCCTGATGAGTTTATTTGAAGTCTCTTAATTAATCCTACCTAGTTGTTTTTTTCATTTCATTGTAGGCAATTTGGCTCAAGCAGAGATGATAGGGAAAGAGGCTTTGAAGATATTACCTAAAGACCACACAATCATGTTTTCATTAGCCAATGTGCTGGGGAAGCAGCAGAAATACAAGGTATGTTTTCCTACCTGCTTTATTTTTCCTCTTATATCGAGTGTGCAATTAGTGCAAAGACAGCCTTCAAAGCATTTCATAATAAAGAAAAAATAAATGTCATCTTACTAGTTCAAAGACTTTCACTTATAACAAGCTGGCAAACATACCATTACTGCAAGTTCATTCTCTCTTTAGGAGTCGGAAGGTTTCTTTTTAAATGCGCTGAAGATGAATCCCAATGCTGCCAGTTGCCATGGCAATCTTGGTAGGTTTTTCATTTCTGTAGAACTGTATCAGGGTTCATCTCTGCAAGATATTGTCTTTAGAAGTCTTTTTTTTTGTCTGTTGTTTGTTCTGTTTGCTACTGGCATAAATCGATGAACAAAGCTGGATACCACTGATAAGTTATCCAGACTTAAAGGAGGCTAATGATGGATTATTGTAATGTTTCTGGTATTAAGGGACTGTGTATTTTGTGCTGCTGCAGCTGTTCTGTACCACCGCTGGGGGAAGCTGGACTTGGCGAAAAGGCATTATGAGCTTGCTTTAAAACTGGATCCCAGTGCTCCAGGGACCAAGGAAAACTACAACATGCTGAAACGCAAGTTAGAGCAGCAGCAAAGGACAGTTGGTTAAATTGGGCTTTGATATTAAATGCCGTGAATGCCACATTTATGTGAAGCTCATGCCAAGAATCGGATTAAAGAGACTGTCCTCGTGTATAGTGTGTACTTTTGTATGGTAACAGTTTGTGTTACTAATGTAAATGAAAATGAGTGGTTTCAACTGAGCGATATGTGTTCGGAGGTCAAAGCTGTGGCTTTGTAGCAGAATAAATTTCTTCACTTACATGTGGCCCTTGGTGTTCAGGAATGTGGAACATATCCACCGTCTTTTATTCTCGTCTTTCATCTTGGACACTGTTATGTCAGCTGGCCCTCTATTTATTAGTCTATTTGACTTTGTAATTGTTAAGCATGTTACCATTGGCCATCCACCAACAATGTGCTAGTCATACTGACAAATCGCATTTTAAAACCTAAGGAACCATGAGCGATTCGCATAGCTATGAGATTACCAGGGATTGTTGTTAATGTGCACGTTCCAGTGGGTCAAAGTAACTTGTTGGTGAGTATGGATCATAAACCTTCATTCCCTCCGATCCTTCTGCAGTTAATGCAAGAAAGGTGTTTTGCAAGTGTGCATTGTTGATGTGCAAGAGCCCAAGGGTCACCCCAAGCAGGAAGCCAGAGGCAATGGCAGAAAAGAAAACAGCACAGCATGGAGCAGAGGCTTCAAAGGAGACTGGACGCCATCCCCGAGGGGCATCTCGCACATGCTGGCTCGTCTTGAAAGTTAGTGCTGAGTGAAGGCTGACCCGGGACACAACTTCAGTCAACAAGTCTGCTCCTAGGTTTAAAGTTCAGCACACTTCTATTTTTTCACCTGCTTCCTCCTACTGCCAGGGAACATTTGAAGAGCATTGCTGGTCCTGCAAATACACTGTCAGATAAGAGCTAGGTTTGTTTTATCAGCCTGAACCACAGGTGTTTAAGGTACAACTGGAAAAGGCATAGATGATAATGCTGAAGCAAGGAATGAAATGCATAAGTGATAAAGACAGAAGCGGCGTTCCAAGAGTTCATTTTTTACTATAAATGTTGTACAGAATAATGGCAGGGACACACAGGGCTGGTTTATTATCTTGTTGAAACCTCTATCTATAGCCAAGTCTGAACCTCCTGGCAGAGGGAACCAGGTTTTGACATCATGAATCCTGATATATATCATATTTTTTTATATGATACCCATCAAGCTTCACAAGAGACTTTGATCCACCAGCCATAAAACAACTACACAGCATCAATGAACTACTGGCATACAGTATATTACAGTATGTTTCAGATGCTTTTCCTCCTATACATTCCCCTTTCATGCTGATGGTGTGCATGACCAAAACTTTCCTCTTTCATCTGACCACAAATCATGATGCCAGTTGTAGTCCTAATGACACTTTTTTGTGAGATCAATAGGTCATATAGGTTCTCTTCTTCTTGCAATGCTGCAGAACAGCTTGTTGTTAAGAATGTAGTATTGAAGAGATTATGAATCCACAAATTTCCATCTGCTTCATCCATGTGAAACTTTGTGTTATGGCTTCAACTGTTCTTAATGGTATTTTAACAGATTTTTACCCTTTACCTTATTTGTGCAGGTCAACACCCATCTGCATCTTTAGAGTTTAAAAGCATTTACATGCTTTGTCCATGGAGATGGGTGAAATTTGTACAAATGTGTGCATCTGCGGACTGAGAGTCGATGAAAAATAAGATTTTTCTTTTTCAATAAAAAAATAACATCCTTATAATTTTGAGAGATTATTTATAAAAAAAATGCTTTCAATAAATGGTGCTAATTAGAATTATTTACATTTGAGCAAAGATACAGTAGTTTCTCCTGTATTGTTTGAGTAGAAATTTAGAATTTTTTTGTGCGTGATGTTTATTTTATACAACAATGTTTGCTTCTTCTTATGAACAGTGCCAATAAGTCTAGATGGCATTGGAGAATGTATTAACTGTCTTGTAAGGCATTAATGTTGCTAGTGTTAGTGGGTAATTTCAAACCTAATTGCTGCTGTTAATCATACCACGCCTTTCCAAATCAACTGACTGCTTTTAAATGAAATAAATAGAAATAATATCTGTTAGTAAAAGTTTACTAAATGTTTCTCATCTGAAAAGTCTTCTCAGCCTACGGGGTTCACTTTATGTGCCAAATTGATATGCTTAATTTAATATTTCATTTAATTTTCTGTTACAAATGACTGACCTTGTAAAAGTAATTGCATTATGGTTCAAGATTTTCTACAATTAAACAAAATGAAGTTAAAAGATTGCAACTAAGCCCTTGAGTATTTCTTCCCCTAATTTAAAACCTGCCTTCAGAAAGCCTGGTTAATAGTTTATCCTAGAATTAATCTTATGGTTCATATTAAAGTGCAGGGATGATATGATTATTGGTCATTAAATGAACAGTGCATGCTTTCATTTAAAATTCATTCCTTCTTTTTCAAATAACATAGGCTACTGCTGCTAATTCTTATAAATAGACAATTAATACTATTAGAAATAAACAATAATAATAATAATGATAATACAAGATTATTCACTTAGTTACACAAGTAACTAATGTAAATAATTGAATGTAAATAATGTTACATTTAATGATTTAAAGTAAATAATGGTCTCTGTCACGTTCTTTAAGTGATTTATTTTTTTTTAAATGCAGCCACTCTGTAATTAAAATCCCATACTTGACCAAATTTGAAAATTATCTTTAGAGTTGTACTACACTGAACCCATGAGTTTTGTCATTTTTTCCACTTAAGTTAAACATATAGAGTCTTTTCATAGACAATGGTCTGAGACTGTAGCTCTTTAATCATGCTCTAGATAGCAGTAGACTCCCAGTGTCTATACTGATATTTATAAGCTCTGTGGCTCTACTGTATGTTGAGTGCTCAGTCCTGAATTCCATTTTACAGCTGAAAGCCCCTCTGACAGAGCTGCTAATCAATCTGACAGGATGTTGTCGATGTTGCTGCTTGAAAATGCTCTCTCTGGCTCACCCTCCAGCTCCCTAAACAATCCTGACAGATTGTGATGTTGGCTCTCTGGCTACCTGATGATACATTTTGCAAATGTCATAAAACAGTTGCCTGGATTGGGATATTAATTTCTGAAAGCGAGACAGTAAACGGTTGGCAGTCAGTCACTTGGATAAAATGTGCCTAAACAGGGTTTAGCTAAACGATATGTCTCTATATTTTTTCAAATGTTTTGTTATTTAATTCTACAGCAGTGCTGATAAAAAAATATACAGTTAGTTACTCAAAAGATTAAGCAGACTATGCACGTCTAAAGCGAGGTGGAAAAGTACTCCTTTAAAAAATAAATGTTGGGTCATTTTTTAAAAATTAATTCATAAATAGTAATGATTTTATGAAAAACAATAGCTTGATTTCACATTCTGCCTTAAACTAGAAACAGAAACTGTTTTAATTGCTAATTAGATTTAAATTAGAATAAATGGACTAGATCTGACCAATATTATTAACTGTTATTACTCCTAGGCCTGTTATCAGAATATATTTGATCAGTTGATGGTGACCTCAAAGCACTTTTTGTAAGTCACTCTTGATAAGGGCATCAGCTAAAGGCCTAAGTGTAAATATTACTGTTGTTAAAATCAATAACTAACTAACTAAATAAATAGATAAAATGAGAATAATTATTATAATAATAATTATAATAACAATAATAATAATAATAATAATAATAATAATAATAATAATAAATATTGGTATTGTTGTTATTATTATTATTGTTGTTGTTGTTGTTATTATTGATGATCTTACCTAAATTTAATTTTTTTACTGAAGTAAAAATTATTTTTAGACTCGTGCCTAAACAGTGCTAATGCAAACGCAGTCTATTTTTTTTGACAATTTAATTTGTGCTTACATTTTGGATGGTAATGTGGCTTCTGTGGTCTTTTAAATTGGCCCTGTGTTCACACACACCTTATTTCCGCCCTCAGTCTACCGGTGTGTGACTAATTGTTAGCGCTGATCACCGGGAGGCAGTGAGGCCAGCTGTTCACCCGGCTCTGTACTGCTAGTCTAATATCACAGTCCAGTCCTGCTGCCCGAATCTCTCCTACACGTTTAAAGCATGATTACACACCTCAGCGTTTGCTTGTCTTCCCATTTGCTTTTCCTTTAAGCTCAAAATATCTCATTATGGCCCGGGTTCGAAAGTAGCCTTTAGGCATATAGACTTAAAACTCCTTTTTTTTCAAAATGTGGACTGTAGACAACCCTTACGGAAAAATCACCACATTTCTTATGTGATCGTAATTTCTTCACGTGTTTTAGATGTATAATAGAGTTAACCATGTTAAGCCCTCAAATTGCACCAGTAACTTAAAAACACGAGGTGTCACGTAAACAATAGCCTATGCGATCACATGCGTATGAAAAATAAATAAAATAAAAAAATAATCGTGTATAGTCTCATCACATGTGAAAATAAAAACATGCACTACAAGTGTGTGTCTGTGTGTGTGTGTGTTTGTGTCTGTGTGTGTGTACAAACCACAGGTATAAATGTCACATGTTCTGTAAGGAAACGTTATTCTGTGCAATATTCTAAAGAGAATAATTTCGAATGTATTATTATTTATATTATTATTATTTATATTATTATTATTATTATTATTATTATTATAAATAAGAGCTTATAATAATAGAATCGTATTGATCATGAAGGTGCTGAGCTGTTTTACAGAAATGAAACGAAGCTCGCAGGATTTTATTGAAAGCAGGCTACGGAGCGCTGAGACGGAACTGTATAACTGGCACCATCTAATGTGCGCATTATTCATTTTCGGGTAAGCATGAAAATAAAATATGATTTTAAAGCAGTCTGAAATTGCAGCTGTGAAGGCTGACTGCACAGACACTATCTTGTTTATTTGCTCCAGAGGAACACAGGGGTGCGATTCCAGTCTTACTGTGAGAGAACTGTCACACACATAATTTCCAGGGAGAAATGTTGGACAATTATACAGATACCAGTGGTGTCAGACTTTCACATGAAAACTGGATAATAAAAAAATAAAAACCTACATCACATTTGGGCACATATTTAGGTTACAGAATAGGGATTTATTAGCCTATTTTTTTCTTTTCTGTAGATTATATTCTTATTCTTATTATTATTAGTAGTAGCAGTGTTTATTATTATTATTATTATTATTATTATTATTATTAGTAGTAGTAGTAGTAGTAGTAGTAGTAGTAGAACTAGTAGTGGTATTGTTCTTATTGTTATTTATTGCGTGATTTTTTGCCTATGCCATGTTACTTATCTTGACTAAAATGATAAAAATAAAAGGTGAAACAGCGCGGTGAAACAATATCGCGGTATACCGCCTAGCCCACAGTGCAAACACCTTTCAGCCTGGTGCTGTTACATTAGTGCCATGCGCGGCCGTGTACAGTAACAGCTGAGCTCCCCTCAGAAGGAGGGAATCTCCTCCTCCTCTTCCTCCTGCGGCCTGCTCTGGTTGCACCAGATGGAAGAGTCCGCCAGAGCTGCTTTCTCTCTATATGATTAAAAAAAAATACAATAGCTTCTGCTTTTTTAGGACTGAGAGAAGGGTGGACGTCCTGAAGGGCAGCTTATTTAGTGAGCAAGTAGAAGAGGAAGACAGGCACGAGACACCATTAGCGCTCAATATGTTTGCTATAGAGGAGACTGCGCTGACGTGTATCCTTTTCATTTGTGTCTGATTTTCCCCCCATCATTTCTGTGTGTAGCTACCAGGCCTAGGGAGGAAACAGTGCCAGGGACATATGGCTCTCCTCTGTGTTAAACATCCACAGCGCGCACAGGTGCATCAGTCAGGCGGCGGAGGATGAGCGAGTTTATTTGGTCCATCACCTCATCTCATTCCCTCAACACCTGCAGAAACACAGAGACCGGCAAAGCATCTGTAACACCCACAGTCTCAGTTAAGTTCAAGGCAAATGATAAGTCAGCTCGTTCAGGATTGCTCAGGTGCTCACTGGACAAATGAATGCGCAAAGTTTCTTTCAAGCAGAACACGTCCTGTTTATTCTAGATGTCACGTGATGAGTAGGAACCCCCAGATCAGTCAGTAGTTTGGGATAAACTGGGCTATTCTTGCCGATCCCGAGTGCAGGTTCTGTGTCTTTGTTCTTCCTCGGGCTCGGCATGTTTTTCTGCCAAATTTAACAGAAGGCTCCGAGGCTAACGGGGCTTCACCCCACTATCACCTTCTGCCGCCGAGCAACCAGCCACGACAGACAAACAGTGTGAACCCTGCTGCCTGCTCCTCCGAGTGAAAATCCTTTAATTAGGCCCTGGGATTTTATGCCACATTTTTCCTCCAGGATTGCTAGGTCATAAAAAAGCAATTAGGCCTTAAGATCGAGATTTTTTTCTGCCTGCATGCAGTCTCTTAAAAAGATAACTGTCAAATCATATGCATGTAGCCATTTGTGTTCCTTCTCTATAGAAATATAAGTTGTAATGGTTTTTGTAGCAGTATCATTTGCTGTGGCTTTCTACTTAGATACACCTTTAGGAAATAAACAGCCTAGACTATGCTTTATCTTATTGCGGTTCTCGGATGAAATGAATAATTCATGCCCGTAAAACGGATGTATATTATTGAATTTTACAAACTGTATGTGAATGTGACTGCTGGTATTTGGTGTGAATGGTATAAAATTAATTGCGCTATTAAATGTGAATAAGGCTGAGCAATATAAATGTTATATATAATTTATTACAAGACAAGCTTCCGGGCTGTAGTTCGTCAGATGACCTATAGGGGCAGTGCTGCCTACAAAAATGAGCACCCCTACTACGTTCAGGCACGTACGAAAAAACGGAATAATTACGGGAGGATCTTTGGAAAGCGACAGAATAAAATAAAATGAACAAAATTGCAACACGTAGGCATACAAAATCAGACAAAAGCTACCAAACTATACTTTCCTTGTCCCGGAGGTGTTACCCTTTACACAGAAAAGTGCATATACCTGTAAAGGCATATAAGAAAATTATGATCCTTTTCTGTACCTTAAATCTTAAATTTCACATCTACATGATTATTATTATTATTATTATTATTATTATTATTATTATTATTATTATTATTATTATTATTATTTACCTTTATAGGAGCATTGAGGGAAAAAGAAATCTATGCATGCATGAGTCTACTTAGCTATAGTCTATTAACACTCCTAAACCTAGCAAAGCAAGAATGCAAAGAAACAAAGTGGGGCACTTGGTTCACATTTTTTCCAGGTCCAATTAAAGTCTCACTCGCTGTGTTCTATTTTTTCTTAAACGATTAGTCTAATTATGCAATAATTATCGTTATTATCAGAGCAAGAGCTTTTACATCAAGAATCAAAAAGCTGTTTACAAAATGAAATGAACATTTCTTTCCATCTGCTAGAGAACTGTACTGATGTTGGAATATTCAGAACTGACAAACTTACATCGATAAGAATTAAGGCAAAAAGCAGAATTTCCAGCGCATGACCAATGCCACATTAATTATAGCACTGATACACAAATCAAATTCTATTACAATTAAAGAATAATGTCTAGCTGAATGATTTCTCTAGACTCTAGACAATTTTATTTCCATAAATCTTTTACAAAACTGCACTTTTTTTATTTGCTGCTGCAGTTTAGCTTGTGCGTCAGAGTTTCTATTACTCTTCCGTATGTAAATTCATTTCTTCTCCATAACCCTGGATAATGATGCCATGTTTATTTCCTTGCTCAGTTCACTGGGTAATCTCTCCATTAATAAGTCATAATTACAGAGGCATTAGAGAAGCACAACAGATTCTCCCCTGACTCAGTGCTAAGCTTTGTTAGCCAAGCGCTTAAGCGGCACATATCTGGCCCTGTTCCACCCGGTGGAGTCTATACATTGTAAATGAGCTCTGTCAATGTACTCCTCTCTGCCGAGGGGCCAGGCACGGGGCTGCATGTACATGCACACACACACACACACACACACACACACACATACACACACACTCAACAAAGTGATCAAACAGCATATCGCGCATGTCAGAATGTGAAGTCTGTTCATTTGCATGAGTGTAGAGGCTGCTTGACTTTGCTTTATGCATGTGACTGACCGACGACTCCATAAAATTCACTTTAGCTGCAGGGGTCCTGGGACCTCGCTAAATACTGCCACAATACTCCTGTCAACAGCCTGTCAATCATCACAGAGCGAGTGTGATTTAAAACGCGCCTCCGTCACTCACTGCAGTTTTCCTACAGTGTGACCAAAGCAGGCCCACCCTCATTCAATAACCTACAGCTTTTCTCACCTGCTTTGACATCATGTATCAAAACATTATCTTGAGTTGAGCAACAGTATATGCCAACTGCATTACAGCCGAGCAGTCTGCACAACACTACACTTCATCTCCACACTGCATGCAGATCCATACGCAAATTATTCATAGATTTATGTATAATTTCCTCATTAACTGGAAGGTCGTCTGATGATAAATAGTTGCAGTAGGCCTGCTGTTGGGGATTATGTTCAGGTTTTTCAAATTGGAGGTAGAAACAAGTGAAAAGAGTTTGGCTTTAACTGAAAAGGTTTAAAATAACAAACAGGGTTAAGCGAATATGCTGTCATTCGATACCTTTAGAAATCTTGTACAATAGATAGTCTGTCATATGTTTTATTTGAGGGTAAATAATTTGTAGCCAGTGCTGTGAACTGATAACATAAATCAAGCTCCTGTAATTATTAATTCGCCATTTTGATAATGAAGAAATGTTATATTCGTACAAGAAGGGCTAAAATATCATCAGCCATCCTGTTGGAAACAGGAGATTAATATAGAAGACTGGATATCAAATAAGAATACATGGCATGATTTATGTGTTCAGTTTGTAGAATCTAAAATTATATTATTATTATTATTATTATTATTATTATTATTATTATTATTATTATTATTATTATTATTATAGTGTTGTTTGTATGAGGTTTTACACTTAACAAAATGCTTTGTGCAAGGTTAAACCGATTATGACATTCTGATTGGGAAATAAAGATGTCTGATCTGGAGAGTTTTAAGTCCAACTTAAATCGTTTAGTTTTCTTGATCTATAATTTAGCATAAATGTAGACACATTCAGTGTCTTCTCATGAATATTTAATTGCTTTAACATTAAAGCTAATTGTCAGTCCATGAAATTCATGAAAACGGAGGCGTATATTATGTAAAGTCTCATTGTAATTATTTATTCTGGGAATACTGAGTAAAATAAGTTGCACGAGCAACTGCTAATGCATGATGACTCTTCAGATCAGAGTCTTTGTTCACCATGAATAAAGGAAATAAGAGCTCAGTGTCACTCTTTCTTGTTTGCATTAGTTTCACACTCCATTAAATTATTAACAAGAAAAGGAAAACACAAAAGTCTTTAGAGACTAGAGTCTTTAAAGGCTAGACATGGCAATCAAATCAAATCAAAAGAGAAGTGGAAAGGCTCGGAGTGGCTGGGCGCACTTGAGCACGACAGCTGAATTCACCTTTTAAAAACCTTGAATAAAGGTTCGAATAAAGACTAACTCAGATTATGTGCAGTATCAGCTCAAAACACTTATGCTATATCTCTGTGATGTTTGTAACATAGATGAGTCTGAGCCAGCGAAGTGTCTTTATGTCTTTTTCATGATTAGATCTTCTCAGGAAAATTGACCAAGAGAATACAATGTTCATAAAGTATGAGGCCAAGTCTGCTGAAAAAATGATGGGGGTGATTAGAAATAAAAAGCAAAGAAAAAAGTCTTTGCTGCTCCTAAACTGTCTAAGTAACTTATTATCTAACAGCTTAGTAATATGTTTATCATGTTTATCAAAACTCTTTCATTTATCTAGAGACGTATTTGATCATTTTATCATTTATCATTATTTTAAAAATGGGTAACATTCTAAAATAATTATTTTCATTTTTAAAATGGACATTAAATTAAAATTCAAATACTTGCCTCATGTATTATTTGGACCAAAGCACATTTCAAAGTCGAACATGAAGTAAGAAAATTAAAAGTGAAATGAAAAACATAAAAAAAAAACAATCAAAACAATCAAAACAATTTATTAATGTAACTTTCCCTTTAAAATAGTTTAAATGGACATATCCCTATCTAGTGCTTTCAAATGTAAAAAAATATATCCTACATAAATAAAATAAACATTGTTAATATGCTATTTAACGATTCAAGGCATTGGTTCAAATCTTACATCTCTTTTATAATGAACAAAAATCACTAAAGGAAACTTTGAGATATTTGTACGATTCTAATTACAGCTTTTCTATACTCTAATATACGTTTGACGTATAAACAGTGGAGCAGATTTGCTTTGCACAGCGACTGTAGTACACACAATCATTTCCCAATGAAGAGATTAAGTATGTGATTAAGGATGCGTAATAACTTACAGAGCTTATTCCCATTACTTAAAAAAAAATGCAAAAAAATCAGGCCAAATGGGTTTATCATGTGTCTGAATGTGTGTGCAACTGTCTTTTCTTTCCTCTTAAGTGTAACAAGGCAAAGAAACACACTCGGTTTGAATAGATTGAATGCTGCCGTGAAGTGTGAAAGGCTGAGACAGTCTTTAAAAGTTCATTTGAGCATATGTTGCATAGGCTAAAAGGATGAATGCAGGTAAATGTGAACAAACTTGTCAAAGCCTTTAAAAAGGCCCATTGTTCTCACTCAACTACTCAGCCATGAAATTATAATGGATCTCTTTCCAACTGGAGGACGATTAGAGACACTGAAGGGTATTATTGTGGGGTGAAATAAAGGAGCTAGTTTGTCCTGCAGGTGTTTGCGTCCCTCTGTGCCACTGAGAATCAAACCGGAGCTCGGCATGCTCGGATACTGTGTACAAAGCCCCCGAGTTTTTAGATTAATTCGAAATCAATTGTGCAACTTGCATCACCATCCAACCAGCAGGATCAAACAAACAAATAAAAAAACATAAATGTGAACACCTATTAAACGGCTTTTTATTATGTTTGGGTATTTTTGTCGTTCAAAATTCTATTTACGATTTGCCCAAGAACGGAATAGGACCCGAATACACCAAGCTATGAAAAAAACCTATATAATTCAGACAACTGATGTCATTAGCAAAGAAACAATGTTCCTCGTAGGAGCTGCTCGCTTGTCACAGCTGTAGCTCAGACTGAGTGAGTGTAGCAAGGCCTGACAGGCTGAACCCTCCTCGAGCCTTTTGCATGCAGGGGAATAAGGGACACAATCGCTGTGTTCTGGCACATTCTGGCTCTTGTGTGGCTTACTCAGCTGAACACCTATACACCGTCCTCACCCATCACACTCACACACTTGTCAGCTGGCTGACGGCTCCTCTCCCATGCCTCTCCAGCATGGGCTGTGCTAATTAAAGCCCTCCTCCAGCACATCGCATGCAGCCATGGAGTAATGAAGGGAGAAAAGCCAGCAGAACTCAACGACAAAATATTACCTCAAGCCTGGAGCTCATCCTTGTCGAGGTCCTGCTATTAATGTCACCATTTTGACACAAATAGCCCCTTAGATTGTCAAAACAGCCATTATGAGCTGTAGGATGGACTGCTTCAGGTGAAGATGCATGCTTGAAGCATCGTTCGGGGGACCGGTGATGTTTTACCAGTAGTCCAGAAGATGGCAACCTATCTCTGATTCATGCATTCCATCATTTGTTTATTTATTTATCAAAGCTGTCAATCTGATCCTGTTTGCTAGATGTGTGGCGCACACATGACAAGTGGGTGGATGGTAGGAGGAGGAGGAGGCTCAGGTAAATGTGGTGAATAATGCAGATAGAAGCAGCACTGGGGCTAGCAGGGGGACGCTGAGAGATGAAAGCATGGCAAAACACTCTCTTTGGTCTCAGGGTCTAAATAAAGTGGAAAATGTTACATTAGATGGCTAACAGTTCACTCCATTCACCCTTCATAGAATGCTACAATTGCATAAAGGCTACCTATATGCTACGTACAGTAATGGCACAGCATGTCTACTTTTTGGTGTGCGCCCCACTACATGGCAAACAGTTTCATGTTAGATAAAGTCAGATTTGTGACCATTTGCTTTATTTAGTGAGAACGTTTGGAGAAGATGGAGACTTTTAAATTAAATCCGGAAGAACTGCATCTTATGGGTAGGATGTGCACCAAGCTTTTTTTAATTGTGACTTATTTTCACAAGTTCTCCAAATCTGACTTCATTCAAAATTTCTATCTATTTATTATCTCAGAATTCTGACTTATCTCAAATGTTGGATTTATCTTCTTTACCACTGCAACATTATGTCGAATTATATTGATATTTGACTTGATAGACCAAAATTATAAGTTATATATATATATATATATGTTGAATTTCTGTACTTTCCTAAGAGCAAAATATTTTTAAAGAGACGTTAACAAGAACTAGCCCCATTATACAATATTTGACATAATATTGCAACAAGTAAGTAGAAGGGTTTTGAGGTAATAAATAAAATAATACAATTAATAAAAAAATATAAATCATTATTATTATCATTGAAATAATAAATCAATATATTGATAGTGAAATCTAAATTTTGAAATTGTAAATCAATATACTGATATGGAAATCTAATATACTGTCAGAATCATGAGATAATAAGTCAGAATATTGAGATAATAAGTCAAAATTTTGTGATAAGGCAAAATAATAAATAATGAATAAAATATTAATCAATGAAATAATTTAATCAAAATATGCTAGTAAATAGTGTCAGAATGATGAGGTAACAAGTCAGAATTTTGAGATACAAAAGCTTGAAATAGAAACTCAGAAAGTCAAGATATTACATCAGGATTTTGAGATACTGCTGCTGTCACGAGTAGAAAAAGTGGAAAAAAATGTTTCTATGTGATGGAAATGGGCTTCCATACAGCAAGCACTCACCTCCGTCTGTTTTATAGCCTTGTAATTCTGACTGCATTAAAGCCTAAAGCAAGCTAAGATATATTTATGATAGCTTTCCATGTCCCATAACTCATGGTCCAACATGTTACCAGGTCCTGAAAATAATAAAGGTTTAATGTAGAGGGTGTATTACATATACATTTTCCATAGTGCATTATCTGATATTTAAGTGCATTTATATATTCTATACTTCTAATGTCTCGAAAAGAGTTTTTTAAAAGCCGTTTCTCATACAACATGACTGTACAGGTGAGATTAAGATAAGAAACAAATTACCATATACTTGTCAAAACTGTGTTCAAACACCGCTCAGTGGATTTGTGTGCATTTGTGTGCCCTTCCTTCATGCTCTGGTGATGATAACGTGTGCTTAGGGAGAGCAGGAAAACTCAGCATGCACCGCTGCTATCTCTCTGAGGCAAGTGGCGCTGGACTGGTGCCTAACCAGAGCAGGGCACTCGGCTAAATCGCACAGTTGGGACAGCAGCAATTAGAACAGTCACTTGTTATCGCAGGCCAAGTGAAATGCTACGCTGCGGGACACAATGCCAAATTCAAATGCAGCATTACTCCAGCGGCCCTGTTGGATTCGGCCGCTATCATGCCTCGCTGGATTAAATGAAAGTCTGCCATGCAGGCCATAAGGGAAAGCATGCTAGCAGGACGGCGCCTCTCATTAAAACACACAAGAGGTGGATGTGATTGAGGTAGAGGCTGGGGACGGTACCAACTCCTCAGTAAGCGACAAGAGCAGCACAGCTTGGGTTTATCTAGAGGAGTAATCCAGAGAGCTGTAGCATACTGCTCAATCCTAAGCTTTAAGTGAAGCTAGGTGAAACTTTTTTTTATCCAATTTTCTCCATAGCCAATTCCCACCTGCTAGCCCAGTCTCTCCTACTGCACGTGCGTCCTCCGAGACACGTGAAGCCAGCTGCCGAAAATGATTTTGTATTGCAGTGTGCCGCTCATGCAATACCACAGTGAATCTAACTGCACTTGAAGGAGAGTGTTAACTATTCTGTTCTGTATACAGGACTTGATATTGGATAGTGAGCGGATAGTGTTGCTCTGATTGATAAGAGGGAGGGGAAACATATTAAACAACAATAAACCAAAAACAACATCAATACCAAATACACCACCCGCTACACCGCTATACAGCGTTATCAGTACAATCAACACACAAGCTAATGAACTGGCGAGACATCATTCTGATGAACACTTCCATCATCTTTAACACCCAATCTGTTTGCCTAAATGAAAATGCCTTTGGATAACAGCACATGAGGCTATGATCTTCAAACCATGTGCATGTGTGTGTCCGCAGCTGAGAGTATGTACCTCAGAGCAGGGCCTGACCTGCACCGCCACCATACGGGCATGTACTGTTTGATGCTCCTTGGGGGTTCCATCATGTGGTTGGCAGGCTAGCTGATAAACAGGCCTGTCCCAGGGGAATGTTGCTTTGGAAAGCAGTAATGGGGAGGGGGGGTGAGTGTAGTGGGGAGACAGCACAGCTTCTCCAGCAGCTGAGTGGCGGTGCTGCAGATGTGAGCCTGGAAGCGACAGAAGGTATTGCCATGCACCATGTTTGTTTTCCCACCTCTCCTGGAGGAAAAGGGAGGCCCTTGATCTGGCTCTGAGCAAAACAGTTAGCTTTTGTTTCAGGAGATGAAAACCAGCGCTCGTTGAGAGGAGGGAAGAGAGAATGAAAGAGAAGCAGAGGGGAGGGGGGAGAAATCCGGCAACCAAATGTGGCACAAGGGTGGTCACTCTTGGCCCATTGTGACCTTTGACCATGGTGCTCATGATCAAGGGGAGAAGGCCACTGAGACGCTCTTTATGGCTGCGCAAAACAGAACTGGGGCTGGATCTGGAGCACGTGGGAATATTTATACATGCTTACCCAGAGTCACTCACCTTCTCTTCTGTTTAAGCTTTCTTTGCTCCCCTTGTTATGTCTTTCTCTCATTTGTATGTGACTGAGTTAGAGACTGAAGGCATGAAGGTGAGAGATTTTCACTGAGTCATTAGTCCTCAGGTGTCTCTCGCATTGCCAGCCAGGCTGCTTTGCATATTCCTGTGAAAAGAACACGGATTCACACTGTATCAAAATCCTTCATGAAGGTTATATCGGATGAGATAACGCACTCTCTTTGGAGGCGGTGTAATGAGCTTTAAGTTGACCTCTACTCAAAGCTATCCAAATCCCAGTGAATTTAAGTTAAGTCTTTGCTTTAATAAATACGCCGTTCAACATTGCCATGATCCTCGTATGTACTGTACTGCAGCAAATATTCACTATGTTTCCTATCATTAATACCTAGATTTCCATACAGGCATTTGTTTGAAATATGTGCGGGGGTAATATCATCCTCCCCAAGTGACACATGCTCACAGCATATCAGAAACAGTGCAGCACTTTTCCCACAGAGATTGCTGTTTCCCAGGTCAGAGTATTGCTACTCTAAACTTTAAGCTGCTCCCAACTCATGATGTCTTTCAACACGTAGACACAATGGTGTTAAATTAGGGATCCACGAAATATGCCTGTACTCTCTTTCACAAATATTTTTGCAGAGAAAGTAGTATGTGTGCTCGTGTGTGTGTGTGTGTGTGTGTGTGTGTGTGTGTGTGTGTGTGTGTGTGTGAGAGTACGCACATACACGTGTGATGCACCAGTGCACAGTGCATCTGCAGTTGGAGTGGTGGCAGCCTGTTAGCATTCTGGCTTGACAACTCCATCAGCCAAGTCTCAAGGTAGTTGTCAATCAAAACACATCATTTAATCCAAGCAGTGCTACTTTTTTTTTTTTATAAGCAAAGCCCATGACAGCACCGCTATGGCTCTATTTTAGCAGTGTGCACAGTTGTGTTTGCAACATGCTCATAATTAGAGAGAAAACCAGAATGACAGAGAGAGAGAGAGAAAGAGAGAGAGAGAGAGGTGGGGAAAAGCAGCAACAAGTTTGGCTCCCTGTGCTCAAGGCAGTTAATTTTCAAGATTGGCATTTGAAGTGCAAGCGTGGCACGGCGATGGCATGGCGCTAAGTAACAAAAGCGGTGCTTCATTCATCCTCATTTGGAGAGACACTGCTTCATTTGCAGCTCACTCTAATTAGATTAATGGTGTTGTGGCATACAAAGTGGGCCCACTTCACGTTAGATAGCATACGAATTAGGACAAACACTTATTTCAATTCCAGGCAGAGAACAGCAATGGTTTAGGTATTTAGCAGAGCTCTTTATGGTGGAATGAGATGTTAATTGTCTGCCATTACCTCTAAACTGCTTGCTTGTTGTATTAATCATGTGCTAATTGATGCAGAGATAGAAACGTAGCCACAGGCTAGAGAGCAGAAGAGAGAGCAGGGAAAGATGGCGGATAAAGCATTATCTGGTAAACCATATGGAGACGGCGTCACTTTGAAAGCTTTCCTACGTGCCCACCAGCACCGGTTCTGCCAACAAGTTTTGTGGCACCAGTGCAAAAATCTTTCCTTTTTTTGCATTTTTTTTAAACTCCACTTCAAAACGGGTGGTGTGAAGGTAGCAGCCAGCTGCAGTGTACAAACGCTCAACATACTTTAGAGACAGATATGCTGACAGGTTTTTCACAATGTAGCCGTGTAGTGGCGCACACACAATCCCCCACGCTGTACATGTCGAGCCTACTACAGGTGGAAGATGTCAGTAAAAGTGATCCTGAAAAACATGAGAGAGAACAAGCTAACATGAAAGACAAGTAAATGCAAGAGCAGGAGAGAGGGAGGGACTGGGAAAAATGTTCAATCAGATATGTGAAGAAAACAGAGAAACAACATGACAGCTAAAGCGACAGAGCTAGAGGACTCAGCACAGGCAGGCTCAGTGATGTTGATCTGACGCGATGCCGTTTCGGTCACCTTACGACACAGCAAGCAAGGCTTGGGTTCAAAATAATAGCATTACAGGCAAGGTGGATGTGAACATGTAGTGGTGGTGCATATTAATATTCATACGGCGAAGACAGAATGGTATAGATGACATATGTGCTTCTATTCAAATCGGAATACAACTTCACAGATGATGGCATTCTGCCATTCTGCTAACATGATCTAACCACAATAACAGACATCCGCATATAAAGGAGCGTATTGTATGTTCAAAGTAATTCTGGCTTCAGCAGTGTGTGAAACACAAGTAAGGATATTTGGATAAGAGAATTTATGCAGAAACATTAGCCAGCATTACACAGTGGGTCTTCATCACACACACACGTGTTTGTACTGCTATACTTGTCAGGACTTTCCATTGACATAATTATTACTGCAGATAATTAATGCTATGCTTAACCCTAACTCTAACCTTAACCTCAGTAATGAAAACTTTTTTTTTTGTTAAAAACTACAACCAACAAAAAAAACACCTATGGGGACCACCAAAATGATATTTCTATACATGTTTTGACATTTGGTCTCCACATAGATATAAAAACATGGTCCACATACCATAAAAACATTTAATTCTACTTTATGTGTACTGTATGTAATCCAGATATCTAATACTGTAGATAACCACATACAGCTTAAAGATACTCTTAGAAACTATGAATTTTGCATTGCAACTGATATAAACAGCCTTCCTATGATGCCTAGGACAAATTGCCATGAACAGTTTTGCACTCTATCAGTCAAATCTCTATCATCAAACAGCATAGACTTCATGTTAAAACTTTAATCAGGTTACTGGTTACAATTACAGTTTTTTTTTACTATATACCACACAGTTATAGAAGGGATTATTTATTCTTGCAATATCTTGCGTCACCCAAATGAGTCCTCTCAAGGTTTCTCAACATTCAAGGGAGTTTTTCCTTGCCACCGTCGCCCCCGACTTGCTCATTAAATATATATATATATACATACAGGGGTTAGACAATGAAACTGAAACACCTGTCCTTTTTTAGGCCACAATAATTTATTAGTATGGTGTAGGGCCTCCTTTTACAGCCAATACAGCATCAATTCATCTTGGGAATGACATATACAAGTCCTGCACAGTGGTCAGAGGGATTTTAAGTCATTCCTCTTGCAGGATAGTGGCCAGGTCACTACGTGATGC
>JAOVYV010000048.1:25688366-25701783 GCA_025674545.1 Hassar affinis
GCTGGTCCAATTTAGCCATGAAATCTCCCACACTAAAATGACAGGTGTTTCAGTTTCATTGTCTAACCCCTGTATATATAAACATAAAACCTATATAAGTTATGTCTTGATTTTATGGCTTTGGAAAGCTGCTTTGGGACAATGTCCAATATTAAAAATGTTTAAGAAATAAAACTGAATTGAATTGAATAATAGTTTGTCTCAAAATAACCCTCTTGGACACATGGTGACGAATGTTACACGTGCACCTGGGTTATATATAAGGGGAAAGTGGAAAATACATGCTAATACATGCTTGAATGTGTGCATACATGCTTATTGTGTGCTTTATGGTAACCTTCATGTTTGTAATTGAAAAAGGAAATTTTACCTCTATTTTATCATTTTTCCAAAATAAAAACCCTCAGCTCCGATGTTCAAATTTTATATTCATGTTAAACGTGATGGACGTAGGGCCATTCCTTCCAAATTCTTTGAATGGCCCAGTGTGTAATTAATGTTTAAAGTTCTGTCAGAATTTACAGTGGATTATTATTATTATTATTATTATTATTATTATTATTATTATTATTATTATTATTATTATTATTATTGTTGTAGTAAAAAAATAAAAATAAATAATAATAATAAATAAAAATAATGATTATTATTATTATTGTTATTATTAGAAGAAGAAGAAGAAGAAGAAAAAGAAGAAAGAAATAAAAAAATAAATCCTACTGAGACTAAATATTTTTTTTGCTGGATTTTGAACCATGCTAAATATATTAAATGATAATATATAAAACTCATACAATATTTGAGTAACACCAATTCAGATACTGATTTCCATCCATATACATGGTGATCATTTCCTGGATGTTTCTTTCATTTTTTTCTTGTTCTCCACTAATTGTGGACCCTCACCGAGCACTCACACTCACTCTCTACCCTACACTTACAGCTAGTCTGATCCTCATTGTCCCATAGAAGCGAAATCCTTCAGTGGAATCTAAGACGTTATTCTCTCAAATGAATAGCTCAATTGTAATAATAAAGAGTAACAAAAGCACCCACCCATTAAAAGTCATCTCTTAACAAATCTTTGTGAATGTGGCATGCAATACAAGATCCTGAGTAAAACTTATTTGGATGAAATGAAAGTCTTGTTTATTGTTCCTAGAACACTGAAACTCATTGAGAACAATTTCCTTTCTGTATATTGCAAACCCCCAGGAGCTGACATCAAGAGTTTAGACATTAAGGGTTCATACTTAATAGTGATGCTGTAAATTTAAAGCACCATGACAACAGTGATCGGCAGCAGAATTAAATGAAAAAAATATATATATATAAACTATTGTGAAAAAAATACGTCAAGCTAACATGAAAAAAGAATTATGGCACAAAAGCATGGGCAGCATACACACTATTCAGACAATGCCCCAGCAATTTTTTTTCCTTCATAATCCACAGGAGCCTAATTACTAAAGCACTGCTGCTTGCTTTCAATCAGACAGAGGGGAAATGACACACTCTTTTGTTCCTTCTTCATATCACACATGATGCTCTGTCATTCTCTCTGCAACACAGACACAAGCAGCAGCTCTCCCAGGCTGCCATGTGTCCCCAGCATGGTTCACAGTGAGGGAGATGGAGCAGGACCCGTCATGGTGGCTGCACATATTTCATGCTTGCTTCTGGCCTACTTTTATCCAACTATTATTATTATTATTAGCAGCTTGAAGGACTTGGGTGAAGCTTAATAATCATTTAAGGCTTTGTTAAGCATTGGACCTGCTCATCACCCACCTGAATTGAAAATGACATTCACTGCGCATGGTGTTTTTCCTCACAGCATCTGTCTGAATAGAATCTGAGCCTGAATACATCTTCTGACCCTAAATATGACTGTAAGAGGTGCTGTTGGATTTCCTGATATGCACTGTGTTTGTCTCTGTTCGGAAAGCTACTGTAACAGATCTCAGCCTGAAATAGGATCAGTCCCTTACTGTAAAACAACAGATCATAGTGGATAGGCAGTTGTAGATCAGTGTAAGCTGTAGGAAAGTAGCGGAGCTGCATTGTGGTACATCGCATTGAGAGTCTCGGAGGAGAGCCACCTGGTGGAGCTCACAGTGTGTCTGAACATGTGCCAGCACACTGGTGGCTTCTCTCAGCAGCCGGACAGGGGTGGCTGCTACCTGAGCGCAGGAGGCCAGTGGAGATGCTAATCACACTCTGCTGCTGCAGCTGGGAACCTGCATGGCCTACTGAAGGTGTGACAAATACACACACACGCAAACACATACACATGCTCAGTCAGACAATGCAGCTCAGAAGGGGGCCAGACAGTGGGCGGCAAGCGGAGTTAAGTGACCCATGGATAGCTCCATTTGAGCATGTGTGTGTGTGTGTGTATGTGTGTATGTATGTGTGTCTGTGTGAAAGTCATTGACTCATGATCTCCTGCCATAACTCACACTCTCCTAACACAAGGAAGGAGATGGTTCCTAGCTCATGTCTTAATTAGATAGACCTCATGACCTATTGCATGCTGAACATTTTCTGAACTCATCATTCACCAATATTGCATCTTGTCTTTCACTTTACCATGGGTTATATTTAGCATCTTGGAACCCCCGTGACAATGAGGAGAAGAGAAGGTGGAAATTCCACCATAAACCCAATCAGAAAAACACCACACTAGGGACCATAAATCACTGTGTTTCAGGGGCACTGGGAGGTCTGGGAAGTGCACATTTCCCTTTTATTCTTCTTAGGAAGCCCAACTTCATCCTCCTGAACTGCAGTCACCTGTGGTCATGACCTTGAAAAGGGCTATTATGCATCTGAAACCATAGAAACCCTGAGGTGCAGAAGAAACCAAACAGAAAACTTCACTTAGGCCAAGTAAAGAGACTGTACTGATTTATAACCACTGAAATTGGATTACTGAAGCAGCTGCACAAACAGAGTGTATGGCATAACAATACCTATTCTCCAACTGAACGATTAGGCCTTGACAGTCAACATGAGAGTTAAGCTATACAATTTCAGTAGCCAGTAGGTTTACCTCGATCAGGGAAGTAGTTGATCTATCAATGATTATTATTTATAATTTATAATACTATATAAATCTGATCTTATTCTCAAGATTACATGACACATAACCATGTCTATATGTACCCAGTGTTTTGACACTTTACAAATATTCTGTTTTTTGTGTGAGCTTGTTATAGTACAGTTCAGCTATAGCAAAGGAAATTTGTGTTTAAGCTTAAAACAAAAAAACCCTGAAAAAATTGTGCTTGTGCACAATATGCATCAGATAGAATTGCAAACTCACTAAGTTTCTATTTCAACCATCTGTCATCTACAATGTCAGTTTAGCACCAACCTTCCCTCAGACACTGCTTTCACTGAAAGTCTAGAAGATGTAGTGGTCTCTCGGTCAAACTACAAGAATCTCCAGAGAGCTCCAGGGCACTAAAGGACAAGAAGGCCTGACTGAGCAGGCAGGAGGGCAGATAGACTGTTACTCCGAGGTCATGTTCGACCTACACGAGCAGTATCTTCATGGCCAGTTACCCATTTAACATCCTCAACCTTCCTTCTCAACCCATAGCGAGCCCTGCCACTCCCAGACATGCTGATAAAGACAGACAGAGGTAGACAAGTCACAACACAGCCAGAGGGTACTGGATGAAGGGTCAGAGAGCCCTTAGAGGTGCTGCAGAAATCCGATCTCAACAGCAATCGAGTGAGAAAGAGGGGACAGCGAGAGCAAGCCTGAAGGGGACAAATCATCTCGGCTTTTATAAGGGGGCGTCTGAGACGTAGTGGTGCTTGTAATGAGGAACACAGCCAGCAATTTAACACAGCAGTCTGAATTTCTTTTAAATAAAAAGGATAAAATAATATAAGGATTTGACACGGATATTGAATTTTTATGCAGCCTACAAACCCAATCCGCGTCAAATCGCACTTCAATTCAGCAGAGATTTTACCCCTCAAATATTACATTTCTGTGCATGATCATTAAAATGATTTATTGAAAACTAATAAATAACGGTAGATGAATGGATTTCACTTAAAAGAAAAGCTTCTAAGTATGATTATACACCACTCGTATCTGTATTTAGCTTTAGACATATGCAGCTGAAAAAAGTTGGGAGCTTATTCGTATCTTTTATGACTTGTGTTCCAGTTTTAGAGCCTAACACCCATGTAGGCCATGCTAAATATGCCCAGAAATAACACCGGGCCTCCCTACTGTCTCTAAGATTGCCCACCTAGGAGCTTGGCACACGCCACAGCACACACAAAGCCCAGAAGATTATACTCATATAGCATATTTCATAATGCAAAGTTCTCACTTTTCTCTTCCTCTCCTCCCACTGTCCACAGCCAGCTTCATTTTAGCTGGGCGTGAATAATTGTGACAGATTTTTCGTTCGTTTTGCAGCCATCTAGTTTCCCAAGCACAGTGGCGGGTCATTGATAACACTGACACAGAGCAGTTTTGAAACAGATTCGAGGCGTGGTGGCTATTGTGCTGCCACATGCGAAAAAAAAAAAAAACAAAACAAAAAAAACATACCCTGGCCACTTTCCCTTTCCCCTGTAATTAGAAAGCTGGGGCAATTATTGGGAAGACCAACCCAAGTTCAGGTGGTCAGGGACAAGAAGGTAAAGTTGAAAGAAAAAGGGGAGGGAAGTGGAGGGGTGGTTCGGGATGCTGTTGTGGGCTTCAGACAATAGTCCAGGTGTAATGCAGTGCTCTGTACAGGTGACCACAAAGCCACCTAACAAGCAGGTAATTACCCCACCAAGGTAATTTACTGAACTAAGTGCTACTTTCACTGCCTGTTGGTGTGACTGTGTGCAATTACACACAAGACCCAACAAAAGCCCATGTGTCCCTTTCAGAACACGGGCTGGGAGAACACAGGCTGTATGCACAGATGACATTGAACAGAGACACAAAGGGTGACAGTGACACATGGACATGTCCAAAAGGAGAGGTGGTGCTCTATGTACCTCCCCAAGGCTTTAGCAGAATCTATGCTGCAGGTCCACTAAGCAGCAGGCTCGCATACTGTTAAGGAGTCTGCAGTGAGTTCCAATTTAAGATGGGAGACTATAATTAGGCACTGCAATTCTCCATATGCTGGTCATGCTTAGGATGCTCAAGTGTGTGCACCTAATCCTTTTTACTTGTACTTCTTCTTCTTCTTCTTCTTCTTCTTCTTCTTCTTCTTCTTCTTCTTCTTCACAATTCACAATTGAGAAGGAATTAAGATCACATCTTTAAATCACACATCAATGTTATTCACGGCCTAGAATTTTTGTTTGTCATGGCACCAAGAAATGTGACATAGCTAGCACTGACTATATAAAATGCAAAATTTAGACAATGGTGTCATTTACAGTACAGCTACATGTTTTTCTGCTCTTTTTCTGCTCCTATGTTGGTATAAGGCGTTACGCTTGTACGGTGTGAAATCAACTAGAAGCTGTCTAATGAAAAAAGAAATCATGCTGACTTCCAAAAATAGCAATTAGCAATCAGTCTGTTTTCAAAAGCTTTAAAATTTTGTGATAAAAAAAATCACATCTTACAGTGAGTGAAAGAAAAAGTATATACAGTCATAAAGTTATTTATATGAAGCATCCTTATACTTCACCTCTCTAAAGGGTCCATGCACACACACACACACACAGTGCAGAATTATCAGAGAGACCATCTGATTGTAACCTTTACTTCTAGCATGTATACAATATATTGCCCATGCACAGTGTGTGTCTAGAGTGAACTGTTTAAATACAATCAAAGGTTTGTGTCTGAAAACATATAACAATTTCAATTTAGCCTGAGCACAAGGACAATTCAGGCAAATCATACCTCACAGGGACATTCAATATTATCATACAGTGACTACAACTGTTATTAGCTTGTATTAAATATCACACCACCCTGTCTATACAATCATTGGCCCAATAAAGTGATACTGAGAAATAAAAGGCCTTAATAAATGAGTTAGAACTGTCATCACCCTGACACAATCTCCTTCCTGTGGGGTAAGAGATCATTATGCTGATGCTGAGACAATTGTGTGCGTGTGCGTGTGTGTGTGTGTGTGTGTGTGCACGCATCTAGAGAGCTCGCTCAGAATTCACATCCATGTAAACGAGCACCAGCCTGATAATAAATGCTCCTCAGCCTGATGATGGCTTAATTACCAGTGTAAAGAAAGTGTTTAATCTCTGACCCGTTTCATGTTCTCGCTACTCTCTTTCTCTCGGAGTGAGTTTGCGTGTGTGTGCCAGAAAGGCACCGCTGCGTCCCACTCATAGAGAGACCCCTGCCGTCTGCCACGGGCCTGTAGGGTGCAATTAGGAGCTCCTAAATGAAGTTGACTATCCGGTTTCGTTTTTCTTCTTATCCTGCCCCCACCTCCCTCTCCCTTTGCCTCATCCTACGTAATTAACTCAGAAAGCCATCGACCATGCCAGGCGTGGAGATGGAAAAAAAAATCATAACAAAACAACAAAAAAAGAATTCTTACAACCTACATGATCATGCAGCAGAGCAGGCTTGATTTCAGCACCACAGTGCATTCTCCACACCTGTGCATGTGTGAACATCACAAACGGCTCTCAGATGCAAGTCATATATGACTTGTACAACATAACAAGGCCTCGACTTGCTAACAAGGCCACCAAGCCTGCCAACAGGATCTAGAACCAGTGAAGAGCATTAGACACCCCCCCATGCTTTTTGCTACACAAACAAAGCCAATCCACCTAAGACGGCAGGGGACAGGATGCCATGGCTGCTTATAGCAACTTGAGGCTGAACATAAGAATGGCAGGAAAGCTGCTCAGGCCTGGCTGGCTTTGAAGTGAGCCACTTCTAAACTTTTCACATCGGGCCAGGCCGGCAACTTTGAAGACGAGTTATCCTCCGCCGCCGCGTGTCCTGTTGTGAACGAATTGTTTCCGTTTGCAATTAATCTTTATTTTTTTGGGAGAAGCTGTCACTCTGCATTTGTTCTATGGGATGCTGTTGGGCCTTGAGAAATGGGTCAGGTGCCTCTCACACAGGCAGATGGTGACTAAGCACAGGTGGCAATGTTTGGGCTTTCCTAAGGAATCTCCTCAAGGATGACCACCCACCAACTGGCCACTTCCTCTACCTATCAGGTCACGACCTCAAACGCATCAGCTGCCTGAGTGTGTCCAAGCGAAGCCATTTAATCACAATGAGGTAACTTTGTGAGACCGGCTTACCTCATAGCCTATGTAAAGAGTATTGGATAACACCACGAATCATTGGTCATTACATAATGTTTGCTGTTTGACTTCTCTGACCCTGTATTTCTCTTCAGAAGACAACAGGGCACACCAGGCTTGCTTTTGTCAATTTCTGTACACCGAATGCGATTACAGACATCCAGGGCTCTCCGAAAGTGTGACGGCATTGCTACCTTTTTCCATTAAAAACAAAATAGTGTGTGTATAATGTGTATTTGTTTGAGAACTAGACAATAGGCTTTGGAACTTGAATGCAGAACACCACCCCTAGAGACAGCAATATCAGTTCTCCGAAGGAAAAAAATAGAATGTTTTCTTTGTAATTCAGATTTCTTTTTTTTTTTTTGTTTTTTTTTTTTTTTTTACTACAGCAAATTGTAGGTGCCTCCACAGGAAAAGGTGCATGCCAGGAACAAGGAGATTAATACAGATAAATAAATGTATCTCTATTGCTGATCGAATTTATATTTCGCCGAATTAACCATGTAATCTGCGAGGAAAGAACATAAAAGTTTTCAGCATGAGAGACACTTACCTAAATTGTCTCAAATGTCAACATTCATGGAGCCTGAAATCTCCAATGTTGATACAGCATGATGGCCCCACTTCTCTGGAACTCAGGCACAGCACGCCATTTTCAGAAGTAACTGCTTCCATGACAGGCAGTTGCTATGATGAATTGTCAATCACCTTGAAAACATTAACCCGCATGCATTGCCAAACCGGTACTTAATGTCTGTCTATGATTTATGAGATAGAAAAACGTAACGAGAGCGGATTCAAGCTTCACTGTTCTGTGCCGCTTGTCACTGATAGATGTTCCTAGACACCAGTGGGACTCATAGTGCGGATCCTGCTGCGTGATTGCTAATATGGAGGCACCCCTGGGAGAATATGTTATAGCTGGATTAGCCTTCTTCTTCCATTAAAGCTGCTGCAGTAAAGACGTCTTTTCTTCCCTCTGCAGTGTCTGGTTTCATCTTCTAGGCTCATATGCTCGTATGATGTATCCTGTGACTGCTTATTAATCCTCATTGTGAATGCTGGGTCCCTTTTTTAGGCTTCGCAGTTTCAGGATTTCAAGTCATAATCATGGATTTCTAAAACAATTTCTAACACTGAGTATAATGATGGCTCACTTAATTGTGCGACATTATTTTACTGCATGCCAGTATAGTGCCAGAATAGAGGCTTCCTTTGTGCAAAAAATATGGAAATATAAACAGTATAATTTTTTTTTATGTCTTATGATTGTTTCACTCCTGCCAATTTGGCACAGTCTGATACTTTCTGCTTCTGAAATCTCTGATTGTGTTTTTAATGAGTGTGGCGACGCCCATATCCTGTAAGTGAAGCGGGGTCGTAGTAATTTGACCAGACAAACCCTGTGCCCCTCTCTAAATAAATGCTACAGTGTTCACCAATGAAATGCATTAAACTCTGACCTGGGATATTCTTAGCTCACTGATCTTGCTCCAAGCCCACTCTGAACGCTCTTCTTCACGGAGCAGGGAGCGAGTGCTGAGCTGCACGTTGGCCTATCCCGACAGGAAATTCCATTCTGTTCCCCAGCCACTGAACACAATACTACTAAAAACACAGCAGATGAAGGCACAGGGGCAGGGGTTTTCTTTCTCTCCCTCTGTAGATAGTGCTCTTTCAAGCCATAATTATCATGTTCAGATGTGAGGGCGAATATGAATTATGTAAGTGAGACAGGATAGGCAAGCCAAAACACACAGAAACAAACCATATGGAACAATTGTGCTTTGATGAGCTTCATAATTCTGTGTTGGGTTGGACTGGGCGAATGGCTGAGTCAGCACTGAGGTTCACTCCAATGATTTTCCCTCTGTGATCAGTAATGATCATCTAGTGCTGACTGTAACATTAAGATCCATTCAGAGAAAGCTCCTACTCTCAAAATGTAAAATTAATTATACGTAAGTATACCGCCGTGGCGTTGTATTCTTAAATCTGATTGATCAAAAGTTGTTTGTCGATTTTATATATTTTTTAAATATTTTTGACAGTAAGTTAAATTGTTCACAGGCGTGATACTAAAGGAACAGACGTTTAATTGTCGGCAAATTGTTGTAGCAAACGTGAAACGTGAAACACTGCAGGACATACTGTTATCAATTTTGAGTCAGGCCATCCCAGAGGAAAATGTTGCCGCTCACATTTGTCTCATCAAAAATAAATGATCTTTTATTTGGAGCTTACTGAATTCTGACATGTTTCTCATAAATCGCCCTTAGGAGAAATAACTAGCAAAATAAATAAATCTAAGATTTGTCTATTTGAGAATAACAGGAGAAACATAAGAAAAACATTTTCTTTTATGTTCTTATCAGCATCTCAGATTTAAAATACTTTTACAAATTTCTGATATTGTGCAGGCTCGTTATACTGTAATCTTAGGGGCTGATTGTTTCAGACAAATAAAGGGCAGGGCAGTGAGAGAAAAACAAAGAGCATTTTAAGAGCTTAAATTGAGGTGAGAGGAAGGCTGTTTCTCAGGAGCTGAATTTAAGTATAAGAAAAAAAAATGGCTCGGATCTCATGTTGATGTTAAATTGAGCTCAGTTACGTCTGGGAGAAATTTGGCTGGACATAGCAGTGATCTTCTTTTGAATTTGCCTTTCCTCTGGGGGTAGTCACACCATGTTATTGCTGATCATTTTCCTGTAAGAGCACATTCTGTTATGTTTTATTCCTTACTTCTGTATAGGATTGAGCTATTTGTATGCCATCTAAGATGACCAGACTGATACTCTTGTACAGTTGATTCATCTAGCTGCGGTTCTGTCCAATTAATGTGGTCTTGTATGGTCCATTAATGGACAAACTATCTGTGCAATGTTAGTAGAAGCTGTTTTCCTGTATTGACCTCAATGCACAGCATGACTCGGTAGTGAAAAAAGAGAATAGAGGCCAGGACAAAATGAACAGACGGTCCTCCCTGCTCCATGCTCTTATCAGAAAAACACTGCTGTGCTCAAGTCAATAGACTGGTGGAATTTTAGCACTTGCACTCTGGAGCTGTAGGGTAGAAATGAAATGGAAAATGAGTCAACATTTATTACATCTGTAGTAAAAACATATTGCAATGTTTTCCACTCTTCCTCTGAGGTAATGTGATCTCTATCAATATGACCGCTATGCTAACATGAAAGCCCGTACTTGGCACTTGCTCAGACAGTATATGTCATTTCCATGGTCAAAAATGAATGTGACTTGTTGCACAGGTGCAAAAGCCCAAGATAAACAGTGCCTCAGGAGCTGTGTAGAGAAGCAATGATAGCAGGCTCCTTCATTATCTGTGAATTTATTCATTAATCATTAACTCTTGTGTGGCCTGTGTGGAGGAGCCAGTGGCAGGTGACACTTTTTCATATGGCCGCAGCAGCGCACAGCTGGACGGTGGGAATTCACCCATAATTCAACACAAATTATTCAGCTCCTCTGAGAACTGGGCTGCCTGGTAAACACACCATAAGATCTGGGCCGCACTTAATTAACTCGGCAAATCCACAAAAGTATGGTGAACAAGCACAAACTGCATACACCACACACACACACATGCACACACACACACTGAAGAGAAAGGCTAGCCTACAATGCAATTTCAAATCAAATCAGTTCAGGGAAAACCTACAGTAGGTTTGTGCATTTGCAGTGAAATTAATCTGTGGTGAATTTGGACAGAGATTTACTTTGCAGCTGAACAACAAAGAGGACCTGAATGTGATAGATGCCTTTATTGAATACAGGGTGCATTTATTCTAGACACTCTATTGAGGGAAAAAAAACACATCAAGTGCAGAGAATGGAGTGCTGATGAACAGGTCACTGAGTCACTCACGTTCAAAGAGAAAGTGTGAGAGAAACTCTTCAGCACCGATCCCCAGCAAAGGCTAACAAAGTAACAAAGCGTCAGACCGGCACCAGTGCTAACAACGGGAGAAAATCCCAGATGAAAATGTACTCTCTAATCCGGAGCTGAATGGCACAGAGGAGTTCCAACACCATTAGTGACCACAGTGCACGCCTGAGATGGCTTTCGCATGTAGGGAGGGGATGGCTTCAGCCAGCCAGACTTAAAAGAGCCGTGAGCACGGTTAGCCACCTGCTTTGCATCGGCATACTCAAAGGCATTAGAGAAGCACCACGATCGTGAAGAAAGCAGCATTGTGGGAGGCCTTGATGGGTATTGTCCTGCTCCAGCAAGATCTGAAGGACATCTGCACTGGTCAGACCAGAGGAAGTTGTAATCAGGGGGCAGCACTTTCCCATCTCTGTTTGGCCACGGCAAGTCTGGAGTTTGGAGAGAGGAAACATCATCTTCAAAGCCAGGCATGGATTTTGCATCTCTCAATATGGAATAAGAGCCTTGCCAATATTGCAGGAAGCCAGAATATTGGCAAAACTTAAGAATGCTTTTTCATTTCCTCTTATTCATCTCCCATGAAAGTCTAATATTGTTTTCATTTACAGTAAATTAAAAAACATGATGTGACAGGACTGTTAAGGGGAAGGTAATGCACAGAAACCCTGCTCACTTCTTCATGAAACAGGGTGACAAGACAAAGACTCAATCTCCTGTTAATTAAACAAATCAATTAAGAAACTGTTGTTGGAGCCATGTAACTGATGTTCCTTATTTGCTATAACAGCCCTACTGGGAGTTCCACCACTGCATTAAAAAACTGTCCTCTCTCGCTCCATCAGATAACATTAGAAACACTTATTTGCACCTTGCTGTCATATCAGTGGAAGCTGTGAGTTATGGAAATGCAGTCGACCACCATGGTCCCAGTGTGTGATCAGATGGGTTCACTTCACAACCTACAGAGAGAACTTGCTCCATAAACTCTGAAGTACCCCAAAGGTCCCTAATGAAAATAGATCCAGCCATCAGCTCAGCAGTGGTCCAGATGCTAGATAAGGGTTGCCCATTTGCATACTCTTCACACCATGCAACTCCTGTTCAAGCAGATCAATTATCATATTAAATTTACCCTCCTCAGTTAAAACGATTAAGTTTCAAATTGTTTTAGATGGCCATCATTAATCCTTACCATAGGCTAAGTGCTTTGGCTGCAAATTTGATTGGGCTCCTGTATCAAGGGTCAAATTAACAGCATACTAATGCTGAACCCTATTTAATTTGTGGCAAAGGGATTCCATATTAACATACTAGGATCTTATTGCCATTAAGGTAATGTACAAAAACTCTCAAGAAGATAATTGGGGTCTGCCAGATGCTGGATGTGTCAAGGTTTTTTTTTTGCATTCATTCAAAATGAACACCAAATTGTAAGTGAATTGATAGGAATTTACCAAAATGAAAAGACCATTAGTGTACTTTGCATTTTACAGTAACTTACAAGAAAATGAAATCTTTTACGATTGTATATTTTGACAATTATTCCATTCTTTTATTGTTTGTAGAGGAACAATTTAACACTTAAATGCCACATATACTCTTCCAAACCTTGAAATGGGATTTAAACTCAGGCGACAAGTCCATAGTTCTGCCAAGAGGCACACTGCCTTAGAGCAATGTGTCAGACCATGTCTGTGGATATCCTTGGAAAGCCTAAACTGTTTCTCTAAGCAGTAATCCCTATGAGGAAAAAGTGGCAGTGGCGCCATGGCTGGCCTGATTGTGCTCATGTGGCCAAAGTCAATATGAGCACTGGTCTATCAAAGCTGTGTAGATCTCTGGAAGCTATGTTGGTTTGGACAATGAATCACTAGAACCCAGTGCTGTAATCTGAGTCATTGGTTGAGAGAGATTTCTAACCCATTAGTACCCTTGTACATTCTAGTAGGTCACAAAAATACTCCAAGGACTGTAGAACCAAACACATATACAAACACGTATACAAACTGATGACCTGTTTTTTAAAGTTAGTAAGAATACCGTATGTTCTGGGAGGATTTGATACATAGAATATTGCACTTGAGCTGAAGACTTGAGGATCATATCTATTACAAACCAGTTGGGACACTAAACAAATTGTGAATAAAACCTGAATGCAATGATGTGGAGATGGCAAATGTCAATATTTTATTCGTAATAGAACATAGATGACAGATCAAAAGTTTA
>JAOVYV010000048.1:25711459-25739986 GCA_025674545.1 Hassar affinis
CAAATACTGATTGGATTTAGATTTTTCTTTTGTTCACTCACTTTGCATTTTGTAAATTGATAAAAAGAAAATTATTATTTGTATTTTTGAAAGCATTCTTAGTTTACAGCATTGCCTAAAACTGCCTAAAACTTTTGCATAGTACTGTATGTGTATATAACACATTTCCATATTTTGTTACCATGCTTTGTGTTTTATATATAAGCATGGTAACAAAAACTGGAAATGTTTCATTCACAGACCTCTGCATGGTCTATTTTTTTCGGACGCTTTCAACCTGTAACTTATGGCATGTCCACTATGGTTCTCACTGAAAAACCTGCTGTTTTTTTATTCCAGCTGGGAACCAACTTATCGGGTTAAAAAACCAATGTATTTTTTGTTTGAAATTCTATGAACAGTTCAAAATTAGGTGCATGAACTGGAATGGAAATGATTTTGTGCTTTGGTACCAGGGGGTATCAGGTTTGTCAGAAACTGAGATGTCACTGCTCTTTTGCCTCAAGCTCCTCTTCAAATTAGATGCCCTAACCCAAGCCTTAACCATGACTGAGAGAAAGCTTAATTGCATTCCCACTCCGATAGGACTGGCCCCTGGAACCCTGGCTAACAGTTTTATCACAGAACTACTTTCTTTGCCTCCGAAAAAGAAAGAAAGTTTGGTCAAATGTCCACACTGCTAGAGTTAGAGAACTTCCTCTGTAGAAGACATCTTGGTCTGAAAGCCGTTAGCATTATTTACGGATGGGGCCTGGTGGCTGGGGGAGCTATGCTCTACACCAAGCCAGTTGTATAAATACAAGCCAGTGCTCGGACAAAGAGGAGCTTCGACTTCAAAACAACAGTAAAACGTGTGAACTTTACGAAACCTTTAGAGACCATGCCGTTTGAAGTCTTGGCATCTCTGGTTATGGGTGAGCAGAGAATGAATTCTGTTGCAACAAACCATCATCAGGGCCATATGATCCCATGATTGAGACCATGTGTGGGGCAGCATGTGGACAGCGCTTCCTGTGGGGCAGCTTATGCAGCTGAGGCTGCTCAAAGACACAGGGTGCATGTGTCCAAACATCATGGCCATTGGACACTGTTCACACAAGCCAGCAAATACAAAGTCTACACAGAGAAGCATTGAGTTCCAGCACCGAGACCCGCAAACAGCAAACCAGTGGACAGTGCCAACAAAAAAGTTGGTTTAATGTTTCTGATCAGACTAACTAGATGTCTCAATCTGATAACGTTGATGAAAAATAGATTACAGGACTAAAACAATGCTGATCATTGTTACGGTAATCATTTTGAAGAATATATTGTAGACTACAAATGACAATAAATATTGGTAAAGCATACACTCACATAGAGTTGTTCATTTAATCTAAGTTAAAGTGCAAAAGACATCACCCAAAAATGAGAGAGAAAAATAAATCGGATTTGAATGGTAAAATACATTCATTCTGCTAAATAGAATTTCTAAAGGTCAAAAGGTCCAGCTCCTAATTTGCCTACTTTACCAAATTCCTACCTTACCAAGCTTCTAATGTAGTTCTTTGTACAGCTCTAAGATTTTTTTATCACCCATACACACTTTACAAGGTTTCCTCTTTGGATTGTAAAGTTTTTTTTTTCTTTTAAGCTTTCCTTGTTGGTGAGGTGGTACCCTTAACGTTTGTACTGCTAAAAGTTTATAATTGATTTGCACTTACCATTTGGATCTACAGTAAATCTACAGTACAAGCACCTTTTTGAATAAAATACACAAACTTAAAATAAGTATGCCTGACAAGTGTGAGAAGGAACGGTACAGTTCGAATGGTGCATTTTTTGTCATTGTGTATTGGGATTCAATTTGGAAACCGGTCCTGAGAGGCACTTTAACCATAAGATGTGAGAAGACTTTAAATTTCAGAAAATCTTTCTTCTTTTCTTTCTTTTGTTTTTGTTTGTAAACAGATTGCATATACTGGCTGCCACCATGTGACACAGCATCTGTGATTTATGTTAAAGGCTTGGTGTTGAAGGTCAGTGTACTGGGCCTGGTGTACTTATCATTAAATTGGCTGGCACTTTGCAGCCTCACACATACACACTCACAACGGTAGGTTATAAAGAAAATTCAAGCAAAACCCTGGCTAAGATTGAATGTCTACTCTCAGAAATGTCATGTCCAACAAACATGGTGAGGTGAGTAAAGTTTAGGTGTAGGTGTGAGGAGTTCTTAGGTGCACGTCATTAGGCAGTGGCTATTGTTTTTTCAGTGTGCAAAAATAGTAGAAATGTAATGTTTGGTGTTATTAAAGGCAGTGTTCAGGGAGGGCAGGGTTATGGAGCAGACTCAATTGGAGGCAGATCAAAGGGGTGGGTGTGGAGAACTTCTCGGGGAGGATTAGACCCCTCTCTGTTTGCATTTTCCCACTGTTTTGCTTTGCAACTTCTTGCCTAGATGAACCATGGCTTGTTATGACAACAGCAACAACAAAAAGAATAGAAGAATACAAGTAAATGCACTATCCACCTTGACTTTGTAATGAACTTTTGCTCAGATAGCAGCTGACGGACATGCTATTAGCCAGGTACCCTGAGCCCTGGCAGACCCCTACATAGCTCAGGTCCAGAATACTGACAAGCCAATGAAACTGAGACAAGTCAGAGAGAGGCATGCTCTGATAAGGCATTCCTCTCTGTGCTAATGTGTACTGAAAGTCTGGCAACCTCTGTCATGTGGAAAATGGCTCAACACTAACATTCTTTGAGACAGAAAAACAATAAGAATAAACAGACAATGTCAGTAACAGTTAAAATATGATTATAAATCTTAGCATATAAATACCTACAATTGTATAAAATACTCTCACCAAGTACTATATTAGGAACACTGGGTAAAATCTCCCTTTTGCTCTTTTTCCCTGTTTTTTCCCTGTTTTGATGACAGGGAAGGCCACTGAAGAAGACTGAACTCATTGTCATTACCATTAGAAGGTAATGGCAAATTGTGGGCATGATGGGATGCACATGATCAGCAACAAGAGTTGAATAGGCTGTGCCATTCAAGTGTGGATTGATTGGAATCAAGAGGCCCAAAGTGTACCAAGAAAACATTCCCCACACCATTACACTACCTCTACCAATATGGACTGTTCAAACAAGGCAAGCTGGGTCAATGGATTCATTTACTTGGTGCCAAGTTGTGACCGTCTGTGTGCCTCAGGAGAAACCAAGATTCATCTAACCAGGCTATGATTTTCCAGTCTTCAACTGTCCAGTTTTGGTGGTCATTACAAAACTGCATGAACGAATATGGGTACAGGTGTTCCTAATCCAAGTGTGTTCTGTGCATAAAGTGCTTAGGTGAAGATTATGTAATTTGTACAGATTTGTTTCATATTTGGCACAATAGTTTGATCATAGTGTTAATTTTCAAATATGTATAGTTTTTTTGCAAATCAAGAACTGATTAATTTTTATGTAACAAATTAGTTTACACTTAGTTTATACCAAGCACATGTGATCAGATATGCCCTTTTTAATGCTGAACTTTGAGTTTTATAATGAGCTTTAAGGTAGGCAATGCTCCATGTACATTTCTTCTGTTTTCTCTGATAACAAAGGTCTCAATTTAATTCATTCTGAACTGTTTCATTAGAGGCCATATGATTTCCCAGAGTTTGATGGAAGAACATGTCAGTAATGAATCCAAAATTAGAAATACAGTTTCATAAATATTTCTGAATACAACACAAGAATAGACATAAAAGAAATACTTTCTCTACATTTCTATTTGATGTCTGTCCATGACAATGTTTTCTCAATCTGGAACATTTTTCCACCATTATGTAGACACATCAGCAGATCAGACTTAGCCTGCTGCTATACAACAACGTTTACTGGTGTAAAAACAGGCCAAAAGACATGACAAAGGCATGCTTTAGAATGGGATGTTTAAATACTAAACACCATAAAGAGAATGAGCGTGTGATGTAGAGCCAGTTTCTTGTATAGTAGTATGGACAATAAAGTTCTAGGTATTACGCAGTGATATTACTGACAGTGCACACTGCAGGACAAAAGGTGGTCTCTGGGTCATGCAGCTGCACACACACACACACACACAGGTATGAACACACTGCACCTGGACAAAGGCAACTATCTTCCTGATGCACTTCAACTACAAATTGCATCATGTTTAATCAGAAACTGGTTTCAAATCATTGCAAGAAAACTTGTTTTGTCTACATATTGTACTCAGTCAAAGCTAGTGTAGAAATATTTGAGGCTGTAAGCGGATGCCTCTGAATGCCTGACTGATTTTTACATGCCAGTCTTCTCTGCTGGTGGGATTGCACCACCCCTGCCAAGCTACACTTACTGTTGTTAATGTGACATAGCTGGCAGTCATTGATAAAACACCATTTCACAGGCCTGTTGACAGCTGACAAACCAAAACAACACCGTAGTCACTGTCACAGGCATAACAGTGCATACCTAGCCAGGTTTGCAGACTTGATGGTACAAGTGTGACTGTGTGAGGGAGTGTGGTGGTGACTCAAGGGAGTGAGGGATTGAATATGAATAGGAGGAATGTGTCAGGAAACAAGGGATCAAGGATGGATGGATGTGCAGGGAGCACAGGGGGCTGATGAAGCCAGGCAACGGACTGGAGGTTGATGCGAAGTAGGAGACAGCCACGGTCACTGCCCCCCATCCTCCAGGCCGACTGACTATTCCCACCACCTGCCGAGCAGCGGCGACTTGGTGAAACAATGCCTGCATTATCCGCCATCTCTCCCTGGCCTCCTTACCACTGAGTCACTAACAGGCCATGTATAGCATGCTCATGGCATCATAGCACCAGCCAATTAACACTCTCATTCAGGACAAACACACAAAGAGGAGAAGGAACAGAATTTTTTTCCCGTCCAAGCACCCACCCTGGACCCTTCCTCTTTTTATAATATCTCCAAAATTTGCTTAGCTTCCAGTGAAGATGTACCCTTCGTTTGTCCTTAATTCTGAGATATTGCTTTGGTTGATTAAGAAACACAAACACGATCCATTACTGCTCCCTCCGCACCTCGGCTGTTCCCACATGCTTGGAGCAAGCACATTAGGAACCAGCAGCCATTTGTCTGCAGATATTTCACCAGCTTCTGGGAGGCTCTGCTTAGGATCAAGTTCCTTCAAGTCTGTAATAACTGTATGTGACCTAAACTAGGTCATAGGCAAATTTAGAGTTAAGCAAAGACAAAGACATTCATGCCAGCAAAAAAAAAAAGAAGAAGAGAGAAGAAATGGGAAAAAAATAGAATTCACATTTCCTAAACATGATACTTTGTGTCATTTAAGTTCCACTGTTCTTCCCAGCAGTATAGTTCGTCTGGGCGAATCATTTGAAGTCAGCTAGAATTACTCATGAAACAATAAACTACAACAATGCTTCCAAGACTATCAAAGATTTTAAAGGGCAAACCAGTCAAGTGTAACACTGTCCACTGCATCAGACAAAGCTTCCATGTTAACTGTAAAGTCTCACTGCTCAAAATAAGATGCAAATGAAGAGTCACCTAAGATATAGGGAGAGTGTCTCTAAGGATGTAACGCTCCAGTCCACACATCAAAGCTCGCATCCCCTCATCCTAGTTCTGGGATAAGTCTATGGCACTGGAAAAAAGCTAATACATTCAGCATCAGAGCAACACGGTCAGGTTTACTACTCCTGAAATCCTCTTCACTAATAATAAAATTATTTTAAGTCCTTAAGGTTATTTCTTCACACCTCTACACAAATCCATGGCAAGGATTTGCTCTTTCTCCTTGTGCTTCCTGAGTACTGGCTAGATCATGACAATGACTGCTGGCTGGAATTGCTCCAGCTCCTCAACCCTGGCCCAGGGAAGACAGCAGGGCAGCCTTCTCATCCTCAACTCTACCCTGCTTCTCTCAGACACAATGCTGGCACTCTGACAACAGCCTCATGTTCAGGACAAATCCATCATTCATACACTACTGTATGACTTAATGGGACTATACAGGAACACAAGACAATATGGATAGTTCTTTGAATTTCACTTATCAGCACATCTGTTCTGTTTACATGAGCGCTGAGAAAATATGTTCATCCTATACTGGCCTTACAGTATAAATACATTAGATACAATATGTTTGAAACAGATGCAAAAACAGATAGCTTGCCAGAAAGGCTCATAAGGTATCTGTTTGAGACTAAAGGTGTGTATTAGGAATGTGATGTGAACATCACACCCGCAGGAAGCTTTTACTTTTAGTGGAAGGTCAGACATTAAGCTTGAGGGGAAAAAAAGATCAAGATCATTAACATGAATGTCTGTGTCATTCATTCATACATTAATTCATTCATTCTTCTTTAGTGACTGCCTGGTCAGGGTTGTGGTGGTTTAAATCAGATTACTAGTTCTGTTTATATTTTTGGAAGTAGAACCAAATAAATTATAAATCAGAAATGTGGCCACATACATACATAATTAGGAGACCCATATAAAGAAAGATTTTTTAATGAGTACAGATACAGATATAGAATATTTGGATAACTAAACAGATAAAGAAACAGTTAGTGGCCTTGTGTTACACTCCTTGACCTTACTTCTGGTGTCCAAGAATATACACAAAGTTCTAGACTCATTTTACTGCAGCACTGAGACACATTTATTATAATAAACATTCCTAAGAGCTTTTACAGATTGGCTTTGCTGGCAGCTGCCCAGGCTATTGTGAAGGCAGAATGTGATGCCGGCTGCTCGGGGCTTCATCCACAGTCAGCTTAGTGTGCAATCAGCCAGATGAGGTGTTTAAGATGGGCAGGCGCAAGGGTAGCCCCGTGAAACCCACACCGTCACACTATCTCCCTCAGGCAGTCCATGTGGTGCCTCTGTAAAAATACTGCTTTTGGCAGATAGCCAGTAGGTTCAGACCCCTGTAACGGCTACGGGTCGTGCCCAGTGTAGGCGGGACTTTAAAAACAGTGCATACATGCCATGAAAAGGTGGGGAGGAGAGGCAGGCAGGCAGGATGCTGAGAACTGAGAAGTTTAGTGAAGAGCCATTCTCCATCACGCTCTCAGCTTCTGTAATTTGATTGGCTGGAACGTATCCATGTGGCATCCTCGTTCTAGAGCCTTGCTGCACAGACTGACAAACACTTCCACGGGGGGTGAATTGAGTGGTGGTACATTTACTGTAAAGTTGAGCATCTGTGATGTTGGTGTGCATCATGGCACAGATTTTTGAACCAACTGTACACACTCTACCAGCAAGAAGATCTTATTGATGTGGGGCATGCAATTCCGAAAAAATGATACATTAGGTGAATGTGAGGTAAACCGAAGCCAAGAAGGAGGAGAAAGAAAAAAAAGAGATCACACGTCGTCCTTGCTACGGCTTCACAGGAGAGGCCAGTCACACTGCTGCCCACTCAGTGGCCAGCGATGCAGTGAAGAGTCACAAATGAGTCATACTTCAACAGAAGTGCCAAGAAAACTGAATGAATGACTCTGTGTGTGTGTGCATGCTTTTCTGTTAATTAATTCACAGAAAGGATCAGAGCATGTTTAATCTTTCAGAATGAGAAAAGGAAAACAACCCTACAAAAAAACAGTAACTCAACAGCAAAATATAACACAATTAGGTTTGAGTCAATAAATACTCCTTTCTACATCACCCTCCATTTGCTCCTCTTACACAACATAAAATATTAAGAAACAAGGCATCAGAGGCATTACCCAACATCTAACCGTGTTGTTAGCTATGTCATAATAAATATGTCTTTAATGCATTAAAACATCCGGTCATATTAAACACACTTAAGTGTCTCGGGCAATTTATTGGTGCAATTGAAAGGAAAAATAGAGGGACATGTTGACATTGTTAATAGGCAATGCGTCATTAAGGAATTCTTCTTCATAACTTGCACAGTGGGGGGGCTGAAAAATGATCAAGAATAATGCGGCATGCTTTGTAGTCACCGCAGTGACTTTGTGCATACAAATCCTCAATGAAGGGGAGCGCAGAGAGGATAAGAGAGAAAGAGCTGGGGGGAGGGAGAAAGGGAGATAGAGAGGAAGAGGGGAGAAAACAGAAAAATCGGCCATTCATGTGAACATAATTCAGAGAATTTGCAGGGTGAGTGAAAAAGATATTTTATGCAGGCACATAGCAGTATTCAGTGGGGGTAGACTGAAGCAGCTACATGGAGACTACAAAGCCGAACTCCTGTGGTTCATGAATAAGTTGAGGAAATGATCAGAAAAAAGCAGAGCGATGTTTAGACAGATGGGCCACTTAAAACAGCCAGGACAGAGACAGAGAGAAAAAAGTGCTTTTAATAAAACTTCAGATTCACCAAATCATTGATCTTTCTTCTTGCTCTCTATCCCCAAGAAAGGTGAGAGCAATTGTGATGTCTTACAAGTCTCTATCGAAGAAACTTGAAGAAGTATTAAAAGACACTGCTGCTTGCCATCACTCAGACTGAATTAAATTAGCATCATAAAAGAAAGCGGGAAAGACAGAGAATCAAATGGGGGACTTTGAAACATCTAAAATAAAATAAATAAAAATAAAATCTGAACAAAGTGTCATTTCAAGACATATTTTCTTTTATGGGCTGTGAAAAAGGCATGCAAGCAAATCTTGGAGTAAAACATTGCCCTCTACTTTTTTTTTTTTTTTAGTCATGTCAGTGATGAGATTCTGCAAATGTTTTTCTACCTTAAGGCCCTTAATGTAATATCAAATGTAGTCTTGCTGTGGACAAGATGGTATTATAAATTTAGGAAACATGAATTATTTATGACAGGCGCTCAGTGAAAAATAGTTGCAGTGCATGAGCAAATTAATAATAATAATAATAATAATAATAATAATAATAATTTTATAATTATTATTAATTATTATTATTATTATTATTATTATTATTATTATTATTATTACTATAATATACTGAATTCTACTCCAACAATAGGAATTAATTTAGATCACTCAGAGATAATCTGGAACTGAAAATAGAAGAAGAAGAAGAAGAAGAAGAATGAAGCAGCAGTACACTAAAGACTGAATCAGATCTTTAGAAGAGCGCTAGCTGAAACAGCTTGATGCGCCGTTTCACCAGAATTCAATATTAACCCCTTTAACATTCGCAGGCCCCGCTCCAGTCTGCTACTACACTCCTACTTAACCAGCACCCGTTCTGCTTGGCTGGCGAAGGGAGAAGCAAATCAGCTCTGTGGATTTTTTTTTCCTCCTTTTTCTCAAATCTGATTAATCAGATCCTGTGTTCTTCACAGAAACTAAATAAAAGCAACATTTAGTAGGCAGGCTTCTGGCTATAATAAAATTCATCAGCAGCTTCAGCACACAAAAGCAGGTTGTGAGGTGAGAGTTCAGCAGTGAGATAACATGGTAGCATTACTTAATAGTAAGAAGCCTAAATATAGGCAGGGCTAAAATTAGCTTCCCTATGATCATGGTTAATTATATTAAGTCTAAAGTATTCTTAAAGAGTATTTAAAGTCCATGTTTATTTTATACTAAGAGAGCATGAAATAGCTCTAAACAACACTGAAAATTAGTTTAGGTATTTACTTTTATTATTATTATTATTATTATTATTATTATTATTATTATTATTATTATTATTATTATTATTGTTGTTGTTGTTGTTTTTATTTTTGCATATCCATTTAATTCTAATTTATTCACATGTTTGTCTGCAAGTGAAATGGGAAAATCCCAATCCCTTCCTTTCCTGTGTTTCTTACAACATGCAAATCAGTTACTGTGTAGTAAGATCCAGATGTGCTGTTCCTGTCTTTTTTGTAGTTGAAAAGAGGAAAAGTTGAAAAGAGAAAGGGGAACTCACACATATGACTTCAGTCACTAGCAGAAGTGCTTACTTTGAAGTAAACATGCCCTGTCCTGACCTTCGGGAGATTGTGCGATTGTGCTGGCCTTGCCATTAACGTCAACACCTGCGTTCCAGGCAGGGAACAGCCGGCAACGTCCGCAGTCCTCATCTCTATAGTTCAGCATTGATTTCCATTTAAGCCTGATACAGCTGCTACACACCTCTGGCCCCACTCCAGGCAATATTTATCCAGTGGCCAATAGGGGACATCCTATTGTAGAGGCTATGGAGAGACAAAGACAGACTCAATGGCAGAGAATTGCCCAGTGCGTTGACGCAGGACTGTGCCGAATCCTATTCATTGGAGACCATCGGGGGAGCTGGGCAGCTCTCCTTTACTCCTTTATTCCTCTATCTATCTTTTTTCATCTCTCTGGTAGGTTTAACACTCCTACAAATCTCATATCCGTTTTATTTCTTTATATGTCAAACCCATTGTATTTTGAGTAGAACTTAAATAAATAAAAAAATAAAACAGAACCTCCCAGATCTATTGAGACACAGTCCAGTAGTGAACTGCATGGGACACTACTCGGGACCTTAAGTTGCTGTACCTGTGGCCTGTAACCCTTTCTGAGGTGTGATGAATGCACAGAGGCCTGGCAGAGACCACTGGCTCTCCAGGTGGGCAGTGGGAACTCGGTGAACTTTGCCAAGGAATTTTGGGGTCAAAGGTCAGTCTGCAGGGGTAAAGTAAAATGATGTGTGTTGTTGGTTCGCAGCGCTAAAGATTGATGCACTCCTGCACTATACCAAAATGAATTTTCCAGTCCAGAGCTGCAGGGAGTGCGGGGCCACAGGAAAGCTGGCTGAAATGTAATCAATAGCAAAACAAAGATGCTCGAATTGGCAGAGTTTGTGGCAAAAACCGGCTCAGACTCGAAAATGAGCTTTAATGGAAGCCATGGTAATGGCATCAGTGGGGTGGAGAGCTGTCTTATCAGGGCCTGGCCAATGGCTGCCAAGCTCCATCCCACCCCCAGTGAGTGAGAGGCTTAATTGAGAAGCCTCCTAAAGAAACACAGTGCTCACATCTGCACAATGAGCTGATCAACCTGGCCAGTCGGGAACAGACGGAGCCTCAGAGACACACAGTAGTAATCAGAAATCCTTCAACACACAACATGCAAGAGTGCACCACCACCACCACCACCATTAACAGCACCATCAACTACTACTACTACTACTATTATTATTATTATTATTATTAATTTTCTATAAGCACATGAATTCAACTGCACTTTCTAAATTGTAAATTGTATTTTTGTTGCATAAAACCTGACATCATAAAAGATTTGACAGCCTAACACAGGCTCTATGTTGCAGTGTTCATCCCCAGTTCCCAGTTGCTCTGTTCTGCAGAACATTGTCTTAAATGCAGGAGGCCCATGGAGCTTGTAATGCGTAGTCAAAGCCAGCAGTCATTGATCTGACCACTTAGCAAAGAACATTACAGGCACACTCTGATTCAAAAATCAATGGGACACCCCTAAACATCTAATATGGGGAGTAAGACTGATTTGTGTGTGTAACAACACATAACTGGACAAACATGCAAACAAACACAGGTGCACAGGTTAAAAAACAAAGATAAGATGTGGCACGTTACAGTAATTACACAGTTCATGGAAAATTTGTACAGTTATCACAAAATATCCTCATACAGTGTGTGCCTGAACATGTCTAAAGAGGCTGTTGGCTTGAAATGAAACACATTATGGATGCGCTTCATCGTCAGGTTCTATCAGATTAGCCATATTTCCCATAATGAGTGTTCTCCTCCATGCGGTAAAGATACAGCTGATTGCTCCACTAAACCAATAACATCCATGTATACTGTGGCATCTGTGGGATGTTATGACTTGAAAGATGTGCCACTTAAATCTATTAACATGCAGAACAAACATCATCATACAACACGAGAAGCAGCCTTCCAACCCTCTGAACACTTCGACATCTGAGCTTAGGATCAAAAGAGGCATTTAAAAAAAATAAAACAAATACAGAATAATACTAGTGCCTTAAAACAAGCTAAATGTAGGCTTGGGGGATTAATGGGGAATGTTGATGTGAAAAGAAATGCAGAATGCTACAAATGATCCGGGATTTATTTGTACCATATCTACATAACTGGTTAAAAGGAAAAGAGATAGAGCTGGGGAAAGAAGAGTGAGTGTGATGATAAGAATAGAAGAGCTGATTGTTATCAAAGTGAAGGTATGAGGCGGAGAAATTAAAATGTTTCATATCGAGCAATCTGAAATGAATGGGCCAGAATAGTAGAGAGAAGGAGAAAATCAATTGTGAGATGGCAGCGGTGAAAGGGAGGGCAGCATGAATAGAGTTTGCCAGTGGGGTGTAGCAGCTGCCAAACAACCTACAGCAAAAGCATTACAATAATACTGATGAAGTGTACAGAGGCTTTCAGAGGCATCACAGGGAAACCCAGTAACAGTAGCACAACAATGCTATAAATTCAGTGTCCTCTGCTGGCTCTGGAAGAGCTTGACTGGATCAAACGCTGAACTGCATCTCTATCAGAGAAAATGAGAAAGACAGAGAGAGAGAGGAAAAAAGAAGGAAAAAAGGGAAAAACACCCAGAAGTACATGACCCATCATCTATTTTTATGCTGCGTTTAATTTACATTTCCTTGCCCCACCGATAGAAGCGGACAGGGAACACAAGGACGCTGACACTGGGCTATCTGGCGGGTGGCAGAGGTCAGCTTTTAACCTGTCAAAAGTGCAGTACTTATTAGAATAAATCTCCAAACTTGCAAAGGGCAGCCCTGGCCCCTGGTTCAATTTGACCCAGGCCTAGTCAGAGAGGTGCAGAAGCCCCACGCTCTGATGGGCACCACTGAACCGGTCCCTTAATAATTAGAACCCCTTTCACAGAAGAGGAAAGGAGGAATAGAGAAGGGGACGAAGATGGGGAAAAGTGGGGGAAGGGTGGGCTTGTGGGTTCAGGGACAAAGATCTAACAAGATGCAATGATAGCAGAGATGATCTCCTTACATGGCTATGGGTGAGTAAGTGAGTCGTCTATTCAAACACACAATTATATCAATTTGCAAATCATATACATATTTAGCACTATTAACAGCCACAGTTTTATATCATCTGTGACGTACCATGTCTCACAAAGAAAATAATATGGGTATTAATGTCAGATTTAGACGAGAAAATATGTGGTCAAAAAAAAAAAAACATGGTTAAATGTCTGTACTAAAACCACCAGGCTTCAAATAAATGAAAACACATAAAGGTGTGAGGTTATTTGATCATGGTGCACACCCATTCGGTTTAATAGTTCTGTTTGGGGAGGCTCCTCACTATCAAATGTAAATTATTGCACTGATAAACACTCTGATCTCAGTCGAGGGTGCGGAGAGGCTATGACCTCTGACCCCCTTTCAGAGCAGATGAAAGTTAGTCTTCACAGGGGAAAAAGTGCGGAAAATCAGCCAGCCTGCCAATACAAGCAGAGGAATGGGAAGAGCTGGAGGCAATGGCCTGCTGCTGTATCAACATGGCCTTAGTGCTCCTGTGAGAGCTCACATGGCACACTTCCACCTGACAAGGGCTCTCTGAGGTGCCCATAATCCACCTGCAGGAAAACAAAGCCTGTGCCAGGCAGTGTGCCTTGTGCCAGGATGATCCCAGATCATACGTCGGGCTCTAATCATGCTGCCATCTGCAGCTGGACCTATCCTGGGTGTGAAAGGGCTTGTGTCGGCTATGGTACACATCCCTGACGTAAAGTAAAGGAAAGTAAAACAAAATCTGGCCGCAGGTTGAACAATGCAGCCCTCATCAATCACTCTGACACATTTCCTGCAGGAAACAAGCTCAGTCACTAACCTGCGCAGAGTGATATCACAGCACAGTCACCAATTTGACCCTGGGGGGCCCTCACTGTGACAGCAGTGTCCCAGCACATGGGTGAGGAAGACCTCTGATGCTTGGGCACTGGGTTCACAGAGCGGAAGAGGCCGGGGGTGGCATAAGCAAGCCTTTGGGAGGCCATGTCATCATGATGAGGTCTAGTGCATGCCACCACCCTTCACAACAGGAAACAGTGAAATATCAAACACAAACAGAGCAGTTAGTATAGAGAATAAGAGCAAAACAGGTTCATCCATAAGAAATGCATACAGAGCTTCTTTCAGCCTTTCTCTGTGCAGACAAAAGCCCACTATGAAATTTCCCTGGCATCTTAATAAGCACACCTGCATTTTTTTCAACTAGGGATTGTGGCTTTAATGAGTTATCAGAGCTTAAAGGCATTTGTAGCCTCTAATTAATTGGACTTGTTATGATGCCTTAAGGACCTGCCACTTAGCAGAATAACACAATTACACCCCCGTTTGTCTGAGGCCAACATGGTTAGCATTTGTGCATGGAACTCTGAACCAGCCTAGAAGTAGAGGAAGTAATTGTAGTCTGGAACATACCTAATGAATGTCTCATCTTCAGAGAGATGTAATCAAACACATCTGGCTGTGTCAGGATGACCACAAGTTGTGAAAGTTTTCATTCTCTGACCTGCGACTCCTTACAAAGGACCACCAACTGACCTCTTCTCACCCCAGAGCTGGCCACAAAGAATCATTCCTGTCAACATCTTTAGCCTCATCAATCAGAGACAGCCATCATTAGCCCATGTGTCAAAACATAGCCTTTAATTTCACACCTCTACTGGGACTTCAGAGCTTCAGAAACTCAGCCTGTGCTCTGCTTTGCATTATTTTTTTTTCTCATAAGGCCACTGACTCACAACATACCTCCATGGCCAGATGTGACTTTGCTTCTAGGTGGTTAATTCAATTTTGCCCAACCACATTGCTAACAGGCCAAAGAATCCTGCATGTACAAGATATGGCCTCAGAGTGCCCAGCTGAGATTTGAGCCCCTAACTGCATGCACTGGGCTGCCTGATTATAATAGATACAGTTAATGGGATTGGGAAAGAGGAAGTCGAGGAAGAGGAGGCAGTACAGTTTGCTATGGCCTACCTGCGCACCAGCATGGCGAATTTGCTGCTCAGACCACCCATGCTGAACACAGACTCATGTTCCCTGCCTTGTCAGTTGCTGAAGTTTTAGCGTGGGGGACGCTGGCCCCAGTGCCAAGCTCCCTCAAGGAGATTTGGAAGACTTACTCAGGAGGGAAGTAGGGGCAACATCTGTGTGGCACGCCATCAGCTTCGGTTCACTTAACGCAGCTCTCTGTCCTGGCCGGAAGTGACTGGGAGGCAGACAGTAGAGAGTGGCATGGCAGCGGGCAGGCCACGACAGAAGTCTTATCAGCTGACAGCTGCTGACCCACAGTAGCAGGGACAGAGGAGTAAATTAAAAAGGTGGTGCAAAATACATAACTACCACTAAAATGCATTCCACTTCCTGCAGAGTTGCTGATAAGAGCTGTCATTGCAGAGGTCTGAGTGCTCCATGAACACTGCTTTAAATTTTTTCCAGTAGAAAACTGAATAAAGAAAGGAATAAAACATGATGTGCTGTGATCTTATAGATAACCTATAATCAAAGATGGGGTGTGATCCATCACCATAAAGTTGACCCAAGTCAATTACTTTCATGTAACAGCACATCCCCAAAGTATTCTATTCCTCTTATACCACAGCAATTTGCCAATGATTAAAATTTTTTTATTTATTAATGAATGTCATGTCATACTTTGTAACCATATGTAATTTCGAACTATTCTTATTATGCGAAAAGCTTCACAATATCAACATTTATACATGTTCTTTGTTAAATAGCAAGAGAGCTTTTTAATATATGTATTACAAGATTGAGATTATATACACTGTCCATCATACAAGCCTCTGTGAATACTAACGAAACAATAGGTTTTAGGAAAAGTACAATATAAAAACTACCGTTTGGAATACAGTCGGCCCAGGAGTCATGCTCTTACAGAAAATTAATCAATCAAAGAAGAAGAAGAGAACAGGGATAACATAAGTGTGAGGATAAATAAATCCTGTACACTTCTGATTCTACTGTGTAGCCTCCCAGCAGGAAAGGCTGCTGTCTCCTGAAGAGTGGCGTGGGTGAACAATACCCAACATAGGGATGGAGTGTGTTGAAGGCTCCACAGGAATCAAAGGGAACACAGCCAGCCACCAAACCTTCCACTATAACAAACACTTCCTTCCTATTTACACAGATAAGATCTTCCTGTATGTTCGTTTCTATCATTGGCATGAATTGTACTCCCAGTTGTCCATACCCAACTTGATCAAGAATCAAACCACTGAGGTTGGAGGTCAGGATAGTAAATGCAACGAATGCTTGAAAAGAAATGCATGTGCCAGATACCACACAGCTAGACAAATCATCAGAGGTGTATGCACCTGAGAGCTGGCCATAGGAAATAAGGGCAGGTGCAATGAAGTGTAACAGTGAAGGACACTCTACATTTAATTTGGTCACATACACAGACAGGCTTCAGAGCCAGATGTGTCACAATGAATTTTGGTGAAGACGCAAAGTATGACAGGGCCTGATCTTCCTCTACCTTTCCCTGTTCTGGATTATTCGTTTAAGAGAGTGAGAGAGACCACAAGAGATCCCCCCGTTACTCCCTCTGCTGCTCTGTGGTACTCCACTGCTCTCCAAACAAATCAGAGTAAATAATTAAAAGTGCAAATCCTAGCTTAAGTGCACGGCTCCCCTGAGCTCCAGGAAAACTTAACCAAACAATATAAACAAGAGAGGCCAAGTAGTCTCAAACCTTCTGCCTTCTCACGTCCACTTCATGTCCTACTGTTTGTTTATGGTTTGGCAGCACCAATTACAACCTAAGCCAGCCACCCACTCATACAAGCCACTCCTCAACACCCACACCTCCTGCACATATAGTCATATGCAAATACTCATATATAGTATGATGAGCCCCAGCAAAACAATCAGTTCAGACGACATCATAAATCATTTGTTATACTATTGATATAGCAGAAGGCTATAATTTTATTATAAGCTATGAGAACATTTGGCATGCTGCTAACACGTGGCATGTTGCCATCGCATCTTTACTATTCCTAAAAAATACAAAAAAGTCAGTAATAATGATAATAATAATGATATATTAAAATTTTCTGTGCCCTTCACAACACAAAACCACAAAGTGACCAATCAGACATGCCTTCAATTATAAGACGTGAAATAATTTATCCTTAGCCCTCTCTCCATATCCATCTATTTATATAGAAATTGCCTTCTGTTGTAGCTAGATATCTTCAGTCTCTCACATTCAAAACAGAGCAATATTCAAATAATCATATAGTCTATGATTTATAATGATATTTCAAATTATTTTCTAGCTTTCCTTTATTATAATAATAGCTACTATAATGATTGTGTTGGCTCCTCGATATTCATGATATGAAATCAAATATCATTCAAAAGAATGCATATGAATGGCCTATAAAGCACATCTGCACCCATCTACACCCCTTTACATTCTTATTTTGATGTTCTTAATTGTATTTCACCATCATGTGGTTCTGCGCAGCCTGGAAACTACCAGGGTTAATTAGCCAGCTATAAAATGTGTCTACAAACAGAATAAGAGATGAAGCTACACTAAGCTTATACTACAATACTAATACTTACAATGGTTTTGTTAAGCCCAAGTTTCCTAAGAAGTCTGACTGCTTAAGACAGCAGCAAATGTCAGAGCTCCAGCGGTAATAATGTTACATGCTAGCTAGAGTGCTGACTCTGCAGAAGAAGGGATGACCGATGTCATGGAAAAAAGGTACTAACCTTGGTCTTGAATTTTGAAATAATGTAGACATGTGAAGTAGACATTCTGGCATAGTGATTGTAATATATAGAATTTTGGGGATTTATAAGCAGAGCAGTTTGATGAATTCTGCCAGCAGACAGAATGTAGCCTGCATATGCAATGTTCAGAGAGTTTATTTACTATTATGACAAGGTGAAACTATGTTTATCCTTTCCAGCTGATGAGCCACAAAACTGTGCATACAGTACAGAGGCAAAAAAATAGCTTGATTGTTTAATCTGAAGTATCTGTAATGTCATAGCACAGTCTAGTAGCTACAGATTTATTGGGATCATCTTGCACTGTGTTAATAATCGTGCAAGTCTGTTGGAATCGCACAGTGGAAAACTGGCTTTAATCAAACATTCCCCTAAGACTTTATACTGAGTCAGAATAATGCAAACCAATTTTTAACCATGTACAACAATGCAATGGTTTAACATGTGTTTATCCTATTGCAGAACATGCAGCAAACTCAATATATAGCAATAAAATCACAGTGATGACATTGGTCCTCTTATCCATCATTTCCTGCTGATCATGGGCTGCTCTCAAATTCTGCTAACCTTCTGATAAAAAAAAGCCTCTTATCATTATAACCACCATCCTGCTGAACTAGACCAAGTATTCTCAGTGTCCATGTGCCCACCCATGTATTTGCTGAAGATAACATACCAAATCAGTAAAAGGGACAGCAGAGGTGCTGAAAGTGATCTACTGAGGCCACATCTTTTTGTGGAGACATAGCACTGCTCTGATGTCCGTCGAGGTGGATGGTGCGAAAACAGATAGGTTTGATTCTCTGGGCCCAGCCTAGCCACCCACTGTGAACTGACCCTTGATGACACATGCTGGTGACTCCAGTGAGAAAAGTGATAAGCCTGGCAGAACCTGAATCAAAGAGAAGAGAGAGGTAGCTTAATGCTATCCCTAACTAGTTCTTTGGCTACTACAAGCATGTTTATGGGAACATGCAGCACTGCTTTTAGATAAATGCAGCTCACTCACTAATAGGGGAAAAAAGAAAACAAAGAAAGCTTTAAAACCATCAAGTTATTTCCCGTCTGTTGGGAGATGCTAGCTTTAATAAAAAATAAATAAATAAACAAATTCATTAATGAATATAGCCTTGGCATTGGTTAAAACATAATAATATTTAAGATTTCTTCCTTTGAAATGTTTGTAAAGGCACAGCAGGGTATGTCTCATCTCCAGTATGGTCAGATGCCATTGTTATTGTTGTCTCTGTCCAGACAGTCAGAGACATAAAAGGCAGATCAGACTGGTCTAGAAAAAGCTGGACACTTGCCAAAATGTCTGCTAATAAATCCCTGCTTCTTGCAACATTTGTCTTTCACACCAAAGGCATTCCAAACACATTCTCAATTGAAGACATGTTCTTGTCATTTAAATTTCATATGTATATATATTAAATATATATATGTGTGTGTGTGTGTGTGTGTATGAAAGAGAGAGAGAGAGAGAGAGAGAGAGATTTATATTATGTATTTACTAGGCTTGGATACACACACTGTTAAAATAAGAACTCAAGACTGGTGAAAAAAAAGATCAAACTGTCTTTCTTTGCCTTCCCCTACAATGTCTCTAAGGTCCTATATATTTTCAAAGGTTCCAACTAAAATACAAATTCATAAAATATGCAATTTAGCAATGACCTCTGTCAGAGTTCATAAGGTCTCCATCTGTGGGTGAATAACAGCCGAGACTAAAGAATGCTGACTCTCCAACAGCTTGCCCGTGACTACCTGCTGATTTAAAAATACCGGCCAGACAAGAAGGCCCGACACACTCAAAGGGATCAAAGAGGCCCAGTGAATATTGCCTATTTCAGAGAAACGTGAGGCCAGAGTGTTCATTTAGGCCAGCACTGACCACTAAGGGATAGAACAAGAAGGATATGAAGGAGAAAACATCCATTAAACCTAAAAAAAAGAACTAAACCTAAAAAAACAGTGTATTTTTAGTAACCCTCCCCTGTGTTAAATTTTATGCTGACATTAGTATAGCACATTTTAAGTTTTATTCATTTAATAATAGGGAACAAGGACCAGAAATACAGCTTTTGCTCCTTTAGCTAATCTCGGGCACATAGAGAGCAGATCTGAGAGCGAAGGCCTGCTGAGGGCCCCTGCTATCCGCTCAGAGCATTCTGACACAACCAGTGCATACTTCTCTATTCTCTCTCCTTCAATTCATCATTTCCTTCAGAAAATATGATGTTGAGCAAACGCTGCTTGAATATAAAGTCAGAAATAGAAACTGAATGGAATATGTAGCAGGTGCATAAGTGAGGACTGGATAAAGACAGAGAGATGGAAAATAACAAGTAGATCCAGGCAGAAAAGCTGAGACAGATGAAGGTGTAGAAATGAAAACCATATCAAGATCTGTGGGACAAGACATAGGCAACATCAATTTTTACAGAATAAAAACACACATACTGTATATAGATATGTAGATACAGTCACACACACATATAGATACACTCATGCACATATAGACTCACATTTCATGGGCACCTCACTCAGGATCCAGATAAGGTCTGTGAAATTATTGTAAAAGCCATGCACATTTCACATGCACGGACTTGTACCCATGCAGCATTGATTATTCTTTCTTACACACACATGCACCTACACACATACACACACTGCCCTTCACAGATGCATCAGAGCACCCATCCTCCTTTCATCTCCCACCATTAACCTACCATACGTTCCTGAAGAGAACATACACATATACTATACATACACACCTCATCAACAGTCTCCACACATCAGCAGATACGTACATGAGACTCATTATCTTCTGTGGAAAAGGGATGCTGGAGGCGTGAAATATCCAAAATAGATCCAAAGTGATAGCTTCCCCTTGCACAACCATCGACCGCACCATACAAACAAAGAGGTGGACAAAGATCTAGTAACTGAGCGTGTGTGACGCACAGGCCTGCTGAGGCTCAGAAAAAAAAAATCAGAAAGCTGAGTGAACCACATTTGGAGACAGACAATTCACTGATTGTACATCTTCAGAGTGTTCAATCTCATCTCTATAGCAGCTGCCTGAGATATTGTTCCTAAGGGCAGTTTCACACCTGTCTCATTAGGACAAGATCAAGGTTGTCAGGTTCAATTGATTTTGACTCCACCCCTTATTTTAGGCAGATCATGGTTTAAGGTGGTAGTGTCCAATCTTATCCAAGAAGGGCCAAGTGTGGGTGCAGGTTTTCTTTCCAACCAAGCAGAAGCCACACACTACTGAAAGTCAAGAGTTAGATCCATTGATTAAAAAAAGGTGGAATGAGGTGTGGCTCATGCTTTAAGGTATTTGATATGCACCTCAATAGGGGCGGAGTCAAAATCAAGTGAGTCTGAGATATTTCCTGTAATAGGTGTATACATATACATTATCTTGCAGATCAGTTTGCTGTAGGCACGGATATACATTTACAGTGGTCCACAAGAAAACATGCACATTCAGGGTGAGCTACCGTAAGTACTGGAAATAGAAGCATTGGAATGAACAGATGTTAGAAATTTGTATATCTACAAACAATCGTATATCTACAAACTATCGTATATCTACAAACAATCTACAAACAATCCACAAATGTATATCTACGTATATCAACATATATCAACATATATCTACAAACAATCCACAAAATCTTGGACATTTATAATATATTTACAGTATACATCTGAGTGAGAGCAGTGTGATGGTAATAATCCCAGAGAGCAGTAACACAATAGCAAAAAAAATTATTTGTGACTACATTTATAGTATTTAATGAGCCAAAAGTGAAAAGGATTGAATTCTTGTTTCTCAGCTAGATTCCTGAGCAAATCAATGCAGCTAAATCACATTAAAACGATACTGTGTCACTAACAGGAAGCCAGTTCTATGTGGCGATGCCATCTTTATTAGACACACCTATCTAGTACTTTCTTGTGCTTCCTATTGCCTTCCAAATGGTATGAATGAATTCCAGGGGTTTCCTGGAAATGTGGGGACTGTGCAGATCACCAAACACAAAACTCAGTATGTTCCTGGAACCATCCAGTGGCAATGAATTCCTTGTGACATGGTGTATTATCATGCTGGAAGTGCTCAGCCAGGTGTGGATAAACTGTAGGCACAGAGCAGCTGTGCACAACTCCGGTCCTGCAGGGCCAGTGTCCAGGACAGTTTTGTGATTTCCCTGCTCAAGCTCACCTGATTCAGTTAATTTGTAATTTACCAGTTTTAATGGGTGTGTTTGAGTAGGGGAAGTATGAAACTGTGTTGGACACCAGCCCTTCAGGACAGGAGTTGTGCACTTCTGGCATGGAGTAATGAACTTCTTCAATGAGTATTATAAAAGGCAAAGATGTGCCTTTTCATACACCGTCACTCTGCCACCACTTGCTTGCACCACAGTCTATGCACTATTGCAAATGTAACCTGCAATTGTCCAATCAAGATACACTTCTCAACCATCCAATTTTCCCAGTGAAGATGTTCGTTCTTGCTGTTTGACATGATCAAAACCCAACATTAACCTAATCAAGACAAAGTGGCCTTTTGTGAGAAGGCATTGTGCACACCACTGATGAATTTTGGATTTAAAGTCCCTGACTGCGCTCATCTGCTTGCTTGCATAATTCCTGCAGCTCTTTTTTGATTCCTCTGATGCACAAGCTGCTTATGTCCATAGGATCACTGATGGTTTTTGCTTTTTATAGCATTCTCAGAAAATCCTTGAAACTCTTATTTGTGCATAAAAAGCCCAACAAGGCAGCACTTTGGCACATACTAGAACACTCATGCTATGTTCAAGGTCATTCAAAGTTCACAAATTTTTCCAATTATAGCACTAAACTGAGCCATAGCTGATGCTAGAAATGCTGATATGCCCAAATGAACACCCCCTACCATCTACAGACATGTTGCGTATGACTTATTGGAATGTACTATTTGTGTGAAGGGGTGGAGTGAGGGGTGGAGTGCGCTATTTAAACTGTCAGTTCATTAATTAAAGGTATAAAAACATATAGTGTTACATAGCAGAAAAACAGACTGTAGATAAAAATAAAACAATGGAAATATGGCATAAAGACATTTCCTTCAAAGGAAAAAAAAAGAAGCTTCAGAGCTTCAAACCTTCAATTTCTAGTAACCATATGTGGTGTGTGGCTTTTGGGTCGGTTACAAGATGTTATCTGAAAGGAAACAGTCCAAAACTGTTCAGTCTGTTTAAGTGAATTCATACAGCGTGATCAGGTGACTTCCTTAAACAAGCAGTCCCCGTGCCCAGATGAAGCTCTCATTCTCTCAGTGGAGCTCAGGGTTATGAAGCCCTTTGCTTATCCCACAGCTTTGAAGCCATTCACTGAAATTGTTTGCACGCTTATTTAAAAAATCAATATACAGTGTATGTAATGTGTGTTTATGGAAAATCCCCCAAATCCCCAAATGAACAAAAACATCAAGTAATATTTATACATAGTGATATGTATCATATGTTTGAGCTTCATGTTCGTTGGACGGCCCATGGTACATGACTGCCACTAGTAGATACGTCCAAATCCTGTGTGTATCCACTTCCATATTCCATATTAATTGCTGATGGTAATTTCAATTATTAAGAAACTAGTTAGCAAGCTGCCCACATTAACTGTCAGCTAAGTATCAGTGGTCTGACTAGAACATCCATGTATAATCTGTCATCTTACCCTATGACAGAAAATCATAATGCAACATATTCCTGTCTAAATGAAAAGCCACATCTGCAACTGTACAGCTAGCTATTGCCTCTATAAGAGACTAACTGAAACCATGCATGCCTTAGATTAAATATTAATTGCCTTATTACTGAGTATCCAGTGCTTCAATGTAGAGCTTAAGTAACATTCAGCTACATGTGATAATTATGGCATGCCATATAATCTACTTAATGTTACTTAATGTTGTGGACAAATGACCATCACATCCCTGTGTGGATCTTCCCCAAACTGTTGCCTCAAAGTTTGAAGCTTGCATATAATTATAATTATATAAACTTGTATATAAGTGTATAGAACGTCTTTGCAAGAGGTGAAAGTATTGTAAGAGCTACAAGAGGACTAAATCTGGAATGGGATGTTTGGTGTCCAAAACCTTTTGGACATATAGTCTTTTTCCCTGTGTATGTACCTTAGCTGGGATGACAGAAGGCTGACAACTTAGAAGCCAGCTAGGAGACTTATAGTTGCTGCTGTGCACCCTGTTTACTACATGGTTAGAATTGTTTTTGTGAATTGCTTCTGTGGTTTAAGGATTAACCCTTTAATGAAAGATCCCATTATTTGCCAAAATTAGCCTAAGTTGTCCTCATACTTGAGAATCATCAGAAAGGTTTGTTTCCTCTCCTGTAATATACATTAATTGTGTTGGCATAAAGAGACCTGATTTGTTATACCAGGTCTGTCTGGAAAGTAATGAGAATGAAATTCCCACACTCCGTATGGTTTATACATGGGGATGGTGGTTGACAGATAAGTGGTAGGACCCGTTTTAGTTTAATTGAGTTGAATTTTGTTTGACTTTGTTGAATCTCAAGGGATCGTATTAGAAGGCTAAACGGCGAATGGAACATTTGACCTTTGAACTTTGAGTTGTGGAACGTTTGAGGAAGAGACTTCACCATCAGATCGCTTCTTCATGGATCCTCCATCTTGACAACGCACCAAGGTTGTGAGAAAAAACATTTTAGTCCTTCCATGTCAACCATATAGCCCTGACTTTCCCTGACATTCTCATTACTTTCCGGACAGACCTTGTATGTCAGTAACTCATATTTTAGCTTATTCTTTTTTTAAAAGACTGCAGCAAAACTGGCTCACACACAGAATTTTCTTGCTTAGTGCAAACTAGTCTGTATATTCAGCTTCATGTTTAGCTTTAACACGAATTTGAACTAAACAAAATTAGGCTGAACACTGTCCTGATAAGCCATTTGAAGCATTTTCTCAGCAGCAATGAAGCAGGAATTGGTAGAAAGTTTTAAATAAAGCTGAAGTGGCAGCTGGCTTTGGAAACTTGAATGATCAATCTCTCATCTGCGTCTGGTAATAGGTGACTGTACTCTTATTATAAGCTAATTTATTAAAAAAGAAAACAAAAGAAATATGAATAGATATATCTGGGCAATGTGGTGCAATGCTGTCTTTCTCTGCTGGAATCGTTATAACAGTACTGCTTATTTCCCTGATGGTGAAGATCCCTGCCTGTCGAAGTATCATTAATGTAGTCCTTGTATCACACCTGCTAAAGGTGTAAGGGTGAACTCTTCCTTCAGCAATAGCCACCTGCTGCTACACTCCATCCCAAGGCATGGTATAGCTATGCTCAACTCTCTCCTGTGCTTCAGGAAGACAACTACGGATGAATGTCAGCTCATCAGCTCTGGTAACTAACTTTCATTGTAAAAATTAATCAATTTTATCTGACGTGAATTATACCCTGATGTGTCAGGTTGCCATGGCTGGACTGTCACTGTAAATGCATTAAAAGCAGAGGAACAGTGACAAAAGATAATGATCACTGGAAATGTCAGCATTTTTACTGGGCATTGGAGATCACTGATATTAGTGAGCAGCGAGAAAATCATAAAAGATAACAAAAACTGAAATTTGGATATGAGTATAGTGCCTATTCTCATTTTTTTTCTCCAGAGAAATCAAAAACAGTCTGGCTGACAAAAATGTGTAAATTTCAGAAAAAAAAGATATCGGATGATAAGATTTTGTTAATTTTAGCTGAAGACTGCAAGTCTTTTTCAGTTTAGTATTTTTATTACTTACAAACTTTTATAGCTTCTGTGCAGCTGCAAAAATATGCATTAATATTATTATTATTGTTATTATTATTAGCAAAAACAAACATTTAATACCACCACTGCTACTACTACTACTACTACTAATAACAATAACAATAACAATAATAACAACAACAATAATAACAACAATATTATTATTATTATTATTATTATTATTATTATTAAAACACATTACACTTGCTGATCACTTTAAAATAATTACCTTTACACCTGCTCATTAGTACGATTATCCAATCAGCTAGTCATTTGGCTTCAGCACAATGAACAAAATCATGTAGCTTCAGGACAAGAACTTCAGTTAATGTTCACATCAAACATCGGATAGTGGAAAAATTGAATGTGACACTGAGTTTCACCATGACAAGATTGTTGGGGCAATGTTTGATTATTTCAGAAACTGCTGATCTCCTGGGAATTTAACACACAACAGTGCCTTTCCTAGTTTACACAGAATGGTGCAAAAAAAATGATCACCCAGTGAGTGCCAGTTCCTCCAGGAGCACTTTGTTGATGAGAAAGGTCAAAAGTAAGACTACAGTAAATATCCACAGTGAAGAGAAAAGCAGCACAGAATCCACAGCCCAATAAAACTGCCTTTGGCAGTTGGGCTACAACACCAGAAAACCACATTACTTCTGTCAAGAACAAGAACCTAAGGCTAGTGTGGGCACAGGCTTGATTGTTCAAGATGGTGAAAACATCTCCTGGTATTCTAGAAACATGTGTGGAATTTATCAACACATATATCTAGTTGTGTTACATGAAGTGAACTGCTCTGAACTCTGCTCTGGAGTGTCAATAAGGCATAGTGATTTTTAAATCCACAATGTAACGTCTATGTGTATAAAGGCCTGTAATCACTGTAAAGCGATTCAAAATGATACAAACTGCAGAAAATTGTAACCAAATGAACAATAACATAGCATATGGTATGCTCACAGGAACCAACTTAATATAGAAAAATGCATGGGGAGTATATGAGCTTTGAGCACAGCATTATAAAGAGAGAGAGCATGGCAACATGGCTAAACACAGAGGCATCATTATAGGCTGCCAGGGGAAATTAGTTCTTTGATAGAGCCTTTGATACAGTATTAAAGAAAGACAATTTTGAGGATCGCATGCCATGGCAAAAAGTCTCATTAGCAGGTCCAAGCACCAAAAGCTTGTTGCCTTCTATCTGCCAGTGAAAGCTTAGAAGAAAATGCTAAAGCTTAATCATCAAATATAGATAGCAGCCAGGCAGTGAGGACATTATCAAGATGCCAGAGATAACAGCTGGAAATAAAAGAACAAATATTGCATATAGTAGCTATCTTCATTACGGTTCTTTCAAAGGACACATAAAAGAAAGAAATCTAAATACATAATATTGAGTTATATAATATTATAAACATGGTTCATATGAATGCGTTCAAGGAAGTGCTTTTAAAAAATCTGGGCAGGAAGTATGTAAATGAGATGTTTTTTATTAAATCTGAACCATATTGTCACCAATAACAGAACACCACTGATTCTACTTGTTTTCACCCTTCCCAATAAAAAGAACAAAATGGTGCTTCCTGGTGGGACAGGGTAGAGTATGTATGGTTCCATGCCTCCATGTATTAACAGTGTGTCACCAGCCACATTCTTCGTATAGGCTTGCACACTCAGTATTTAATTGCCTGACCAATTCAAATGAAAGATGTAAGGAAACCGTAAGGAGATTTGTGCTGAGATCTTTAATTCAGTGATCCCTTTAAGGGAATGGTAGGAGAAAGGGTGCTGAAGAAGAAGAAGAAGAAGAAGAAGAAGAAGAAGAAGAAGAAGAAGAAGGACTATGTTGTAATTTAATGGTGAGAGTAAATGGGTGGTCCAAAATGAAATGCTGCTTGTTTATGTTGTGAGAAGAAGAGAATAAAGAAGAAGAATACAATGAGCACTGCATGCTATAGCTAGGTGCAATCAGAAGTTTACATACACTTATCATAGATATGAATTTCACTGTAATATTGGTCTTTTAATGATTTCTTTGAACTGTTCTTTTTTAACCAAAAAAAAGAAGAATTTGGTTCACAGGTTTGAATTTACATACAAGGTCATATATATACATACAACCACTTAGATTAAAAGCTCTAAAATGCCATTTAAATTGCCAAGGCCAAGGTCTCTTAGCTTTCTGTTAGTGATCATGACTGACAACAGCTGACTCTGTGCCCACATGAAAAGGGTTTGTTTGATAGTACTCATTAGACTGACCAACACACAGTATAATAAGAGTCTAAGGAGCTCATTGCAGATCTGAAAAAGATGACTGTAGATTTACACAAGTCAGGAATGTCTCTTGGAGCCATTTCTAAACAACTGCAGATTCCAAGATCAGTTCAGACAATCGTGTGTAAGTGTAAGTGTAAGTAATCGGGATGTGTAACTTTGCCAGGGTCTGGAAGAAGACACAAACTGTCACCCTCAGCTGAGGGGAAATTGGTTTGGATGGTCAGGAACAAACCAAGAACCTGTCATGAATTAGAAGCTGCTGGAACCAGTGTCACTGTCTAGTGAGATTTATATCACCATGGACTGAGAGGCTGCTGTCCAAGAATGAAGCCTCTGCTCCAAGATCTACACATTCAAGCTAGAGTACACTTTGCGTTCACCACATGGAGCCTTCTAAAGGAAAGTTTTATGGTAGGATGGGGCAAAGATTGAGTTGTTTGGCCAATCAAGTAAAGGAGCATTCAACCTTAAGCACATGGTACGAACTGTTAAGCATCACCATGGTAGCATCAAGCTTTGGCTTCCAGAGGAGTTGGTACCATGCACAAAGAAGGAAGAAATTCAACTGAACTCTACCAAGTCTGCTAAGAAAAGTGGTAAAAAATAGAAAAAAAAAAAAAAAAAAAAAAAAAAATATATATAT
>JAOVYV010000048.1:25746548-25766113 GCA_025674545.1 Hassar affinis
AGTTACAGTTAGATACAGCCCAGTTACAGTCCAGATGTGTGTGTAGAATCTGTACATAATTGAAGTTTTGTCTGTCTTGTTTTGTTTGTCAACTGTCTGCTTTCCGTCCTAGAGCCACAAATAAGCAAACCTGTAAATAAGTCAGAAATTCAAGGTCTGTCTTGAAAATAATGAGAATGAAATTACCGCATTCCGTAGGGCTTACGCACTGGGGTGTGTTTTTATTTTGAGGAAGAATCACACAGAACCAACTCTGAGCTATAGGGTGGATGTGGAATGACTGAAATGTTTTTTTTTTCAGCCAAAAATTCTCTCATGGCCAGTGAAGTGTGCATTATCATGATGGAGTCTCCATGATGAGAGCTATCTGATGGCGCACACACCAAAAACACTCTTCCTCAAACGCTCCAAAACTCCATGGTAAATTGTTCCATTTACTGTTTGGCCTTCTGGTATGATTTTTTTTATGGACAATTCCTTGCGAAGGGATTCAGTTTTGATTTGCTCATGCAAGCTTTCTTTGGGTGAGGTGATGTTGCCGTGTGCCATTCACCACTTTGTCTTTTTGTCTCTGAATCATATTCGAACACCCACAATTATCTCCTGTGATCACTCTCTTCCAGAAATATTATACATACATACTGTATATACACTGTGTGTGTGTGCTTAGCTATATGTATATTTTATTATATTAGCTACAACAAAAGGAAAGTATGTCTTTTTCTTCAATCAGACATTGACAGCAGGGCACTCAGGTAGATAAGAACCAAGTAGATAAAACACTTCCTCATCCTTGCTCAGTCACCCCTTAGTGGGAGCAGCAGGAATAGGTATACAGGGCAGTGGAGGGAGCCTGATTAAGGAAGGATGCTGGGGAACGGTCTTGCCATGTCCAGCCTACAGACCTGGCCCTGTTCCAATATCTATACCAGACTGCCTCTGATGGGGGTAGTTCTACAATTACAGCACTCCCCACAACCACTGTAGTCAGCCCACAAAAAATAATTATATATTCTCCATCTCTGCAGCTGCTGTAGGTTACATTAAGCATTAAACACTACCCCTGCTCACTGCATGCCCATACATACTTACATACACACACAAATACGCATGTGCATGCAGTGCTGGGCCTTGTGGCCAGACACCCACTGTGCTCCTTTCCTCAGAATTGATGATTTAGATCACCACAAAATGCCACTTATTCAAAAATCTGGGCCCAAGGAAAGGTCATCTGGAGCAGGACAGGAAAATGCCTGTTTCAAAGGCTTTAGTTCTAATACCTTAAACTCACAGCCACCCTTTCCTCTAAAGTGCGGCTGAGAAAGCCTGGTCCTGGTCAGTGTAAGAACAGGTATGCTGTTATCACTGGTCTTCAGGCAATGATGATGCTTTGAGGAGAGATGGACCCAGTGAAGGAGACCACCAGCTACACCTCTGAACACCACCACTCACCTAAAGCATGGGTGAGATGGGAGATAACATTTTCGTGTCTGAAGAAGGAGGCTATTCGGAGGGCATACAAAGCTTTCTGGCACATTTCCTGTATATATATCAAACAACCCTCACTGTCTCATACATAAAAAGTAAAATGTATTTATTTAAGAGTTTAACGTCATGTTTTACACCGTGGTTACATTCAAAACAGGAGAGGTTAGTATTTCACTTTTTCAGGTTATAAGTTATAATCCTCGTCATCAATTGGGGGTGGGAGGTAGGGTGGTGTTTAATAGCATGCAGTCGCTTAACATACATGTTTGTGGATTTGTGGGAGGAAACTGGAGTCCCCATAGGAAACCCACACAGACAGACGGAGAACATACAAAGTCCACAAAGGAAGGACCCAGACTACGCTGCAGTACAAAGTACTAAGTGCAGTACATGCTTTGGCACAAATGTTGAGGGAAACTCCTTGAAAGTCATTTAAAATCAACTAATATCCAACATCAAACAACAATTCAACACAAAAATGGAACCATAATCTTATGTATATGCAGGTCTGTTCAGTTTGCATGGCCTACAGTGCCATTTATTGGAGTACAGATTTTGATGCTTTAATTAAACAATTTAAATGTAGTGTCACAATTGTCTGTATTTAATGTCAGATTATTATAAACATGCATCACCACAATATGCAAATTTTTTTCTTGACAAAAAAAAATCTCAATGTTTAGAAAGGCTAATAAATTAGTGAAGACTAATGCAATTTCTTCCGTTGATTTTGTCTCCCTTCATTTCAATCTTATTTTCTTTGATAATAAAAAAGATATGCCTTGTATTTTTTTGTTTGGGTCAAACTTGACTACTTTTTGCAATGTTGTGTATAATACTGAATAAAGTGGGACTTTACATTCATGTATTTACAATACTTGCAATCACTTGTAACTGAAAAACATTCAGAAAATAATATAATATAAAAATAATGTGATGTTTATTCGTAAAGATAAATAAATGAACCACCGATTCAGTACCAGACACTTACAAAACATAAAAGTAATATCCAGACCATGGCAGTTAAAAACAAAAAAAGGTTTCACAATTTTCTATTTATTGTCAAACAAAACTGATACTTTTTTGCATTGCATTTTCTAGTAGTGTACAGTATGCACTTTAGATAGACAGACAGACAGACAGACAGACAGATATTAATTAATTATTTATACCTCATTTATAGTCATATACGGTTTGTTACATTGTTTCTTTCCACCAAAGACCACAGATCCTCAGATCACACAGGTATATTACAGTTGTGGGGCAATGATCTCCCCTGCAATGTCAGGCATTACGTATGATCACTGCATTCCTGACCACAGTTCCTATAATAATAAATCAACATCTAATGAAATTAATAAGGTAAATGAGAGGTAATGGGCATGAAAGAAAGCAGAAGAGCAAAATGAAGTGAATAGAGATTCAGAGAGAATAGCCAGGCTGCAGCTTGGCAAATATTTGGAGATGTGATGCTGTTTTCATTGCTGACATCAACATAAATTTGTGTGGGGAACCCAGGAGACTCAGCATGGGTTCTGCTATAAGTGAGAGAGAGAAATCAAGAACGGGTGAAAGGAAAAATGGACATGAGTGTGGGGTGAAGTAAAACGACTCTACTGAACAGATATTCTCTCTCATTCTCTGTCTCTGTCTCTGTCTCTGTCTCTCTCTCTCTCTCTCTCTCTCTCTCTCTGAGCAATATCTTACACCCTCTCAAGCCTAAGCACATCAGTGGTGCCTGTGCTTACATATAGGCACATACACCATCAGTGACAAACCACTGGCACTAACCAACACACCCAAGTATGCATACATACGGATATATTCCTTCCTAAATTCTAAAACTTTTTAAAAATGACATTCTGATGAACAACACACTTCTAAACATTATCCATAACAAAATATAGAACTTCATTTGCCATATCTCTATTTCCATATGCTTTTAGCAGCCAGTAACATACTGTGCTGATGCTTACACCGTAAACATATATGTAAAATACCTCCACAATGTTGGTAGAGCAAACTTGTTGATTTAGCAACGGATTGCCTATTGTTCTCACAACCAATTATTTATGCAACCATCTTGTCCAAATCAATGGCTAGTTCCTGGGTCAGGACTACCTGGGCAGCAGTGCTGAGTCAGCAGCAAATCAAGGATCTATGTTAGAGATGGCTGTGCCCAGAAGCATACCTCTTGTTTTTGTCAGCGCTTGTCAGCAGCCACCTGGCCAAGACTGTCCAGAGGGGGGTCAGTTATCTCAGGGACCATCTCCAAGAGAGGGTCATAGGGTAGGGGCAAGAGGGAGATGCCACCTGGGGTGACTCAGGCCACTCTGTGAATGCCTCATATCGAGTGTGTCCTGCTCAGTGACAGTATGGCCAAGTCAGTGTCTCTTAAGCCTAACAATGCAGGGGTCATCTAGAAGGTGAGAGGGGACAGTAGCATGGATTATTTGGCAATGGCAGTAAGGGAATTGTATTTGTCAGACTAGAGATACTGGTACTGGCCAGGGATTCAAATATCGCCAAATTGATTTGAATTAATTTGGTGCACACAGTGTAGTGTGTGAGAGCCTTTGGGAATTCAGCCAACTGGAACAGTTGAGTACTAAGTTGAGGATGGCCTTTCTTTTCACACTGGGGAATACAAACACAAATGCAGTGAGTACACACTGAGGAATCCGCTGAACCACTGAACCTCCACCCACTAGATTGAAGACCTTCCTGACTTCACTACAGAAATGTATGAATCATTGAATGCCATGGCTTTGATTTTACTATACAAAGCTTCTCATTAGCACACAGAGCCCAGTGCACAAAAGGGTGCAGTAAATAACACAGTAATTAGCAAGGGGGCAAGCGGCAGTTAGAAAGAGAGGGCAAGCTCTGTGGCAGGACTCAGGAAAAAAAGCAGGCTGCAATCCCTGCCTCCCCTACCAACCTTTGCCTTTCCACTTCAGCTGTCCCCAAAAGGAGAGCCACAATGGCCTAGTCTGCCAATGGGTGGCCCCTCCATGAAGACACAAGCAACATAAGCAGGTGTGTTTGGCCTAGCATGCATGGAAAGAAAGGGAAGAGCTGTGCACTCATCCTTGTCCACACACTCATCCTTCCTTCATGTCCTTTGGACGAACAGGCAGGGCAGCAGCCTAGACATGGAGTCTTTCAGCTGTCCAAGGTGAAAGCCACTGCAGCTGGCCATGCTGAATGGAGAACGCTACAGTCCAACACCCTCTCTAATTAGCAACGCTAGCAGGTCCAATAAAGATAACACTGCCATTATGGCTTGTTTGTTAAAAGAGGTGATGGATGAGGTAAGGGCACTGTGATGGGTCATTCCACAAACACAGATGCCGATGCTCTTCATGGTAATTAAAAATACACTTCAGGCATTTTTCTGTGTACAAGAAATGATCTTGCTCATTCTACCCTTCAGCGAAGACATGCATGTCTGTCTAGAAGATCAGAGACAACGGATTTCATTTACTATTTAAGGTTATTATTGAAGTAAAAAAAATCTGATGATTTCAGATTTTGAGGCTGGGAAGGCTATAGTAACTTTATAGTAGTGGGGTGATGGGGCTGTCTAAGGGAAAGCATTCAAATAATACAATGAAATGCTGAACACAGGCAGGAGCGAGCTCTCCAATTACTTGTATTGCTTCAATTTGGGTCAGAATAACATTGCTGTGTCACAGCTCTAGGGTTACTTGATTGATCCTGAATTTGGGTTACTTGGTTACTCTTTGTACAACATGTTCTCCCTGAGTCTACATAAGGTTTCCTCCCACCCCTCAAAAACATGTCAGTACGTGGACTAGTATCTGTTTATCCCCTGTAGGTGTGCATTGTGAGTTATAATGGGCTGGTTTCTCCTCAATGGTGTATTCTCATCTTGTGCTCAATATTCTGGGAATAAGCAACAGATCCACAGTCAACCCAAGCTGGATAAATTGAATACATCCATTCAATTTATTGGTTATTTTCAGTTGGGTAAAAAAAGTGGTGCCCTGATGACGATTTCAGACAATTCTTTGATGAGACACATAGAATCAGTCTACACTAATGTTGCTGGGTTATTCTCTGTCTCTGCTCTCCTGACACAAGATGCGTTGACAGTAAAATGGTGTTCAGCTGATAGACCATTTATTCAATATATTTGCAGATTGGCTTGGGTCAGTTGATTGCAATCTGATTGGGCAATTCTCAGCCATATGCTGAAAATAAATGAGGAAAGAAGATGGAAAAGTTTTCTCTCTAACTGACTTCCAGATCAGCAATGCACTGAAAACAAACAGTGCATTAGCATCAAAAGAATACAGCTCTGGACTTAGGGAACATGAAAGGCAGCAATGCCCTGGTGAGGAGGTCCAGAAGCCTCAGTGCTCAGCAGCCCAAAGAATCAATGGGAAGTAAAAAGCCAGGAAAGGGTAGTGTGAGAGACTTCTAAGATGAGGGAATTGTGAAGAGCAGCTAGGAACTGGACTGCATAGAGTTTGGTAATTACTGATGAGAAATGATATGTGTTACATAAAGGTGCAGTCATGCTGCCTTGTATAAAATGGGTATTAAATGGATTTACAGTATACAGATGCTGAAAAAAGCAGGTTATATATACATATCTACCCTTGGTCCAAATCAACTGTTATCACATGGGCCAGATTTTGTTTGTTAAATCCTACACAAAACAGCTGCACACAGCCAGTGGACCAGTCAGCGTGTGGTTGGATAGGTCTATTCTTTCAGATATGCCAAACAGGTCTCTCTGGCATTGCTTTCCGAATCAGCTACATAGCAAGGCTATTGAAACAAGTGCACAGCATATGTATGAGGAACACCCACTGACACACCTTCACTTCCCTGAACATTCCTCCAGCCATAGATCCAAACACTCTCCATCCAAACCAAATAAATAGATCAGTTCAACACACTAACGCCCAAGCCAGCAATGGTCACACTGCTTCACTAAGCATGGATGGTATATAAGATATGAATATGGTGACAAAGATATTCCAGCCGGCCCGGCTCATGCACAGAATTAAGCCTTGGTGGTGGCATGGTGAAATATTTATAAAGGCTACATGAGATGGCTGGAGTCTGTTGGGGGAATTTCAGGGGTGTCAGGGCAGAGAGGCAACTGAGAGTCCTGAGGTTTTCAGAGACATGCCCTAACATTCCTTAACACTGCCAAGAAAGCTGAAGATCTTCCACTAGCAATCCAGATTGCAAGCTGTGCAGGAATGACATTGTTCAAGGTGTCAAAGGCAGCACTAACAAAGACATATATTCATTTAAATTGACTGTTATATCTGTCTTACACTGACTGGCATATTTGGTGCATTATTGCACTATTGTACTGACTTTAATATCAGGACATTATTATTTGCACTACTGACATATGCTGTATTTTAGATTGTATTTTGCATAATAATTTTTTTTAATTTACATCTATATACATTGTTTTTTCATGATGTAACAATGGGAGATGTAAACCTAACTTTATTGTCTTGTACACTGACATTAAAGGATCTATTCTATTCCACTTTACATTTTCTAACATGCATTGTAAAGAGCAATCTTTGCAATTTTATAAAACACAATCATAACATGATAAAACGTTTGTAACAATTATTACAGTGCTTATTAGCAATTCAGTAACATATAAATGGAAGATTCTTACCTGTGTTAAAAATATAACTTTTAGGCACAATATAAGTTTTGAATAGTGTCTAACCTTAAAGCAAAGGAAAAAATGAGTTAGTGATGATTTTAAAATGATGCACAGTTCTTTCTCTCTGAGGCATTCAGTTCCACACAAGATTTTAACACATTCAAGAATGGACTAATTAAAAATCTACACTCAGCGTTGTTGGCACAGAAATCAATGTGCTTAATTAATTAATCTATACATCACAGCCACAAATGCACCAGAGACAAGCTCTGCTTGGTCAAAACCTTGCAAAAAAAGAAGAAAGAAACAATCCAATGCAAGGCAAAGTTAAATCACGACGGCAAACTTCCTATGTTTTTTATCCTAAATCCACGGTCTTTGAAGATGAAATCACAGCAGCTACACATTCTAAGTGCCCAAATATTGAGCAGTTTTGAAAACCTTTTTAAAGCCATGCACTCAGACATTCATTCATTAAGCAACAAATGCCATTATTCATTATTACTAATGCTTTGCCCTCTGGAATGCTTTCACACATCAGACTGCATGAGAAAATCGCAACCCTAAAGCAGCTCTCAGTCCACCGAGAAGTGCTAATTTGTAAACGTGTCAGCTTAGTGACAGAGAACAAAGGGTTATTAATAATTCCCATGCCCTTGTTCCTTCCAGATATAAAATAGAAAAGACCAATATTTCATTATCGAATCACTTCATCTGATTGGTATGTTCACGACATACAGGATTGGGTATATTATTTATATAAGGCATATAAGGAATACTGACATATGCAGTATTCTTTTAAAGGATATATTTGGACATTCATTTTTATTTATATAAATATGTTAGTAATTTTATGCATACTCTTGTGATGATGTATTTGACATTGTGAGTATTCAACAGCTTTACAAAAAAAAAGATTGCAAAATCAGCAATAAAAAGAATTAAATAAATAAATAATATTCCAAAGTTTTGTCATAAAAATGATTCATCATGTACCCTGTGCCACTGTACTGACCAGGTAGGTGTCCAGTTTGTTTAGACTTGACCATGACCATGTTCTCTCTGTTGTGTTCTCTCAGCTGTGACCATGGTACACTCCCATCAAACTCCACTCCACTCCCTGTTATCAATTATCCAGAATTTGGTGGCATTCCTCTCTCTGTTTCCCTTTTTCTTTGTTATTCTTTTCAACAATCCAATTAGGCTTCATTTGAAATGCAGGCACTGTGAGAACTTCAGCCATTCATGACCAGAGATAAGCAAACTCATTAACACTAGCCTCTTCACTGAAGAGAGAAAATTAAAAATAAAGGCATAGATTAGATTGGATTAGATAAATAACGGGGCCAGGACTTTATCTCTAAATGCCACTAAATTGTTCTCTGCACAGCTCTGCACACAACATCCAGTTTTCACACCATGCTTCTAACAAAGAATACGAGAGTAGGTAAAGAGATATGGTTCAGTGTGTTGGTATATATATTGTGTTTACGTGTGCATGAGAGCATTTGAGTGGGCATAATAATATGATAATGTGGACAGCAGGGCGGCAGTGTCATCTCAGCTCCCTGATTTGATGCATAGTGAACCAAGCAACAGTGAATGGAGCTGGGACTGATTTTTTAACATGAAGCAAAGTTGGTTGTTTGCTCTAATGGCCACCTCTCTGAAAGAGTAAACATGAACCCCAGGCATGCTGAGCCTTATTTACTGCAGACTGCCTTTCTGTCTGGCCCATAGGACCACCCTGAATTAGCCTATACAGACAGTTTGCCAGGCTTGGGAGCCAGGTGATGGGGGCATCCGTACCAGGGGCTAGCAGCACCCCAGTGTGAACACAGGCCTCAGTGTTAGCACAGGCATTAGTGTGAGATTAGCAACTCAGAGACTCACACACAAGTCCTTTTTAACAAATACCACTGTGGCTGATTAACTCAGGTTAGGAAAATAGGACTGTATAACTATTATACCTAACAACAGCTGTCTCTCAGGCCATGTAGAAAGTGTGCAGCAGATCTCACGTCAGTGGACTCACCTTAGTGCTTCATAAGTCAATATTTTTGTTCTCTCTCTCTCAGACATCATACACAGACCTCAATCACTTCAACATATTATATTTCATATACAACCTCTTTCCCATAAAAAAATATATATTTCTTAATCAGAAATAAGATGAGCTGTCCTATATAAATAATATTAAACTACATAAAACACATGACTCAGCAGAAATAGTAAACTCATAGTCTAGATTGTGAAAGAGAAAGCTCTTTCACAATCTGAGGAATAAGGAAAGCAGCAACATGACTAAACTCAATCCAGAGAATTTTAAAGGAAACGAACAGAACCAGGAGCCTCCTATCAGCAAGGCAATAAACCCGGAGCTTAGCTCATTTCCCCCCATTGCCCTCACCACCTCCTCAGTATCCTGTAGAAGCCGTAGCTCAGAATAGTACAGCTGAACTTGGACCTGCCTTTGGGGACTAAGGTCACTACAAGCACTCATACTGTGAGAATGGTTATGAAACCAAGCAGTGATCCCAGTGATCAGTCCCAGCCGGTAAGCCCTGAGATCAGCCCTCCGTCTCCTGGATTGTCTTTACTGGTTGTTTTTATAGCCTCTCTGACCCCTCTGATTTAGGCAGCTGTCAAATGAATACCATCCACAGTACAGATTCTCTCGACAGCCATTATATGTTTACTGCAGAGAAAGAAGGAGAGAGACTAGGAGAAGGCGATGGAGAAGAAGAGGGAAGGGATGTACAAACAAAAGTAAAGGAATGGACTGAATGTGTGTGTGTGTGTGTCAAATTGTTGTGTTAAATTTAGAATATAATTGCAGCACACGTTCAATCACACACACACACACGTTTGTATTGTTATACATGTGAGGACTTTCTATTGACATAATTCTTACTTCAGCTAATTAATCCTAACCTAACCTCAACCTTAACCACATTTGGTGCCCCCCCCCACCCCCACCCCAACCAAAACACACACACAGTTTGGTCTTGTTATTCTTGTGAGGACTTTCCAACTTTCCATTGACATTGTTATTAATGCAGCTAGGTAATGCTGTGCCTAAACCTAACCCCCGGGGTTAACTTCAGTAATGAACATTTTTGAGATTTTTTTGTTTGTTTGTTTAAAAAAATATGTATTTCCTCATGGAAATCAACCATGTGTCCTCAAGAGGTCCCACACACACACTCACAGTTATCTTGGGAGCTGTATGCATTACCCAAGGGAAGGTCAGCTATAGCAGGATGCAGACAGCAGGGGGAGCAGCTCCTCTATTGATTTTGGAGCAAAGCTGCTGCTGGTTGCGGGACTGCTGCAGGTTAGTTGAGCGAGGCCATTCAGCAATCCTGATGAAAAGCTCCAAGTCAGCGGCCTCCGGAGTGTCCTTTCTCCCTCCTCGCTCCAGTGCTGTACGGTGTCAATGATGAGCTTTGTTGCTATGCAAGTCACAGTGTATTCAGCATTGGAAAGAAACTTCTCTATTCCTCAACCATGATCTCTTTTATAAGGCTTGGGAAGGGTTTACTTACAGCTGAATGTTACAAAAGGTGATAGATCAATCATTCTGCTAGACAGAGAGTGACAGCTTCGTTAATGAAGGAAGAAATGTTAGGGAGTGAGTAGAAAGCATACAGTGGAAGAGTGTGCCAGATAATGTCTGAGGGTGGGCTACAGCTGGTAAGTATGTCAGAAGCAGTGAAGGCAGATCCACAAACATTAAAATGAAACCTGAGAACTCTTGAAGTGTGATGTCTAGTTGAGCATGTCAAAGGCACACTGTTACCTGCAGCAACCATAACTGTCTATACTTTTGTCTAAACAATGTTAATTGTACAATATAAAACAGTAAAACTGGCTTGAATTAAGCTAAAAGCATATTGAAGAAAAAAATTTTCCAACCTATTGATGAAGAATATATCAATCACATTTAAACCAAACCAAAACAAAAGAAACCAGTGGAAAAAAGTCCAGATTGCCTAAACAGGGAAGACTGGCAGAAAAGGTAATTCCCTTTTATTAACCTGTCTGATCTTATAAACGCTCGTTAAACTTATGGTTCACTAGATAACATCAAGGTGTGGATGTGAGAGTGTGCGTGTGAATGTGTGTGTGTTTGTGTTTCACTAAAAAACATCTGCTAATGAGAGATTCCTGATGGAAAATTGGCAGAGCGCTAGGACCAGGCACGGCTAAAATCTCCAAATTTCACTGTGAGATTACCTTTCCTAGCTTGTTTTAAGCCTCTCTATATTGATTTTGTGTGTGTGTGTGTGTGTGTGTGTGTCTTGCAGGGGGGTGCAAGTGTGCATTCTGGTGAGTGTCTTTATTTTTTTGTTCCCATTCCATAACGGTTATGTGTGGTTACTCGTGTCTTAAATGTATGGTGGTCTTAAGAGCGCAACATACTGGAATTTACGAAAATGGATGCAAATAGACAAAACACAAGCAGATTAATAGACAAAACATGCACAGCCTTCAGAAAACATGCTACAAACTCAAACAACACATTACATTGTGTGACTCATGACGTTATGAAGTTATCTGTCAGGGGTGAGCTAAAATGGATAAAATGTAAGTGTGTTTGGATTATCAATGCGATTGTGTGATTCAGATATTATTGCAGATATCTGCTGGTAACCTACCTTTGGCATTTTGCTTATTATTTTACTGATAGCTGAATTCAATAATGTCATGAATCACAAAAAACAAGCGTGTCTAGACATGTCCATAACTTTTAAGTGTCCTCTGGAAACACTTCCTGTTTTTGTTCAGTGTCTTTCCGAAATGTGAATTTGCAGCTCATTTTTTAAATGCTGCGTATGTGTTGCCATATACATAAAGATGTTTTCTTAGTTTGCTTCTGTCTTGTCTATTTGCATGTGTTTTGACAAGTGGCAGTGTGCTGAGCTCTCAGAGCCACCATATTAACTGCCTTTGAGTCAGGAAGTGTTAAAGTTACGAAATGCACACAATTAGGTCCTCTCAAGACAAAATGGGAGAGGAGAAAAAGCTGATCGAGCAGTTACTGGAGGAGGAGGGAATTTCTTAAACAGGCCTCCATTCAGATACACCAACACACACACACACACACACACACACATTTGCAGGGTAGTTCACCTCATCATCGTTGTTGCTAGTTGTGGCTTTAACAACAGGAACACAGGGCATAAAAATGGCTGAGGCAATTTTTCCATTGCCTGCAACCATCTTAAACCATGGCCCCCGGAAGGGGCTTTGCCTGTACCGGGGCATCATTACCTGCTTTAAATGTCTGAGAAACATCCTCCATTAGTGCAAACATGCATACACAGACACAGATACTCCCCAAAAATATTTACCCAAGTCCTTTGATTGTCCTAAGCTTGTACAGTCTGGAGGAAATGGAATCAAAATAGGATCTGAGATTCAGAGACGAGCGAAGATCTTGACTACCTGAACGCACAAAGACACACTGATGGTCAGGGTCATGACAGACATGAACATGAGTGTTCATGTGAGTGTGTGGGTGTGGGTGTGCCTGGTGCAGTGGACAAGCTTTGACCACATCCCCCATGCACACAGGGGCATGGCACTGACCTTGACCTTTAATTTCTACAACTAGAGAAGCGTGTGTCAGAAGCAATGAAGGTGACACCTTCTGCTGCCTGCCGAGATAATGAAGGCTTTAACTTTACAACTCAAGCATATCAGATGGCAGCTGAGCACGCTCACACAATCGTGTGTGTGTGTGTGTATATGCATGTGGGCCTGTGTGCTCGGGAGAGCGGAATGAAACAGATTCATTAACTTAGACTCATATCCCTGCTATTTTCTTGGGAGAGGGCGAATCACACCCTAATACCCCGGACTGGCTCCTCGGCATGTGAGGGGAGCTGGATTTGCCAGGGAGTCGTATTTGCTGGGAACGCGTGCTGCCGATTCATGTAGCAGCAATCATGCCGTCCCCCCACCCTCATTAGCCAGAGCCAACCTGCTCGGTCCGACGGCAGGAGAGGGGACACTTAATTACAGGCTGACACCTTGAGGAGAGCCCAGACTGAAAGGCAAGACATAGAGTGGGGAAAATGCGATAATATGATGTATGTCATGAGGAGCACTGCTCAGTACAGTGACCATTTACTTTCAGTGATTGGAGCTGTAGCCTGCAGCCTGCCTCCTCTGCCTCTACACTTAGGAAAGAAATGGCATAAAAAGGAGGTCATGCATTTACGGAGTGGACTACAGTTAAACATTATGTGAATGTCAAACCTAGTGGTTATGCCTAAATAAAATACAGAATGAAGTCATACATAAGTAGACTGCTTAAACCTTTAAACTGCTTTCTCCACAAGCACATTTCTCATGCATTTATATACAGTATATTTATATGAGTATGTGAATAGATGGATGGATGGATAGATAGATAGATAGATAGATAGATAGATAGATAGATAGATAGATAGATAGATAGATAGATAGATAGATAGATAAGCTTCAATGTGTATAAGCATAGAGTCACATCTCTGGAATTGAACTGGAGTGATGAACACTGTTCCTCCTAAAGATTTTCAGTCAGTTGGTGTTTTGACGACGGCTCCAAAATCTCTCCTAGTTCCTCAAGTGGGTTGAGATCTGATGAGCGTGAAGGCCACAGCATAAGATTCACACCATTTTTACTTTGATCAAAACATTCAGTGAGCCCTCATGTCCTGTGGATGTGTATGAAGTCATCCTGGAACGTGACCATGCCCATCAGGAGAGAAATAATTCATTATAAGATAAATGTGATCAGTCAGAAAAATGGTGTATTGGGTTGTAGTGATGCTTCTTTCTAAGGGGACAAGTGAAGGCTATCCATGCCTGCATAATAAATAAATACCCTCAAAGCATAAGAGAGCCACCGTTATTTTTTTTCTTTAATTTGTCTACCATCTTTATAATGTAATATTATTTATTTATTTGTAGTTTTATCGTAACTCTGTAACACTTTAATTTTCCCATTGGGTATTAATAATAATAATAATAATAATAATAATAATAATAATAATAATAATAATAATAATAATAATAATAATGTATCTCATATATGTCTTATTAATACAATAAAGGATTCAGCTGGTGATTTTTTATTAAAAATCTACTTCTAAATATTTCAAATGACAATTTGTAAAGGCAGACTTAAACAGAAGCAGTAAACTTAATATAAAAATTACAAAGTTTCTGCCTTTGTCCTTAACAGCTCAAGAAAAAAGCCCTCCAGTGAGCAATGTTGTGACATTTGACAAATTAAGCACAATTAAAAGTCCAGGCTTTCCCAAATGTCACTCACTTTCCCCTTCACAGGCCTCTGTTTACCACAAACAAACCACGAGGGCACGAGGAGGGGGCCGTCGGGGCTGCTCTCACACCCTGAACAGGTGTTTCACAGCCAATAGCCACAAACAAACACACATGTCACACTGCAAGTGTGAGCCCATGTGTGTATATGTTTGTTAGTGAAACCATGATGTGCCCACTAACACTCTGATGTACACCTGAAATACTGCAGTGTTGGGAATATCTGACAACCCCCCGCCTCCCAACCACCATCACCACCACCACCGGTCCGTTTCCTCCCCTCACCTTTCCCTCTATTCCCATTCAGCATGGGATCTTACCATAAGAAAGGGAACCTGTAGAACTAATCCTTGCAAATCTGCTGCTTTCTTGGCTGTACCTCTGGGCCATGCAGCATGAGAGAACACTTCATTTGCATCCTTAAACTGTACAAACTGTGAATGAACTCCTTTCAGCTGCAAATGTCATTACATCTCCATTTCCAGGGGAGAGCAGGAGGATTAAAAGCCTCACTCACATTCATGATCAACTCTGGCCCAATAGGCACAACAGGGTAGGAGAACTGATGACCTCAATGTAAGGGTTATGTTATCACCTGCATCTAAATGGGATTCACATGGGAAATGGAAGATAAAGTTCTGATTCCACAAACAAATACACACATATGGACACACACACATCTGTCTTGCAGTCTTTGCGAGGACCTTGTTTGTGTTTTTTTAATTAAATAACAAACAGAAAAAGAACAAAAAATCAGAACATTCTTTCTACAACCAGCCAAATGTTGCCACAAGGTCAAAACTGTCAAATATTTCTATTTGTGTTGGGACATCCCCTTGAAGATATAAAAATACAAGCTATAATAATCCTTCCTACAATGTCTAAAAACATCCGTAAATGAACCACATAAGCAGTACATAACCACTATGCTCACTTTCATGAAGACTGTGTTTCCTGAAGCATTTTAACATAAGAACCAGGTCTTTTATCACTCACTATTATTTTATGCCTTTGTTTTTTTAATTTTTGACATTTATTTCTGGGATGTTTTTGAGTTAATGAATGCATGCACGTTAGTGAATATATTTATTAATAATATATTTATTTACTTGTTTGTAAATTAACCTGGGCCTCATACTGCGCCATAATCCACAACTGTAGTCTGTCTGACCCCTCAGCTCTCTGAGATCCTCAGGAGAGTTCATGGCTGATATTAAAGAAAGTAAATCAAGGATAAGAGAAACTAACCATCCCACACACCACCAAACACAAGCATACATCTTGCGGGAAGCCAGCCTACCCAAAAGCCCGCATATGGCAGCCATTAAAGAGATCCAGCGTCGGAGCCGGCTCCAGCCATTAAAGAAAACCACACGCAGTATTGCTGCTTCATCATGTCACTTTAGCAGATCTAATTGGCTCCTTTCCGTCCGTGTTTCACAGCAACACTGAACTTCACTAAGCAGCCATTTCCTTTCATCTCAGCCGAATTACATTAGCGCAGCTGTGTACGACAGAGGCCACAACACAGCACCATGGCTAACAACACTCTCGATGATTAGAAAAGCAATAAATCCCAGCTTTCATAGGCTGCCTATAAGAATATTAATGCTGTTTTCTTTTTAAATCCCAGTGTCTATGGGCAGGATTTTTTTTATAGTTTGGCAGTCCTTCCTCCATGCTGCAACAACTACAAGTTAGCGCTAGCTAGCATGCGGCTATCGTTGAGGACAATTGTCAGATGGCTTTTCTCAGCTGCCACAACTTTCCTCAAAGCTCATCTGATCCTCAATTCAAATTCCAAATCCACTATGTGTTGCTAACAGCTAATTATTTAGACCCATTTCATAGAGGCTAAACCTACAGGCATTAGGCTGGTCATTCAGCATGTGTCGCAGTAATCCACAGATAATACCTCGCTCTGTGAGCGCTTTCATACTGGCTTCTCTCTGTTCCCCTCACAGATTTACATGTACGAGTAGTGGTGTAAAGAGGCTAGTCGTTGTTTTGGTGCTAGTATATACACACAAATACACACTTCATTATTACTGAGTCAGGCCATAAAAAGATGAACTTTTTTAGGTCTCCGTTGCCATGGCAATCCAGAACAATTTTGATGATGATGCTTCTCAGTCAATGAGGTTGCAATGCATCATGGAGCTTGTTACTAAGGAGGCCTATGTAATGCAGACACTGCTGAGCACTAGACCACAGATGGCTGAGTCCTCTAGCACTGGAGAAAGCTCCTGTCTACATATCCGTGCTATGCTTGTGCTTGTGCATGTGTGTACATGTGTGGTGGGCAGTTGTGGGTGTGCAGGGGACACTTGGCAACATTGATATGAAAGGAGAGGTAGTGTTTGGTATATAACGATAATAACAGCAATGCAAGTGAATACAAGTACCAAAATGAAAGATGTGGAAGATTCAAGGTGGCTGTAACAATGAGAGACATAAAAAATAATAAAATCTCCTAAGCAAGCATATTCTTATCTAATCCCCTGTTATAAATAGCACAATTCATTTACTTTGGTTTGTTGTCTTAAATTTTATATTTAAATGTGCTTAATATATGCGTAATTATGAGTACTTACAGCTCCCTGTGCTCATTCTAGAGGAATGCGTGGGTGGATATGGCACGTATGCGTCTTCCTCTGTGTCAGTGATATGAGACCAGAGTAGAAAGTTATCCAGCTAAAATCATCATCTCGTATAAATCATGCAGCCAAGCCTGGATATCCTTTTTTTTTTTTTTTAATCAAATCAAATATTTCCGAATATTGTATGTTCTGGGATAGTGGGTAAACAACATGCTCATTAAGATGCTCATTTTCCCAGCAGGAATACAGGGTAAAAAAAAGTAGAAGAAAATACACTACTTTTGCAGAAACACTTCCCCTCATACAAAAGGATTTAATTACACTTCAGAATGCATAACACTTGCAGCCCAACGGCAGCACATGGAAGCAGCACACACACATACATACACAGCATGGGGAAAAGCCTGCTCTTGCTAAAACACGACCCCACACACACGAGCGCCGCACGTGAGTACAGCAGTGTTTAACATGCCTGCCGCAGTTGTTCCTACATGTGCCTGAAGATAGTGTCAACCCCGTGGCACTGCCACCACCCTGCTCCTGTCGGTTGGGCCTGTCCCCCTCAACAGAAATCTCTCTCTCACACACACACACACACACACGCACACACACACAAAACACTTCATCAGGCAGGCTTATCCCCTTGATACCGAAGGACGCGGCAGACAGGTGATTGTAAACAATTCATCATCATGGTGACACCTCCGCATCTGCCAGTCCCAACATGGTCAGAGGAGCTGTCAGTCACCTCGTCTAGCTCTGCTCCCCTCAGCCGGGTTAGAGCACAGCGCAAAGCACCAACAGATGTTCCCTTTTAGGAACGATCCCTGATACAGTAGCACATGGATGAACAGACTGCAGCTATGACTTTGAACCTACTGAAGACCATTGAATTAGCATGTCTATGTGATGGAGATAACATGCAATGACTTACATTTAACTATAGCTAAGAAGGTGCTACTAATCCTATTTGGAGGGGATTATAATCCTGTTTACAAGCATACGCGATTAGAAGCCACAGCAATAATAAATTAAAGTAATGGTTTTTTGTTGGGTTAAAAGGTCTAAAATGTTGTTTTGTTATAAAAATAATCTTAGATATACAGTCAAATCATGTACTGTCAGTGTCTAAATAAGGGCTGGGCTAATACCAAGTGCCGTCCTCATACCAATGAGACCGACTAACAGGTGATAAGTGTCAGACCCATGTGTGGCTAATTGTCACATGGGGCAGGGACAATATGAAGAGATGCACCAGGAGGCCAACAGCTCTATCCAGTAGAGTCTGAGTGCTATCCATCACTCAGAGAACGAACAATAACACACAATGACACATGGAAGCATACAGTCAAAATGCAATCATCTTTACTCCTACACACACATACAGCAGACCACTGACTCATACTCTTGACATGGGCATGAACTAAGATTGATGGGGAAATGTATGGGGTGCTTGATGGAGAAATTCAATCTGGCTTCATAATTGCAGGTTCATGAGATGCCAACCTATATGAGAAGTTACAAATGGTCAAAGGACAATTTTAATTATATAGTGTGTGTCAGTTGGATGGTAGATTACCAGGTAGGCAGCATTTGCAGGAATGATTTCCTCATATTTTAGCCAGCTAACATTTATTAACAGTTTAATGTTAAAGACATTATTGTGTGTGCAAATCATCAGAAATCATTCTGTGATTGACGTTAAGCACATACCAATGTAGTAGCTTATGCCACTATATACAGTTGGGGGACAAATTAAAGAATGAAGCATCACTGCAACCCAATACAACATTCTTCTAACTGACCACTTTAATCCTATAATGAATTTCTATCCTGATGGGCATTGTCACTTTCCAGGATGACTCCATACACATCCACAGGGCATTAATGGTTTGATCAAAATAAAATATATTTACATCATATGCCATGGCCTTCACAATCATCAGATCTGTTCCTAGTTATAGACCTATGAGAGATTTTGGAGCCATGTGTTAGACAGCGCTCTTCAACACTATCATCAAAACACTGATTGAAAATCTGATTGGAAATCAATCTGGAAGTGATGTCTGGTTCAATTCCAAAGATGTGAATCTATGCTAAGACATTTTGAAGCTGTCTGGTGGATTGGCCAGCACAATACCTTACCAACACACTTCACTTTGGTTTTTCTTTTAATTTGTCCCACAACTAACTAGCTTGTTAGGTATTATTTTTTAACAGTAATCTGGTGTTTTCTGTGTATTACCTATCATGACTTTGCAGCTGCCAATTGTGATTATCCACTAAAATTACAGTAAATATACATTACAATAAAGATGTATGCTTTACACATACATACATACAGGGGTTAGACAATGAAACTGAAACACCTGTCATATTAGTGTGGGAGGTTTAATGGCTAAATTGGACCAGCCTGGTGGCCAATCTTCATTAATTGCACATTGCACCAGTAAGAGCAGAGTGTGAAGGTT
>JAOVYV010000048.1:25785592-25805916 GCA_025674545.1 Hassar affinis
AATGATATAGAGACACATAAATTAGAATAGAATTTTTTTTTATGTATTAATGAAGAGAAATATTAATAAACAGGTAAATCACACGTCTTAGGAATTGACTAGTACCAAAAATAGCAGCAAATAATTTTTGCCTAAAAAAAATGCCTAAAAATGAAATAAATAGGCTACAAAAAGTATGTGATTTACATTAACCCTTTGGTAAGCAACTGATATTTTGCGGCGTCTTTCCCATTACTACTGCAAGACAAAGGACACAATAAGCACTAAATAGATTTTTGTGAACAAACTATTTTAGACTATAGTCGTACAATTAAGTTATGAAAGTGTGTTGACTTTCACTCACTGCGTTAAATATGTTTATTTTATCTTATAGCCTAGCAAAGTCAAGGTCAATTTACATAGAGTTCAGTCGTTTAGATGTCACTTAATACGATATATAACCCTATATATTCTTCACTTATTATTCAAAACGAATGATTAAAATCACTGTACTCTCTCTAAATCAATAGGTTAGTCTCCCAGCTCTACAGTCTTCACGCAGATCTCCCGCTTGATATGATCTTCAAGCAAACAGTATCGCGTTGGTTTATTTTCCTCATATCGGTGTCCTCATAAACGAGGTTGGTCTCTTAAAAGCTGCATTGATAATATTGCGAGATCCCATAGGTATAACCCGGGTAGATTTCAGTATGTCTTTACCTCATGGAGATAAGCGCTTAGTACAGGTGATCAATCACATGTGTACATTTATGTCCTTCGAGAGAGAGAGGATTCATCACTGAATCAGACTTCCCAAGCTATAGGAATTAAAAAAAGAAAGAAAGAAACCGTGTACTATATTATAACCCCCATCACATTGTTTATTTGTTTGTTTGTTGCTTTGTTTCTTCTCGGCTTTGCCATACGTTTGAACGGCCAATGAGACACCCCCGAATTGGAGCTTAACAATAAACACAATAAACTGGATATCTCTTATGCCTTTTAGAGACCGTTATGAAGTCCACTGTGTTTAACCATGAACGTCTCAAACCGCACAGTATCGTGCCAAATAAATACCAAAACCCCGCGCGTTCTGCGGTGACCGCAGCACAGCTGGACTGATGTCGCGGTGTACTATATATAATAGCTACAGCTGTGTGCGAGGTGAAGTGAGGGTCACCGGAGGGCATCAATCAAATCATCTAGGAAGTCTTGTTAGCAACTATTTATTTATTTATTTTTATTATTTATTATTCGTTAGCAAACTGTTAAAATAATTAAAACGTGTGTGGGTGTGTACGTGAACGCGCACATGCACTAGTCATTTGGGTGTGTGTACTGTGTGTGTGTGTTACGAAACATATAACGGATGGTCCGTTGTTGCTGGAGATCACGATCGAGCAATCACATCATTTAGGAATTCTTGTTCTTGTTTGTCTGTCTGCTTTGCCAAAATAATAGAAAATAGAAACAAGTAAAAAATAGACAAATCTCTTTAAATAGGCAAAGAGGCACACATTGTGTGTGTGTGTGTGTGTGTGTGTGTGTGTGTGTGTGTGTGTGTGCATGTGTGTGTGTGCGTGTGCGCGCGCTACGCATGTAGGCTTGTATGTTGCTGTTGTAACATTATTTTATAATAAGCTCTTCTTCCCATTCATTGCTATCAGAGTTGTGATTTATTCAGTAGAAGATTAAAACGATATGTAGACATCAGGTTGGGCGTGGTCGGTACATTATCGGTAGGCTGTCTTGCACTGTGCTGAAGTTGCGCATTATGTAGACGTTTCTGCGTATTAAAGTTTGACGTAGAATATTTTTACGTTTAAAACCAATGAGTTGAGATAAGGGAGTTTATCCTACATTATCCGTGTATATAGGTGTGTAATTGTAATTAACTATATAGTATATAGGATAGAAAAACGATACTTCAGACACATGAACAAGTCTCATCTTCATTTCTTATCCAATCCTAGGAAGCGAACTACACAACCAAAAAAGATGTAAACAAATTCTAAAGAAAAAATATAAAACGATTTCTCATTGAAATATACATGTCATTAATTAGCTATAAAAAACGAATCCAAGATTGAGTGTTTTCTGTGTGCACACTGTGTCTTAGACAAGTAGGGGGAGGTGTGTGCTCTTGGCCACACGCGTCCATGCTCTTGCAGGTGTGGATGCAATCGGTGGAAAATTAAGCCAACCATTACTCTAATGATTAAGAGTGGGGACAGATCGCAGATGGTCCGAATCTTTTATAGTCCAAAATGTTATTAAACACATAATAATAAAAACTTTTTTTTCATCCTGGATATGTAGGTACATATGCCTTATTGACGTTTCATGAAAATGGGAGCTATCGCTATAAATAATTACACGACGAGGAAAAACATCTACGTTAGTATTTTTTGCGGGCGTGAGTGCGCGCGCACGTGGGTGTAGCGCTGCCGTGGACGCGCATCTTGCCAGTCAGCGCAGCGTGTGGGAAGTAAAGTCTGCTCCGGTAGACGGAGAGACAAAGCCGGTCGTAGCTAATTCATATGAATTCAATTTGACATCACGAGGTCTGCAAGCATTCGCAAAGCGCGTTAGTGTAAGGGAAATTAAATGTGTGGCAAAAATAAATCTATATACGACTGCACGCTGGAAAAGACATGAAATTGTGATTTTTTTTTTTTATTTATTTCAGGTAGAAGCAAACGTCAGGGTTTAGAGATTTGTCTGATATCATTCTGCACCGCGTTGTAACCAGGATTAAGCGGTTATAGTGGCCTCTGCATTATTATAACTATTAACCCAACTATATTTTAGCTCGTGATGAGTTCCGATGCTGCAGGCGCGTCTTTCTACACGGATCAATAATAGAGCAACATGCGCCAAGGAGGAAACGGCGGCTGCGCTCTGCGTGACATTGACCTTTCACGCTCCCTACAGGTCACGCTTAGTGCAGGTGATCAGCTCCAGCAGGTCAGCACACAGTCCAGTCATGGAGACTGTAAGTAACAAGCGTGCAGTCAAGCAGTCGATCTAGTACAGTGGATCGTCAGCAGCTCTACAGTTTCCTTCTCAGCCTGACACAGCAGATAGATCAGACGTGCCATTTCTTTTTATTGCATTATTTATATGGCCTAGGTTTTCACAAAGGCACTGGGTAACACTTGTCGTAATTTTCACAGCTGACAGCTGGGGAAACACCGCAGGCTTGACATACATAAATATATAAATGTATTTCCGTAACGCTCCATAGCAGTTACTTGACTTGGTGTACTAGGATGTTCCGGGGTGGGGTTATAAGTAACCTATCATTTTTCTTAGCAGGGGTCTGCACTGCTGGCTAAAAAAACACGGAAACGTTCGTTTCGTCTGCCTCCACTGTAGTCAGCTTTTGAGTCAAAACGCTGTGGAGATTTTTTTTTTGTCACCAAAAGTATAGAGAATGAGATGTTCATCTGGCGAGTTGAAGACATTTTTTGTCAATGCTGTTTGCCAAATGACTTGCCAGTTCAGCTACTTCTGTGCTGAAAACAGCAATATCCAGCCACTGAACAACGTAATAAAATGCAATAGTTAGCCTATAAATACTAATGTGTTCTTTTAGCCGTTCAGACGAGGCATAAAAGCAATACGAACAGCGGTTTACAGAAAATCACAAAATACCCAATGCCACTTATTGCATATAAAGGCTATATCACCCTAAAGTGCTATATAAACAGGCGCCTGATTGCCCTCTTGTCGTGTTCATTGATATACTACTCCACCTCAAATAAACGCAAGGAAAGCGGGAGAATCCTGACATGTCTTCCAAATACAAATACAACCACGTCGTGGGTACATGCGCATGCAGTCAGAGTCGTGATTTAAGTATCAGGAGCATCGACCCTTTTTTTCTTATTCTTTTGAAGTTTGGATGTATGAACTTCATTTTAATAACCCAACCAATTCAAGGTAGAGGGGAAAATGTCATCATCATCATCATCAGTTCGAATAAATAATTAAATAAATAAATATAAGCACACAAAAAAAACGAATCATTGTGTGCTACCATAGTACACCATACCACTTCATCCAAGCTGAACAAAAAGTACAGAAGCACAACAATGAGGAAAAAAGCACGAGAAGTTATATACAGTTTAACACTTGAACCACATTTTATTATATTTGTATGCAGTATTTTTTATCACAATAATGGAGAAAACACCTCTTGAACTTTGAACAAAAACACATAACAAAACACCTGCCCCTGTTCAGCTCATAATTGTACATATTTATAGTAAAGAAACATTCTTTATAAATATTGTTTCATCTGTTGCAAGTAAATACCATAATTTAATTACAAATGGATAAATATGGCAGTCGATATTTACAAAAGGAAGGGTGTGGTAGCAGAAACTTGAACTGCACGACGTTTATTTTCCTGACATCTTCCAAATATATTTCACAATTCGAACTTGCAAAGCACAGAAACATCACAAGTTAAGCCCAGCAAACGAAAAATATACATTCACAAGTAAATATTGTGTCCGTCTTCGTTAAGTGTTCACTTTGGCACTCATACCAGTTAATAGATGTTTAGGTACAATCAGTTTGCCTTAATGAGAGCACAATATTTATGACCATATACAAATTTTATCGCAATATGTGCACTAAAAGTCCGGTTAGAGAAATAGCTACCATTGAAGCGACATCTATACACCAAAAAAAAATAATAATAAAAATAAAAAATAAAAAAACCTGACAAAATCTATTACAGCAACTGGGGAAGGGGTGCAAAGTATTTACAAAAGAAGGAGTGCTTCTTTGTGCACGTTTCTTCGGTTGATCACTTCCGGGAGAATAGCGCAAGATACAGGCTTAGGCCTAGTAGTTGTACAAGTCTCATTCACACCCCAGGTTTTACTGGAGCGATGTGTGTCTGTGTGTGGATGTGTGTGTGTAATACTTCTTTGTGGACTGATCCAGTCCTAAACATACCACTCACTGAAATTGGACGACAGGCCGCTGTGTGCGTTTGAGCTGTGTACACCGGATGAGGGTGACAGGTTGGTGTTGCTCTGGGTCTCGGTGGAGGGTGACACCAGCCCGGGGGGTGTGGACGACTCGTATCCAGAACTTGCTGCCGGAGACGAGTCGGACCCTGGCGGGGAAGATTCGTGAACCTGAAAAAAGTACAAAAACATTTGGAGCAATTAATTAACCAGAGTAGAGACTGCATGGCATTCATTAGCAGTGTGCATGCGCCAAGCACAACAGTGTAAACAATAACGTAGGTCGCGGAAACTTCTATATACTTTGGCGACTTCATTGTAATAATTACCTTCATGTGCTTTCGAAGAGAACTGGGGTGAGTGTAGGATTTGTCGCACATTTTGCACAAGTACGGTTTGTCCGACGTGTGCACGTGCATGTGCTTCTTCCGGTCACTGCTGTTTGCAAAGCGCCTGTCGCAGCCTTCAAACTCGCACTGAAATGGTTTCTCCCCTGTAGGAATAAACAGTGAGGGGGGAAATATTTGCATCAAATGCTCACCTTTATTAACAGTGTACACGGGGCCAAAAAATGAATTCAGCCCTAAGATAAAGTGATTTATTCTTGATCTGCAATGCTACAATATACCATCGAGTGTGTCAAAATGCATGCAATCACTAGAGATCCTTTAAACCCTGGGCAACTGTATTTCATTGCCTCTAGAAATCGACACTTCTCACAAGTGGACTGTGTTCTCACAAATCATAATGATAAATGTTTCAAGATGTTCGTTTAAACTGTCAGCTGTAATGTTTAAAAATATGTGCAAACTATAGACGACATGTAGGCTAAGCGCTGCTTATTTTCACTTCATAAACTGGCTACAAAGTCATACCACTGGCTGTGGTTAAGCTGACAAACATTTGGCTTAGCTGATTTTTTAGAAACAATAAAATTCCACCAACAGCTCGATAAAGTCAAGGTCTATTGTTACAATGAAAAGTGTATTAATAAGAGAAGAAATTAACTAAAAGACGCATTATGGTCTGTCCGGCAGGAGCACGCAGAGGCTCTCCAAGAAAACAACAGGCCTTCAAATGAGATATTCCTAAAAGGTGAAAAAAAGACTAGTTTACAATTTGTGATCGAGGTTTTTTTAATGTTCGGTAGACTTTTTTAAAACAAGAATAGCTTAGTGAGTTCAGTAAACTGAATTTTAAACTCCTGACGTAGCCAGATTAGCTCACGAGCATTGGCCCACGAAGACATTAAAGCGGCTGAAGAGATTTACGGCGCCGTGTGCACGCGAGGCGTTAGCAGGACAGGAGCTCGAGCCTCGCCAGCGACCCGGCTGAAGTTTGCAAGTCACAAAATCCCCGACAGTCTGTTCCATAATGTATCACGCTGATGGCAATTCATTGCGTTTATTAAGATCGAGCCGAGCTGCAATCGCTTCCAGGAGTAAAGGCAGCGTGGCCGCTGAACGGAATACTTCACGATTCTTCACATTTCTTAACATATCAGGTTTGATCTCATGTCTGCCTAAACACTGAAGTTAATATTTAAACACTGGCGCTAACAAATATAGCAACCGCAAACGACAAATAAACGAGTTAAATTAGCCTATCGCAACAGAACAACTAAAGTAACAAGTAAACAGTGCGTCGCATCAACTAACTAACTCAAACCCAAGTCATGCATAAACAAACTGATCATAATTACCTGTGTGTGTCCTCTTGTGGATCTTCAAATTCTCCGATCGTGCGAATACTTTGCCACAACCAGGGAACGGGCAGGGGAAAGGTTTCTCTCCCGTGTGCACGCGAATGTGATTCACTAATTTGTATTTAGCTTTAAAGGGTTTGCTTTCCCGCGGACAATCTTCCCAAAAGCAGACGTGGTTGCTTTGCTCCGGTCCTCCGACGTGCTCAACTGAGACATGGGTGACAAGCTCGTGCATTGTGCTAAAAGTTTTATTGCAACTTTTCTTAGGGTTATTCAGCTGCTCCGGGTCGATCCATTTGCAGATGAGCTCTTGCTTGATGCACTGTTGCCGCATGTAGCGAAAGAAGGCACCAGGATGGTGGTGATGCGCTGCCATGTTCATCCCCATATTCATATTCATGGAGCCGTATTGGTTGTGGAGTTGGGCTGCTGAGTAGGGGTCGGTCCGAGGGCTTGAGACCTGGTGGTATTGGTCTGATCGTCCGAATACCTCGCCCGGTAGTCCAAGCCGCATTTGCCCGTTAAGCACGTTTGGGGATCCATGCGAGGCGTGCTGGTCGTGGATCCCGGGGAACAGAATATGGCCTTGGCTGTCTGCGTGGGAATGGTGCAGGGACCCCGCAGTGGGGCCGAAGATGGCATGTTGGCCGCCTGCCGGGGGCGATTCTCCGAAACCTCGGCTGCGGAAAAGGAAATCCCGCGTCGAGTTGAACGGCGAGCTCGCATACGAGGTGACATGAGCCGCGTGTGCGCCCAGTGCCGCGGCGGGGTAAGCGGGGGCTTGTGAGGTGAACGCCGAGCTCTGTCCGGGGGAGAGATCGTGGTTCAGTTTAAAAGCGCCCATGTGCGCAGAGTCAACGAAGCTGTTCTGCGCTAAACTCAAGTCTCTGTCCTGCATGTCGCTCGCCGCGTGATGCCTCGCAAATGTTCCCACTCCCAAGCCAGGGAACTGGTGACCAGCGTCCAGTAACATTATTTCTCACTTACTACAAATTTTGCTCAAAGCAGTTTACCTGTAACGGCCCAGATAAACGCCAAATAAACAAACAGAGAAGGCTGTTAGCTATGGAAGTAATAACTTCCAGATCTGAAAACACGACATGAGGTAAAAACTTGTATGTACTAATCCTCACGCGCGGAAAAAAACAGAAGCGTTCTTACTCAGATCGACTAGATTTTTTTTCTTGTGTATAACTTCTAACTTAAAATCCCAGTGTAAGGGAAGAGAAAAAGATCCCTTAGTGTCTTCCCGTTTAAAAACAAGTCGGAAAAAAATCGACGGATTATCTTACTGTGTCTTCTTTAAACGTGTGGCGCGTTCGTGAAGCATCTCGGATCGGGATGTTTATTTCTCTCGCTCTTCTGTGTTTATCTCGGAGGGTCTGTCTTTCTCAGTGGACTGGCACTACCTCTTATTACGCCCCCTTTAACTGGAGAGCGGTCACTCATTTGGCGCTGTCTCATTGGCTCGCCAGCCTCATCAATCCCATAGGTCCCTCCAATAGCACGCGCTTCTTTGGCGACTAATAGTCGATCGCCATTTTTCCACTGACAATTACCGCCTACTTTTTTTCGAGCCTTTTCAGAGTATGCACGGAAATCAAAGCAACAAAAGCTACTGTCGTTTTGTGATAGCGTTTGCAACATTAGTCCACAATGGAATAGACACAATGGAACAGTGCATCATTTTATACTGCACGCATCCATCAGGAGTGAAATGTAAAATCTTTTGCTATACCGTTTTGTATAATTATTTAAATAAACCCAGAGATTTGTTATAGGTAAATTTAATTAAAGTGTAGCATTAATTAGATGTAATCCAGCATTCAAACAAGGGTTGCTTGAGTAAATTAGAAAGCCGTATCACTGGACAGCTCGTAGTGTAGGTAAGTATTCGCACAGAAGCTGCCATAATGTAGATTTAAAAGTAGAGTCAGGAATAGGTTTATTAGAGAAGCAGCCAATGGCAATGACACCCTGAGTCTTTTTCAGACTGCACTGCTCTGCGGAACACAAATTATTTTATGTACTGTCGCTGCTCAAAGATGAGAGTAAAAAATGGTCGTGACTTTTTTAGATCAGCATTAATACAGCAAACTACATAAACTATTCCAGGTAACTAGTAGGCCTATTTCTTTCTTTTTATTTAGATGACTGCTTGTATGAATTTTATCTCAAGTTGAAAACCAAAAGTACTAAACCAATGACTACAAAACATATATCTGAAATGTAATACAAATTTACCAGGCGTGTATTAAATTTGATGAAAAAAAGGTATTTGTTAGCCTGTATTGCCGATAACATGGTACCCGAACACCAGTTTTTATGTTCACACATACTACAGGATACAAAAATCTATGAGTGCACATATTTTACACTTCAAATGATCTCGTACAAGCTGGACCATATTCATACACATATGTGTATAGGTGCGTTTGTGTGTGGTGTGTATATGAAGTCGCAACAATCCCAGTTCACACTAAAAGTCATCATAGCCTACGTGTAAAACATATATTACTGCCACGCGGTTCCCCAACCCGATAAAAGCAAATTCTCTGAGGATTTGTTGAGAGATAAAACTGCCACGCAGGAAAAAAGTGAGCTTTTACTTACACATTTCATTTCGCTCTTGTTCCACACAGCCCCATTCCGACACGGTTCAAACTTTCTCTTGTGTCCTTCTCGCTTGAAACGGCATAAAAACCAGGGCGGAAGAAGCAGAAGGAGTGTAAAACTTCTGGGATTGTGTGCGTCTCAGCTCAAAGCCCTGCAGCTTAAACGCTATAGACCGTTCTTCCCAAGAACATTTCTTTCCTCTCCGCAGGAAACACAGGATCTGATCCAAGTTCAAAGTCACGTCTGCCGACCTCTCTAAGAAGTTCTTTATTTCTCAAGGAAACCACAAAACCTTTCCCCCTTTGCCATGGGTAGGGAAAACAATGAAGAAAAAGAAATTAGAAAGAGCGGCGACGTATTCGTCCTGGGGCAGCAAGTCGTAGTTTCTGTTGCTCTCTTCCCATAGCGGGGAAGAAAAAATAAATGCTGAAAATGGTAAACCACATTTTCCCCATCGTCCACACAGAGGTATTAAAACTCAAACAGGCATGGTGACCATCACAAACTCCCTTAACCATACCTCATACTGCGCTGAGGCACCATAAAAATGACAATAAATATGTAGCTTCAGTCAACAACAAAATATGCTTCCGATTTGACATTATCAATATGTTGACGGTTTGTTGGTTACTTTCATTGACCTTGGCGGTTTTCATGGGTGTTTGACCTCCGGCCTGTGAAGACCTCATGTGTGCCCCCTTGAACAAACTATGTAAAGAATACCCCTATTAAACCAAAACCGCTCTATTAAATAAAGATTTATAATAAGGATTAAATAGCGCCCAAAAGGTAATGGACATATATTGTATTAAATAGCCCATGCATGTAGTTACTGCATGTCGTTCACAAGCATAATATGCATACACACACACACACACACACACACACACACACACACACGGCGCAATCGCAATTTAAGGTTAAATATTACGTATTCTCTAGTGCTTCTAAAGGCCACCGAAATAATTTAGGTTCTTCAATATATAATAAATAAAATAAATAATAATATGTTCAATAATCATAATACATTCAGACCATAGTACCACATATAAACCTTTACATCGCTAATGTAGGAACTTAAACAGGTTTCAACGGAGGCATTTGAAATGTTTCATAACTGATGACAACGTAACTGATTAATGGCAAGTTATAAAAGTCTTAATTTGAACTAACTGCCAGTTTTGTTTTGTCTATAGGGTGTATGCCGCTAGCAACTTTTTTTTTAAACCAAAAGCTTGATTAATTTTGAGTGTCCGGTTTTAAAGTGATACGGCAATCGTGACTTTATAGGCTTATAACCCGAAAAAGCCTATGACCTTCATTTAGGCCAGTCATTTATCGGCGATGGTATTTTATTCAGCCTGAGTACTCCACAAAGGTTCATCAAATATTGTCTAATTATTAACATAAATCATTTTTTGAGAATGATTTTGAATCGAGACAAATTAAACCGATGACAAATGCACTCCCTGCTGTGTTCAATAGGAACCTAAAAAGGGTGTGTGCTTGTATCATAAAGTTCAACGCACACTCTCACTCATACAGAGAGAGAGAGAGAGAGAGAGAGAGAGAGTGAGAGAAAGAGAGAGGGAGATTGAGAGAGAAGGAGAGATTTATATTATATATTTATATAGAAAGAGAACTATGCCAACATTATAAAATATTTGATAACATGATCAAATATTTGGAAATTTGTGTGCATTTCTCTAGAGACGAAAGTGTTGAATTAAGTATTTATATATCCTTAAATCTATTAAATATCAGCTAAAAGGATCAGTCATTTAGAGATGTGAAGACAGTGGCAGTTATACATATTTTAAATCGTCTGCCTTATATGTCGTTTAGATATTTAATAAGCCAAAAAATGTAAATGAATGTTATTCGAGCAGGTTAAGCCTTAAAATATTTTTTTTTCTCGTAAATCGTTTGCTTTTGCCATTCTCTTTTCCATCTAATAGCTTATGCTTGGTATTTAAATCTGGGCTTAAAAATCATATAAAATACACTTGCGTTTATAATGATATGCAAGACTGATTTGCTGACTGGAAATATTACAAATGTTAAATAAAACAAATCTAAGAAATGCACTAAACCTGAAATAATTATTTGTTTATTTAATTATTTTTATTTTTATTTTAAAAGAGGAGAAGTGTTGGGTATTTTTGTTTTAGATATTTTATTATATTCAGCGTTGGTGTAGACTTAGAGACTAACAGATTATTAATTTACATACAAAACCTTATTTATTTGCTTGTTTGTTTGTTTGTCTGTTTGTTTATCCAACTGCCATTTCATCTAGAAATGTTTTCTATATATTTACAGCTGAAAATTAAATATTAAATTAATTCACACTGTCATTACTAAGTAGCCTACATTCACCTGTAGATTTCACACGTTGTGCTTAATTTATTATCTTAAATACAGTAACTTATTAATTATAAATAAATAAATAATTAAATAAATAAATGCATTCGGTATATGTAATGCCTCCGTATGCATTTGTATGTCCTGGTAAACAGCGCCTTATACACAACTTTGTGAGTACAACTTTTTGGAGTCGACAGCGGTGACGGGAGTGAGGGGGCGGAACCCCGCTGAGCCTGCGCACTGAAAGACAGCCAATCGCTTCGCTCCTTTAACTGCCAGTCACCGAAATCTGTCCAATACCCGCAGTGCCATTTCTAAACTGTATTCCCCACTGTGTCCTCCAACTGTTGTAGGTTCTGCCAATCGCTTGAGGACAGAGTGGGAAAAGGAGCAAGCAGAGTTAGAGGCAGGACAAAAGAAGTTATATAGATGGCTATATGCATATATTTTAATGTTTTAGAAGGCGTGTAGTGAAAAAAAAACAAAAGTAGCGAATGTGGACATGACGGTGTAGATATGGAGCCCTCTTTGAGCAAGAGGAATTCGGCGATAAGATTAGCGGATTTGGCAGCGAATCAACCCCTTCCTCATCAGAATATGACAGGCTTCCCGGGGATAGGGGGGCATCACCCTCACTCCCACCATGCCCACCTCCACCCTGGGGAGATGGGCAACGACCCTGGAGTGGCTCTCACTCCATTTGGACCAGAGCACATGGCACAGACAAATGCTCTCAAACTTAGTCCATCGCAGCACATTCAAAGCCATCCCGAAGCTCAGACCGCGGCATCCTTCCCGTCTTCTCAGACCACAGTTGGTTTCCCCGTGGCTCACCCCCACTCAGGCTACGCAAGCAGCAGGGACTTCATCCTCAGGAGAGAGCTCTCAGCCTCTGCTATGCATGCACTTGGCGACCAGCATAGTTCCGCCTCCTCCCCTCATCACCATGGCATGTTCATTTCCCCAACAGGTGCTTACGGGCACACGGAAGGTGGTGCCCATCCACTTTTCACGGGACTTCACGAGCAGGCAGCCCAAGGTGCCCATCACCATGCTCTCAACGGACAGATGCGCCTGGGTCTTCCAGGGGACATCTACGGCCGGCCAGAACACTTCGGCCACAGGCCTGAGCACTATGGACCTTCCCTTCACGGTTACAATTCCATGAACTTAAATGTAAACCTCGCTTCAGCCCCTCATGGAGCCACGGGGGCGTTTTTGAGGTACATGAGGCAGCCCATCAAACAAGAGCTGATCTGCAAATGGATTGACCAGGAACAATCGTCTAAGAAACCTTGCTCAAAAACTTTCAGCACCATGCACGAGCTGGTAAACCACGTCACGGTGGAGCACGTCGGCGGACCCGAGCAGAGCAACCACATCTGCTTCTGGGAGGAATGTCCGCGCGAGGGCAAAGCGTTTAAGGCAAAGTACAAACTGATCAACCACATCCGAGTCCACACGGGAGAGAAGCCGTTTCCTTGCCCTTTTCCTGGTTGTGGGAAAGTGTTTGCCCGCTCGGAAAACCTAAAGATTCACAAGAGGACTCACACAGGTCAGTGAAGCTATTCGTGTTTTAAACAAATTAATCCTAGAGTGAGCGGAACAGAAGTTGATACATAGTTAGCAGTAGTGATTTGTATTACTCCACACGCTGTAGCCCACAGAGTGATGAATAACATCGGGAACGGTGTAATCGCAAAGCTACTAAGACACGGTTGCTTTTTTGGCACAAAAAAACTTAACTTCTCCTTACATTTTACCCCAAACTAGATATACACAGGGAGCTGGAGAGATGGTGAAAGGCGCTGAATAGGCGCTGTTTATGGATGTAGTCTGTCAGTACGGTTATGTTGTATGTCATGTTGTAGCTTTACAGTGTACTTTTTTCATCCAAGAATGACTGCTCTGCATTTTAAAGTGTAACTCGAGCGCCTCAAGAGTCTTGTACTTTTGAACCATGGATTAGTAAACACAGAGGAAAGACCACCTTTTAAAGAGACATATGTCTACGTGTATCAAGTTCATAAAAGTCCTAATTCAACCGGAAGTGTTCTCGCATTTTATAGAAAAACTAACTTTTTCGGTGGTTTCCTTCCTTCTGGCTCTGCTGATTCAGGCCGATATCGTTGAGCAAAACAACAACCATGATGTCCTGAAGTATAGCACCACAATAGCAGAGCCTTACTTATTCATTTTCATTAACCTGGTTAATGCCAAGCTTTTGCATCACTAAACAAAACGGGTTTAAGATTAAATAACTGTTTTCCCCTGCCATTGTGCATCGTAAATCTAACAACATGCATGCTATTACCTAATCCAGCAGTCGCGCTTGAAGGCCTCGTTTTCCCCCCCAAGAGTTTATTTGTTACATTGTGTCTAACAGTATCTGCCTGACTGGGTTTCGTGTGGGCTCTGTACCCGCGTGTTCTTGTTGGGATGTTTACAATTTAGTGTTTATTTGTCGCTAACGTGCTATCACGAGGCTGTGACCCATAGACATGTTTACAACGCCATGCACACACAGCGGCTGCATTTTATCTTTCTTTATACTTACGGTTTGATGAAGTTTAAAATAATGGCTGCATCAAAACAAAAGTGATTGCATTAGCTCGTGTTTATGTTTCCTGCCACTGGGATCATGCACTTCCTTTAATCCTGCTATTTTGTGTTCTATTTGTATATTTAGGCACTAGGCCTGATTGACAGGCTCACCTCCTAATTGACTGCAATGTTTTGCTGCTAGTGACGCAAAGATCAATATCACCCGACGTCTACAAGCAAAGAAGGGGGGAATTATGGGAAACCCTCGTGTTGACCACAGTCTCGGGGGACGTTATGCTAATTAATTAAGTAATAATTTAGTTTGAAAGTGATATGTGGATGTTTAAAGAGCTATACGCATCACAAATCAGCGTAGTGAAGATTAAAAGTTACTACATGAAGGTGGCAGTCAGAGCATGTGTGGTGAGTTTTCAGGTTACTGCTACAACATCTGTACTTTAGGAAGAAGTGCTAGTACACAGTCATTGTCACTGAAATGATACCTTTAATATGTATCCTTGGAAACATTTTATATTATTTAAAATGACTTAATGACTAGTTGTTAGAAGTTTTAAAGTTACATTACACCAACTAAATGTAGCCTGTGAAAAAAAGTGTACCAAAAGGAAAGGTGGAGAGTAGTATATTTTTTTTTGGAAAAAGGGAGAATAAAAAAATTTCACCTAAATACAGTGTGAATATAACGTACTTTAATCGTGCTGTTATCTCTTCAGCATAGAATGTAAAAATAATTCCTTGTTGTGCAACTGTATTAGTTATATTTAACACTTGTGTTTCACCCATAAACGTTCACAACATGTTGCATGATAATGGAATACTGATTGTTCAAATTATTTATGAAGCAGCATTATATTTTGTTTTCAGGTGAGAAGCCTTTCAAATGCGAGTTTGACGGCTGCGACCGAAAATTTGCCAACAGCAGTGACAGGAAGAAGCATTCCCACGTGCACACCAGCGACAAGCCGTACTACTGTAAAGTCCGCGGCTGTGACAAGTCCTACACGCACCCGAGCTCACTGCGAAAACATATGAAGGTGCACTGCAAGTCTCCTCCGCCCCCTTCCTCCAGCTCGGCCGCCGCGTATCATCCCTCCTCTGCGGCGCTCGGAGACGCGCTCACGCCCTCCACAGAACCACAGCGGAGCCGCGCCGCCAACCTCTCCCCACAGGTCACCAACCTCAACGAGTGGTATGTATGCCAGGGCAGTGCTGTCCCCAACAATCTCCACACCCCCTCCAGCGATGTGCCAACCTCCGAATCCGACGACGAGGACTCTTTTAGACATTCAGACCCAAGGACGATGCTCTGATATGAAGAACAAGGGGTATATTTATGTTGCATCCCTCCCACACACTGTTTTTATACGTCTACAACGACATGGGTTTGAGGCGCAGTAGTCTACTCAGAACTATTGGCGAAGAAAACACGCAACAGCGCCGCGGATGTCAGACGGTGAAGAGCATGTGCCATCAGTCTATACCCTACCCTACCCTACTATACCCTACCCTACCCTACCCTTTGCCCTGAAGCTGCGCATAACGTGTTCATGTACCACTATACCATAGGGTACATACTGATCAACGCACTAATAACTTCGAATAAATGTGTTTGACAGTCGTTTTTACATAAATTATCTTATTTAATGACGTACAAGGGGTGATCATCAACCAAAAACGGAATAATTTCACACCCCTTGTTTCAATTTCGGAACAAGTTATTTTCTGCATTGCCGAAAGGACTGTGTGGGCTTAGCTGATTAAGTCGTACCCAGCCTATTAACTGACACCGACATTGTTCAAATGAAACAATAACCAGTGATTGATGTGTTTGTATCAATGACTGGACAGTTTTCTATAGCTTATGTTTCTCCCCAGAGGTCTTTTATAGTGACGGACTGGTGAATATATGTGGGGCAATTGTCCTTTATCAAGTGTTTCTATAATGTAAACATTCCTGATGTTTTTGCAATGAGAAACATGTTCAAACAGGCATTTCTATCACTTCTTTATGTCAGTACACTCTTAGGAAAAAAAGGATACTAAACTGTACCTTTCTTTGTCACTGGGGAGGTACACCTTATCTTTTGTACATTTAATATGTATCTTTCACCTGGAAATGTGCATATAGTATACATTTAAAGTATGTAAAGTAGCAATTATGTAGCAAAATAAAGATTTAAGGTACATAATTCGACCCTAATTGCCTTTGAGGATAAAAGTACACTAGGCTATATGCACCTTTCTAGGTTAAAGTGTTAAGGGTACAAAATTGTACACTTGAGGGTTCCATACCAGTACCTTTTCCCCTGAGAGTCTATTGAGGGAAAACTGTTTATTCTAGTAATTGTTGAGTACTTGTTTAAAAATTTATACAATTACTGTGGTTGGGAGATTTTTTGTGGTATTTAAGGACTATTTAGACTGTATTTTATGCAAAAAAGCCAATGTAACTCTGATTTAAGAGTACAAATATGTCCTCTGAGACCCTAAATTATGTAAACTGGATGGGCCTGCCATTCCCTGATGGATCTGTAAAAATGGCTAATAGTATTGATGCTTGTGATTGTTGTGCTGACATCCCAACCAGTTTTGTACATTGTAATTTATTTGCTGGTGATAATGTTTTGTCTGGAATTACAGATACACCAAAGAATAATATGATTAATTTTGGTGAAATGTAGTGATTTTTATTGTGTTGTGTAAAAAAAAGGTTTTACTTGAATAGACTTAGCCTATGTGTAATGTGAAGAATCCCTCGCATGCCCTGTGTAGTAATTGTGTGTTTTTATTGCGGTGCATGGTGCGAGATTTTTGGTGTTTGTGATGAAATTGATATGAATAAATTTATGGACCTGATTAAAAAAACAGGACAACTATGATCTATGTATGCTCTTTTTACATTTGATTTCAAATCACAGCTTGTTTCTAAGAGCCTATATTTTTTTCTTAAAGACTTAAAATAATAGAGACCTATAGCAAAGCAAAAAGAAAATAGGGTCTTATTTTAAAAACATATTATTTTAGAGCATATGAGGCAATAATAATATGGTCGTACACAAATGATTAAAAAGGCGCTGGGGGCTAAACTGAACAAACTACAAAAAAGATTGAAATGCCATAATATGTACTGAAATTTTTTTATAAAATTAATTTAATAAATTATGTTCATACATTATCACTCCAATCTTCCCATATCTTTGCTAACAGAAAATTCTATAGCTGTTCAGTGGTGTATCTTATGAAGAAAGGCACTGTCACCAATGCACAAATCAGTCCTGGGAAACTGAATATAAAAGATGTCTGACAATAAAGGAAATTTTGCCTTGTGAATATGAAGCCCCATCCCTCACCCCATCCTTATTTCCTCTGTTAAAACATGCTATAGTAGCCTACCCTTTCAAAGTGGCCCCTGTCTACACTACAGAATCCGAATCGAGCAACTCCAGTCCTGCACTACTTCAAAGCCAACAAGACTTCAGAGCCAAACCCCTTTTGGCGCTTTGACACTCTTCATGGTGCCTTAAGATTTCTATGGCGATTGCCTGGACACTAATATCTGGATATGTCCCGTGAAAGACCCATTAAACTGCCTATAAAAGGAGGATGCTAATCAAAACAACAAGAACAAAACAGCCTTCAGTGGTTTCACAAAATAGTTTTTACTTAAGTATTATTCAATGACAAAATAAACAATGTTTTCTATGTAGACAAATTTTTCAGCATCTTGTACAAAAGCACACAATAAAGGATATAGGTATACCCTGGAATAAAATTAGGCTATGCATAATCAGGACTGGTGGAGAAAGATGTCACCTTTGCCTTTTAGCGCCTGCTTCAGTGCAAATGAACAAACCTAGAAATCACATCTGTGAACAGGTGTATTACTGATGGTGTGAAGTTCAAGTGCACTTTGGAGTGGGGTGTGTGTGTGTGTGTGTGTGTGTGTGTAGAGGGGGGGGGGTCCCCACTCCCTGCCTCCCTGGTCCCTCCTTCAATTCGAAACCCTCTATTAAGTTACAGTTGCACTGATCTTAGTCTCATGCCACGTTAGAGCAAGACAATCTGCGTTTCACCAGAACAGCTTTCATAAATTTGGTCCCAAACTTCTTTCAATCCCAAGGGTATGTTCAGGTTTAATTTGAAACAAGGGTAGTCGTGCAGTCCAACTTTGTGTGTGTGTGTGTGTGTGTTGGGCCAAGTGAAAGAGTGATCTTTTATTTATTTAAAACAAGTGTCCTATGAATGGGGCAAAATAAACACGATGAAAAATAATCAAAGAGACGGTCCCCTCGGAGTGAAAAAGGGGGAAGTTCATAAAATAGCTGAAGCAGTGGCTGCTGAATGGGAGACGCTTTGAAGTGGAGCTGATTATCTGAGGAATACTTTGAGGTTGTCCTAACGACGGCGTTGAATCGAAAAGCTGCTCCTTTTGTCGACGATTTGCTCTCCTGCCCGTGGAAATCACTTACATGGGCCACGTTAACATGCAGCCTGCAAATCAGTAACTGTGCGAGTCAGACTTGCAGACGCCACTTGTGAAAAGACAAAGCCGAAAAGGACTGTGAAGACGCAGCGAGATCTCTTCCCATCTCGCCTTTATTAGACAGAATAAGAACACTGGAGGAGCTCGTGTTTACTGTGCACTAGTCCCATTTCACACCACCCCTTTCACATTGCATTTTACATGGACCCGAAGTGCCATAGACATTTTGCACTTTTGAACTTTTTTTCCCCGCAGTAATAGTCTAAGTGGCTCTAACACTGGCAAGTTTACAAATGATAAACAGTATTCTGTCATTGCACAGGAAAACCAATCGTATAGAACATCAGAGGGAAAAATCAGCTAACAATTAGTTTCAAATCTTTTTTGTATGTTTGAGAAACAGAAAAACGATGCTGATAGCTATAAAAGCAACTTTCAAAGACTACAAAGGCCCCTATCCTTGCAATCAACACCAGTTTTTTTATGAATATGAATAAAGTAGAGCTGTGTAAGGCACAAACAAATGCCACAAAAGTTGCAAGAGCTTGTTGTAATGTTTGTGCGTGGACGTCTTGCGTGATCTGGTCCCCTTGGGTACACGTTTAATGGCTAGAAGTCATTAATTAAAAGCACACAAAGCCTGCCATTCAGCATAAGAAGCCTAGATTAAAATAGATCCATTGTAGATCTTTCATGTCTAACTCCGCCTAGTCGTACACACAGACATGCAAATAAAGCATCTCCGGCACAAGAATAAAACACATCACAAAAAAACTACAGATTTGCTCCCTTTGCTTACCACATCTGAATCATGTAAGGTCTTCCATAAAAAAATATAATCATTTCATCCGTTCTTAATCATGCCTTATAATTAGCCTATCATTTCAAATGAGGAATCTCGAAGTGCAAAAAAATTCAGTTTCACCACAGAAGCTGTTAGAAAGATCCGAGAAAATGGGCACACGTTCCCTAATCCAGGCAGTCTGCCAAACTCTTCCATGCACCCTACCTGCCTGCTATCTTAAGTCTCCCGAATAAGTGAGAAAACCCGATCCACTTGCAGATGTAGTCTACATGTTAGCTCTCTGGTCGGCATCGAGATTTAATTAAAAGAAAAATAACAAGAAGAATACATCACCATCAAGAACATCATCAAGAACCACAGAAACCCAGTAGATATGGGTTTTGATATGTATATCTTCCTGGACCGAAAACTTTTTAAAGGGAGTGAACGCGCCTTGTGTACACTGCACCGTAAGTATATTTATGGCTTGTCTCTTTAAAAACATCCAGATGGCTAACTGTGGTGCGCTTGGCTTCCCCACTCATATTCCCGTTTGTAATGCCTTTCTGGAGGTAGTAGGAATCTCTAAGTTCTTAGGCTGCTGGGAAAAGTTTTCGAGTCGGTTTCTCTTCAGGCAGCTGCGAGTTCAACCCGGTGTCTTTGCGCAAAGTGTAGGAGAAGCCGCGCTCTCCGGGGGGCACTCACTGACCTCCGCCCGCCTTTAAATGTTTCATAGGAAATTCATTAAATCAATTACTCAGCCAGGACATCATTTATTTGCAATTAGTCTTATTTTCTTTAGGATACAACAAAAGAACTCAGAATATATGCATATATATA